>JAABNY020000144.1:444257-477122 GCA_015164015.2 Brevimyrus niger
GTGAGGCAGCCCCCCGCAGGTTATGGGGAGGCTGCAGGTCAGACATGCACATAGTGGCCCCACAGTTTGCTAAGAAGCATGTGTGACAGGCACAAGACTTCAAAACCGAGGACTTCAGGACAGAGGCAGGGAAAGAGGAGCATCACCAGTAACATGGGCTCCATGTACTGGGATCAGAAACGGAGGAAAAGCTCAACCACCTGAGACGCGCAGCAGTCGATCGATGCCAGCAAACCTCCTTTAGTGCTGACGGAAAGGAACCCGCTGCATGTTGGCGGCTCATTTCAGTGGCGCTCTGAGCATGTTATGAGAATGGCAGCCAAGCAGCCTTCCACATAAATTTGGACAATGCGTTCCGTCTTTTCGCTAATGTTTTCGCATGGGCTGGGCCCTTACGAATGATATCAATAGTCATGCAGACTCGACACAAACACATCAGTTACTTTGGAAACGGTAAATAACTGTATATTCTTTAAGAAATTTTATCTGGCGAATGTTCTTCGCACTCCTGCACTAAGGACTGGTTTAAATACAGGTGTGGCTGAAATATTCAGGGCTATATAAATGCAGGTCTGTGTACCCAGCCTTTCTGGACTATTTTACACACACACACACACACACCATATTTACTGAAGGTGGCCGCTGCCTCATACTTACCGACTTCCCTGATTAGCTTCAAAGCCACATAAACCAATTTGCGGCTTAGCAGAAGTTTCCAGGACAAGTACTCTAAACGTGTCCCATTAGTGGCACAGGTGGGCAGTCCAACAGGTTCTCCCCATTCTGCTCATAAGGTCGAAACCTGGCAGGAGGTTTGTCGGAGCAGAGAGACCCTGCTAATTCGATGGCCATTTCTAACAGACCCCCAACCGATTTTTCAGACCCAGAGTGGCAGCCATTTTGACGTCCAGAATTTTGACCCCATCTCTCTCTCTCTCTCTCTCTCTCTCTCTCAGACACACACACACACACACTTATCCAGCACCCTTACAGCATATCTTGGGCTTGCCATCGTAAACCCAATGGAGTGGTGACTATACTACTTCAGACAGGATTCATACTTGCGAACTCCTGACCACAAGCACAGAGGTCTAACCTACTGAGCTATACATCAACCCCAAATGAAGGAAATGAGCAGAGGGGCAGGCTACTACCCAACACAACCCCCCCACCCAATGAGGGTACAAACTCATCAAGGTCATAGGCTGCGCTCAGCTGAGACAAGTGTGTGGTCATGAGACCATAGCACTCTAAGGTAACACATCAACTCACAGCTCTCCATGGCTGCCAGGACCATATCAGTCACATTACCCAGGATGCAAAGGGATTTGGCCAGCGTGTATTCTATTTTGAACATGGAGGTAAAACGCATGCAGATATTTAGGCAAACATCTAGCTAAATAAAATCACCCCCACCCTGAGAGAGCAGGTAATACCATAAAATAAACAGCCACCTCAAATATCTGTGCAATGACATGCAATCCTCTATGGAATGTGGTAATTTGCCTTCTACAGCTTAGGAAATGGAGCAAAAGATCATACTGGTCAAAGCATAACATCCACTAAATGAGATGTTTACTAAATGAAATGTAAGAGGAGACCCAACGATTTGATCGATCTGAGGACCAGACATATGCTGAGTAGAACCTGCTGAATCAGAGAGGCTTTGCTTCAATCTCTTAATCTCCCATAATCCTCCTGTTCATCCTCCCCCACCACATCCCCGTGCAAACTCACTCCCACAGGTCCCAGTGTGAAAACGTTTTAGACTGGGAAGGGGCCAGTAATGACTTGAGCAGAGAGCTGGCGGTTTCAGCATGGCCAGGAGACACCAGAACAGGAAGCAGGAAACGGGGGGGGGGGGCATTTCAGGTGGCAGGAAAGCAGGATGGCCACCACGAGCGTTCCGGAGGGCGTCGAGAACAGCGGGAGGGCGCCCTGGCCAGTCACGGGGAGGCGGAGCCTAACCCTAACCCCGATTCACACTCGGAAACATCGAAAACGGACAGTGGATAAACCTCAACAAAGGTCAGCTCTCACCATCTCCCAGTGTTCAGTGAAGGGGAGGGAAAAAGAAAAGAAAAGAAAAGAAAAGAAAAGAAAAGAAAAGCACACCACTGAAATCATACACTGACCAAAATAAAAAATGGACAGCTAAAAGAGTGCAGTTATCACAGACCACCAGGCAAACCCTCAATAAGCTTATTTTAAGCTCTCCTGGACAAAATTATAAGGGCTGGGGTGATCACTCATTATGACGGCACCGAGTTCTGGGGGGAGGGGCTCACTGTTTAATCCCAGAGAACTTCTGCTGGATGGTGACCCGAAGGGCCTTTTTTTAAATTTAGCCATGCGAGAATATATGGGTTAATTATCAAAATTCTGGTTTGAACTCCATTTATAATGCATGGAGACACGTTGTTTAAGGATCAGACCTATTATTAAGTAACATCAATAATACAGAAGATAATGTGATTAATCTAAATCTCCTTCCTGTGATCCACCACTCAAACTGCATCTATTATAATTTTTTTTTTTTTTTTTGAATACGCATTGGCATAAGACAAAAAAATAAAAAATCAATTGAGAAAAATGGGATCTTTAAATACCACAATGCTGCGACTGTTAAATCACAGACACGCTTGATATTAGGAAAAAAATGTGGATAACAGCTTTGCACTGGGCTAAATGAGCGGCCTTTGAGGGGCTTAGAGACCAACTGCAGCCTCCCCACCTCCCTGCTCTTCTTCCTCCCCACCTCCCTGCTCCTCTACCTCCCCACCTCCCTGCTCCTCTACCTCCCCTCTGCAGCTCCGCACTGCCTGCGGTACATCGCTAAACACGGCGGCGAGGGATTTCATCGCATCAGCAGATGCGCTTCCGTGGCACCGCTTGGTGCGAAGGGGGGGGGAGGGGGGCGGACAGAGGAAGATCACAGCTCCGCGTTTAATCACATGACAGACCCTCATTCGTCCGACGCATCTTGGGACGTGTCCCGCACAAACACGGCGATGACAGACGCACCACGCTTATCCCCAAGGCGGCCCGAACCCACACCGGCGAGCGTGTCCAGGCCCCCGCTGAGAGACAGACCCCCCCCCACTCACAAACCTACACCACCCTCCCCGGTGCTGTCGGGAAGCCGGCCAACTCGCGGGGATGGGCTACAGCTCACAGCAGCAAGGAAGAGAGAGAGAAAAACATTCAATGTACTCGCATGAAAAATGGCGTCTCCCCTTACAAGCAAAACACCTCGCAGGTAGGGGAAGCCATAAAAGTGTCCCCGTTTCTTCTATGACTTTGTCAAATGGTCAGGACAGCTCGAAGTAACGGGGAGAATTTAACACCAAAACAAAGCAGGAATGTTATCGAGATCCCCCTTTACAGGCCAACAGCCGGTCCCTTTCAGCACGTTCTCTAGCTCTGGACTTACAGCCCTAACCCAGGGCACACTCTTGTAGGAAACATGCGAGGTGCCCTGCTTCATGGGGAAACCCACTATAGAAGTGGGGAGGAACCGGGAGACATATTTTGATTGTTTTCCTTCTTTAAATAAAGATCTTGAATCTTGAATCGCTGGGCTGTAGGATCTAGTCACATCAGACCTGAAGCTCTCAAGATGGCGTCTCGTGGAGCCGCTCAGAACCAGGTGATGCTGTGATGTTCTCATATATGGGGGGGGTAGGGGTTCCCTTCACCTGGGAGGAACTTCTAAGCTACATTATAGCATCTCCGCTGAAAGATTTAACAGTCTTTGTGAGGACCCTTTGTTTTGTGCGTTTTTGTGATTAAATGCCTTCCCATGGCCTCAGTTTCGCGCCACGTGCCGAGGTGGCCTTCTTCCGGGTCGACGGATCCTCGGGACCGTGGCGTGTATCCGAGGCCCCCCCGGGACAGACCTCGCTGGAGAGCTATTTTGGGAAATATTCAGCTCCCCGCTCTGGAACATTGTGTTCGGCCTTCCGCTAAAACGCACACCATCCGGTCCCTAAGCAACGGGCCGTAGGAGCAGATGCAACAGGGAGGCCCCAGCGCCCTTTGTTTTCAGTGGCTGGGTGTGGCCAAGCATAGATAGCCTGTGTTTGGTGGGAAATGCTTCTGGAAGCTTCCATGAGATATACGTGCATGGGCTGCTCTAAGCAGAACCCAAGTAGAGTAGGGGTCACCCGCAGTAGGACACACGATACCCCCAATTCAAAAACCCAAAACACAAATATGCCACTTAGAGGCATATAATTACACTTTAAATAAAGTCATTATTCCTGAGCAGATTCCGCTGAAGCATATTTAGCCGTCTGAGGACATCTTTCGGCCGGACGGGTCTCTGTCACGCCATTAAATCAAAAAAGTCGGAGGACAGGTTACCACACAGCAGTCACACCTACGGACGCCTGTGGTGAACATTATTCAGCTAGGAGGGGATTCGAGGTATTTAGATAAGCAGGTATAAAGGGAACACCGGACTTAAGCCGTCAAAGTGTTTCTAATGATCGGGGAAATACGTTTTACTTGGGGGTGTTTCAATTAGCAAGGACAGTGGCCATGAGCGGCGCAGGAAAGAGGAAAGCAGGCTGCGGAAACTGCACGGTCCTCCTGCTGGTAACATCTGCAGCGACTGCACAAGACAATAGCAGGACGGCAGCGCAGGACGGCAGCGCACGCGGGGGAGGCTTCGATGACAATGGTTTCCCGCCGAGCCGCACCCGCTGTCACGTGTCACCATCCCTCATGCTGCTGGGCGTCACCCACCATTTCGGTCCCGGATAGAGCGATACCTCGTTTGACCCCCCCCCCCCGCGCGCGCGCGTTGTGTCCCTGAGAAAATTACGGAGAGTTCAAAAGAGAGCAGAATCCACCACCTTTACCCCCGCCGTCTCAAATCGACCACGCAATCAGTCTGCCGCGGCGAGGAGAAATCGAGATACGGTGGGAAGGTTGGGATCAGGGTGCAGCCCCCCCCCCCCACGCAACTGCGTCACCAAGATGGCATCAGTGCCAGGACCCAGAAGCAGAATCACTAGCACTATTATTATTATTATTATTATTCACCCTTAGTGCGGGAGTTCAGTCTATCCAGAATAAGCCACTATCTTGGTATTATAACAGTGCCCAGGTGTGCCAGAGTCCCAGGTTGGACAAGCATGACCAACTTCCCCCAAGTGTCTTTCTGAATCCCCTCCCCTACCCAGCCCCACACTGCATGGATACACATTTGCCACTACGACAGTTTCCATGGGAACCAGCCTCCTTCCTGACAAGTTCTCGCAGCCGCCTCACTGCGCCAACGGGAGCAGCGGGGTAAAGGAGAGAGCTGGGCCCGTGTCACAGTCGACATCGCCGCAGGCAGCCAACCTCAGACGGGCCACTTTCCTAGTCACGGGGGGGTGGGGGGGGGCCACGCCTCAGAGCCAGGAAGCAGGGATCCAGACCCGTTGCCATGGAAACCTCCGCCGTGCCCGGTCGACTCCTTGGCACCACCCTGGAGCGCTCAGTGATTAGATTACGGTGGCGACTTCGGTTCTCCGGCAAGCTATGGCGAATAATGGCGGCACTTCATCTGGGATATGAAGAAGGTTCGTCCTAAAAAAAAGTCCAAAGAATATGAGATAGGGGAACACAATGAGGGGGGCCGCTCCCTTTCCTCAGCCTGGAAGACGGGGTCTGTGTGCGCCTCGGCGCTGAATAAATAAGATCGGGCAGCCAAGGGACGGCTGCAGGGAGCAGGGGGCCTTGTTATCGGCGGGGTCCGAGACACCCCTGGCCAACACAAACAGAGGAGAACGGCGGCCTTCAAACCACTCCCCCACCTCCCCACGACCTCCTGCTCAGAGCCATTAATTCAGGCATGCGTGCGGTTCCTAAACGGACTGACTTACCGTCTCTGCGCTCACAGCAGCTGTGACCGGAGAACCTTGTACAGCCTCACATTTACACGGCTACACAGGTAAATATTTGCTGGAAAAACAGCGGGAAGAGTTCCTAACCCAAGGGCAGAGAGGCAGACTCCCTACCTCCCAACCAGTATGTACTTGCAGAGAATCGATGAATCCTACAGACAGACAAAATAACTATTTAAATAAAATCAGTGTTCTGGGGAAAAAAAGAAAGAAAGAAAAGAAACAAAAAAAAAAACACATTCTTGCTCGTCAGAGACAATATGGGAAAGAGCGTTTGCAGGATGTGATGCGGGAAGTGAGGGAAAAAAGGCTTAGATTACTGGTGAAGCAGGGTCACAGTGAACCGTGCAGGACAAACACCCAGTTTACCTCTGGGGTCACCAGGAACTTGGGACCTATTCGTTCCACCCCCCCACCCCCACCAAATCATTTCAGGATGTCCTTTCTCCCAAACAAACCTAACATGTAGAGGGTCACTTTGTAGAGGTGTGCCCGACTAAACCACGAGGACACGATACCACAAAACAGCAGCTATGGTACAACAGGCCGTTAACCATAAATACTTTGGGTGACAAGAGAAACTGAACATTACCTGAAGGCCAAGAAAGTGAGTTTCCCCTCCGTTGGTCATAATTCACACCATTAATGCAGCTTCACTTTGAAATTTATTCATTTTTTGGGTCGTATGAGTTTATTCATGTTTGTTCCATCCTGCTCTCCTGTGATGGTGAGGATTGCAGTCTGGGCAGAGGGTCGTTAAGGGGTTAAGGACCCTGCTCAAACGCACAACAGAGGAGTGGCTACTTTATCAAACATGGGACTTGAACCAACAGCCGTCCTACCACAGGCCAAACTTGCCGGGTCACACACCGGTCCCCACCTTACAAGAACCATCAAGGAATAGTATAAAATAAACTGGGGGATACTACAGATGGCTGATGCACATTTTTTCCAGTTCCGATCCGATACACAACTGCCGATACCGATACCGATTCCGATACAAGAGCTCTTTTACAAGATACTTTTTTTAAGCTAGTAAATACAGATGAAACTGTATGACAAAACTCAGTAAATAGAGTTTTTGGCTCAAAATGTCAGATTGTGAATGACAAAAAATATTTAATTAGGCTGCTACAAACATACATAACGTGCTGTTCCACCTCGCTTGTTTTAAGCATTTTTTAGGTATTTGCAGTTGAATATGATAATCTTTAAAGCAAATATACACAAGTGGCAAATGCTTAAAATTGTAACATTTTCTCCCATTGGCGTTGGCGCAGTTACACTTTGTCGCGATGGCAGCCGCTCTCGTATCACAAGCGGCAGCGAGTTCGCAAAACAATCCAATTAAGTTAGCGACTCCCAAATCACCCATTGCTTTGTCTGGTCTCGCAGTTGTGTGTGCTTTGGTAAACGGGACTGTCCATTAAGCGCTATTCCCACCTCAACTTTATTTTACATAGATTGCAAATCCCTGTGCTACTGGTTTCTGTTAGAAGTGTAAAATACTCCCAGATCGTCACGTCTTATCTTGCACTCCTCGCACTGCGAAGCGTATGCGCATGACGTCGCGGCAGCCGGAAGTCACTGTACTCGCACCCACTGACGCATGGCCGATACCTGGTCCGTCAAATAGGTCTGGATTGGCGCCGATATCGATCCGGATATCGGTATCTCTCTAATATATACCGTTTATTGGCACTTGCGTCTTATGTGCGTCATACACACAGTACTGTCCGACCGCTATTCGCAAACATGTTGCTACAGGGTTTGTATGCATGAAATACATTCATCATCTGGCTGGAACTGGTACTGTGTTTTCTGACTCGTTTTACCGGAACACTGGTAACTCAGTCACTATGTCATCTTCCCGGGCTCCAGCTTCCGAGGTAAATGGAAAGCGGCGCTCATGTTGGGACCTACCGGAACAATACGTGGCACGAATGCCGTTTCAGAGTCGTTCGCTGAAAAGCCTTGATCCTCCATTTCATGGCTCGACAGCTCAGCCCTTCGCATCAGCACCGTTTCCCATTCTTTCATTTCACAAACACTACGGTCAGCATGTGTTTTCTGAAAGCCCTTAGCACAGCTGAACACAAAAACAAACAAATCCGCTATGTCAATGTAGAAAGAGAGAATCACAATGAAGTACTGTAGCTCCGAAAGCCGCACAGATCTTCTAGGAGGATTTTATTATTTTTTATTTTTTATAAACGAGAAGGATTCAGAGGCTTCAAGGTATGACCTTCCTCAAAAGGGGTCTCCACACTCAGGGTTGAACGAAAGGTCTTCGCCTAAAGTGAACACTGCAACACAGAAGTCTGATGTCAAGGGAAACTAGAAGAAACGGGTAGATTCTGCTTGAATTACTTCATCTCGTTTCAAAAATCGGCAGCACCAACTCAGATGCTCCAACACAAACAAGCAAGCGAACCAGACAATGGAGGGGAGAGATTCTCCGAGCAAGTATCAGGCTGCCTGAAGGACTGTCAGTGCACAGCCCATATCTTTCATTTAAGAATAAAGAAACCCACAAACGTACACAACACTTGGTTCGTTATCTACAAAGGCACTTAGCTGAAAGCTTTCCTTCTGCAGAACAAGATACTCAGACTAAATGTGTTAATAGTCCTGCAGAGAGAATGATGACAATCCTTTAAGATGGAACCAAGGGCGTACATCAAGCCTTTATTGCAGTTTTTCTAGAGATTACATCACTCTAATACCCCATCATATCATGTCACTTAAAAACTGAGCAACCATATTCACAGAGAAATGCTATATCCGAGTAGAACGGCAAAAATTAAGTGCGACATTTATAAGAAGCCACTAAAGGAATCACAACATCCAATCTTTCAGTTAGGGAGATGAAACATTTCTGGGGAACATTTCAGAGGAGGACTGGCAGTGAGGTCAAATGACCAAACCACACTGTGTCTGAAGAAATGACCTCCACCCCCAATGGGGTCCTCGTAGAAGAGAGTGTGTGTGCGTGTGTGAGAGAGAGAGAGAGAGAGAGAGAAAGAGAGGACACCAACAGAGAAAGACAGTTTCCCAAGGCTCAGGAATGTGAGGAGTGGGCTGCCAGCAGCACTGCTTTTTTGGGTAGATCTTGACCAAAGAGAACCATCAATCACTGAAATGTATTGTAGTGATGACCACCTCCACTTCAATGAGGCTTTGTCAGACACTTTTTGGGGGGTGGGGGGTGGGGGGGGTACGGCGTTACCTTTGAGAACAGTAGACTTGCACACAGTTGGACACCCAGGCTGGCTCGTATCCAGAATCACCAAGCCAGCACAGCACGGTCATTCCGGAAGAAGCCAGGAAGATGCATGTCAACAAATGTCAAACACCCTGAAGGACTGCTTAAGGAAACCATGGTCGCCCAATGACCACCACCAAGATTGAGCACTGCAGTAAAGGGGCAATATATACACAGTACTGTGCTAAAGTCTTAGGCAGTCCAAAAAAATTCATTCATACACAGCAGCAGCTGTGAAAAACCAAAGATCAAAACACAAATGGGTCCAGTTTGCCAGTAACATACTGCAGATTCATTAGGGATTGAGCTGAAGACACAACGTGACGATGCTTCCAGCGGTAGCACATCTGCGTGCCCCAGAATTCACGGACCTTGCAGCCTTCGGCTGGCATTAAAATGGGAACATTTCACCCAAGAAAAACGGGAGATCCGTCGACGCCACACATCGAAGGGCGTGCCGCCCCACTGCACAGAATACCAAATCAGACGGCCGCTCGGGGGAGCAGAATTGGAGCGCGCAGAAAGCACCGGGATGTTTGCCTTGGAGCGACCGCCTGTTACGCGCCGCGGCACGATGCCGGAAACCATTGTTGGTCGTACGCCGCCGACAGGCAAAAATGACTGGCATGAAATTCCAGCCTGTCGAGATGCAACCAGATGTTTTGCGTTAATAACAGACAATTAGCTGCCCGCAAAAAGCTAGACGAGATCCTTCAGCCTGACGAGGTCTGATCCCGTACGAAGGATGCATCATAACAAATGAAAGAGGACACAGGACTGCACTTGGGAGATGGGGCCAAAACAACGTAGTAACAGGACAATAAAGCGAAACTGACAGATCCTAATAAGCTGTGATGTTCTCACTTTGCATCATTGCCATTATTGGACCGCCGGTGGAATCTTGCTTTTTGCCAAAACGTGCCGGCATGTTGGCTGGGAGCATGGGCTGCCCTTTCACCTGCACCACAGCCTCAGACCCCAGGACAAGGCGGCACCGACCACCCCACCCCTCATTCATGAAACACGTCTGATTCCCACCCTCAAGCGTCACGGTGGCCATGGAAAGATCGACGATCCATCGCCCTCCTCCAAGACCGAGCGTGCCGGCACTGAGGTTGCCATGGAGACCTTTCACCCCTGACCTCACAGAGACGAAGGCTCCGTGGAGGGGGGAACATCTGGGTTAAATGAGGCGCAGGAGGCTGCGGAGGCCCGGCATGGCTCGTCTTGTGGGGGAACGGCTCCCCCTCCCCATTCATCCCCCGCTGGCAGCCTCTGGGCAATGCGGCATGCTCAGGTCGGTCTCGCTGCACAACACGGGCCAGCCTATACCCGTGTCTACAGCCCGACTGTGCTTGTCAATTCGAGTATGCAGCCTTCGCTGTAACCCTACCGCTGTCGACGCACACCTACAAGCGGAGCATCGCTCTGAATTTAAAGCGAAAGAGCTGAGCAGCATTCAAGCGACTCGACGCGGTGGGGTGGGGGTGGGGGGAGGAACCCAGCGGCGCTGTAGGTCTCTCGAAATGCCCGAGACGGTTAACTGCAGTTTTGAAATCGCGGCCAATGACAAGCCTTGCGCAATTCATTGCAGGTAAGCCTGTAGCTCTTTGAAGCTGGGAGACAGAGGGGACTGATGGATTAATCGCTTCATTAAAAAGGCATTAGGAGGAGCGGCAGATCTGCGGCTGCATTAGGCCAAAGCCCGCCAGCCGGTTCGGTGCCGCATTACTGCGGGGAGTCGGGCTGGACGCCGCTACCTACTGCACTCCATCTCCCTCCAGATCCTCACAGGGATCGGTCTCGCAGCCAGACCACACATCCAGCCGGGGCCGTTTATCCCGTCTGTCACGGCGCACATACGCCGAAACCGTATAAAACATCTCTGCCCTTCTCAGCTTAAAAGAAGAAAAAAAAAAAGCACGCTTCTCTCTAGACCAGTGATTGTAAATCTCAATCCATCCTTCCATCTTCCGAACGGTGATCTGGTATGCAGGGCACAGTGAGCCTCTCTCAAGCAGCACAAAGGTCACCACTGACGCAGCACCTTAACACAGGATGTAAAATAACACATTTGTATTGACCGGCGAGCGGCTAAACCCCTCGGGACTATAGTCACAAACTGAAGCGGGCGGCTTCAGCCAATAGGAAATAGAGGCCGGTGATGATGTCACTGAAGACCGGGGCGAGCGGATCGATGAAGTGCAGCACGGAAGCTGAGCTCCCTGGGGGGGGGGGGGGGAAACATGGCAGACCATACAGGGCACAAAACACAACAAATCCGTATCCATGCATACGACCGTAACGACACGCGTGACATTCCGTGTGCCAAAGCGCTACGCTTAGTATGACGACCCATTCCAGCAGCCGACTCTGTCCAGCCAACTTCAAGTCAGAATTACCCAGCCTGCATTGCAGGGGCACCAAGAGGAGGGGAAAACGGTCGATTCACCTCCTTGCCATAATGCAGATGTTTAAAGTAATTTAAAAGGGATTGGAGGGAAGGGCAGGTGCATTCCAGGATTACTGTTAAATTGGAGTGGATCGGACAAAACTGGGAGCCATTCAGGGCCTTTGCCAGAGGAAATCTGCTCAAAGACATTATTAAATAAGAAAAATAAATAAATAAGAGCAGTTAAAAGGCAGGAAAACCAACCATCCACTTGGCTTTTAGAGCATGTTTTTACGATCGGTTCATTAAACACTTAAACAAGGAACCAAGAGTTTTTTTCAAGCATCACTTGAGTGGTTTGAACCCACGATTTACATCTGACCGGCTACCTTCACCAAGAGCAGACGGCCCAGCCTGGCCCCGCCCCGGGAAAAAATCCGACCCCCCGCTAACTGCACCCCTGATTTATAAGCGAGGGCGTGCATGGTTTCTAGAAGGTTGCAAACATACGATTTCACAGAGCATACCTCACACACACACACACAAAGGTCCACTGGGGACCTCCACAGAGCTCGTCCCTTCGATCAAGACGTGGAATAGAGCAAGTCAAGCTGTGGCTGAGACGATCTCCACTTACTCAGAACACCCTCCTCAGGCAACAATATGGCAAAGTCCTATAAGACCAAAGTAAATTTCACCACGTTTTGAGACTCTAAGAGACTGGGGTGATAAACTGCACAAATCCCCCCCCCCTCCCACATTTCCAGACGGTGCCAACTGTCTGATCTCTGCAATGCTAATGCCATAGTGACGAGATGTTCCATAGCTGTTTGATGGGTGGACCGGCAATGGGGGAGGGGGGGGGGCATACACACAATCACAATGCTCCACAAAACTCTAACCCCACACCTGAAGGGTGAACAGAGCAGCAGTGTGCTTCTTTGCACGATCGAATCAGGACGGCTGAAGCATCTGCTGTACATGCGTGCAAATAAACCACCACCCCCCATCATCAACATCAGTCATCCATCTGACTCACTGCACTTCCTGACAGTGCCAGTCAAAGCTCACGTGGAGCCCTAGGCGATCATCATTCCTGGCAACCCCGCCTCCACAGTGCAAGGAGCGTGCACAGCGCCGTGTGCACCATCTGGGAGCAAGCGAAATGGA
Organism: Brevimyrus niger; assembly: GCA_015164015.2. NCBI lineage: Eukaryota > Metazoa > Chordata > Actinopteri > Osteoglossiformes > Mormyridae > Brevimyrus > Brevimyrus niger. The sequence continues at coordinate 456,982 of JAABNY020000144.1, forward strand.
CCCGAGAAGTCGGCAGCCAATCAGAAAAGGGGGCCCTGGGCAGCCGCCTTGTGTCGCCCAATCCGGGAAGCCGACTCTGCTCTCCGAATAGAGTAACCGAAGGGGCAACACTTTCCCTTCTGCAGAATTCATAAAGCCACCGTTTCACCCACTGAACCTGCCAACAACGTTCTGTTAAGACGCCGCAAACAAGTAGAGGGGTTCAAAAAAAGTGTTAGACAAAGGAGAAGAGAGACCGGAGAAGAGACACAGAAAAGGGAAGCGAGACCTGCTGATTCAGCTAGAGCGTCGTTTGGTTTTCATGCAAGAGCAACAGCGGCCCGGTGATCCTGATGAGAACGATCAGCTGGAAGAGGGATGGGTGATTAAGCGGCAGCTTATCTGCAGCTCACCGGCGCTAAATGAAACAAAGAAACAAAACGACGGATAGGAGAATCCAGAGGCTGAGCGCCACAGAACCGAGCAGAGACGCCTCATCGACCGTCACCCGAAAACAGGAGCTGGAGCGAAGGGGTCGTACTACAAACCCCGAGGTATCCAACAGTAACGCCCGCAGTCCGGAAAGGCAGGGGCCCCTTCTCTAATCGCACAACTAGCTGCACATCCCCGAGGTCAACAGGCTTTAGAGCAAGAACATCCAGCCACAACTTCAGAGCAGTCCCGCCATGGGGCTTCTGGACTCTCTAAAAAGGACCCACCCCCCCCAGGCCTCTGCTCAGCCCATCCACAAATGGGCCGGTCTTTATAAACTGCTGCAGCAGGAAGATGAGCAGAAGGTTTATTAGCTGAGCGCTAACAAGGCTGAATTTCATTTCTGCTTCGAATTATGCCCATGCAGGAGGAAGCATTCTGAGGAGAAGGAGCAGCTCCCTATGGACCACATACTCACATCAGAGTAGCACCAAGCCCCATATCTCAAGCAATGATCCTAATGCCATTCAGAACCTCCTTGTAGACCCTCCAGATCCGTGGCACTGGATCTGTGTGCTGGACTGGACTCATTCGAGTTTTTGCCACCAAGACGGGCGACTAATGCAATTGCAACAGTCTCCCAACTGCTAGGAACACAGCAGAGGCCCGAACACGGAAGAGTGCACAACAAAAATCTAAATATTTGAACGGCAGACGCTTCAATACCGCCCAGCAGTCCGAGAGATCAGAGCCATACTTGTGGCAGGAAGTTCAAAGCTTGGAACGCGTCCGTCCACCTCTCTGGGTTCTCCCGTTCTACGGCAAAGCAGACACCCTTTCCACGTGATGTCACTGGCCCTTGCGCGTGAAAAGGCCGCCATTTTCCACTGCATAATAATCCCACCTGGTCATTAAGTTGTAAATTGAGTGGCGCACTGTCCGATCAATGCTGGACCCTGCCTGCTAATTGCTGTGTGCTCATTACTACCATGAGGATGCAGCCATTTGTGGGCCTTGCTTGCATTTACGTCCCTGTGGGGGGAAAAAACAAAAACCTCCTGGATGCGACACTGCAAAAATTACCCCCCCCCCTCCCCCTCCTACTAAAATGAATATACAGCTGGGGGGATATAAACTGTGGCTGTCTTAAGGTTCCTTCCAAGGAAAACAGCTGACCCACCAGGAAATGGGAGCCTGGGGCATGTGGACATTGTTAGCTTCCTCTCAGTAGGACAAACCATTAAAATCAGGCTCTCTGAACAGTATAGACACATGCACACTGGCATGAGGGGGGGGGGAACAGGGGAAATGGGAGATCCAGGTAAGACAAACGGGACACCTGATAACCCAAATCGACTTTATTTGACCGCAAACCGTGAAAAGGCCCTGGATGAGCCCTGTGCAGCAGCCATGACCAAAATTAACATTCGTCGCATTACCAGCGAGGGCGAGGTGGGAAAAGGCGTCAGGCCGTTTACATCTGCTGTCCGCTCATCCGGTGAAACAAAAACACCGGGGCTAGCTACGCTGGCGGAGCACGGGGGCGCTTGCCTTGAACCGTGTCGCATAATTAGAGGGATTTCGATTTTACGCCACTTGCGATTTATCGTCGATGTCCGATCGATGCTAAAATGACCCATTCGTACCAATCCAATTAGGAGTTGGATATTCATAAGAAACAACTAGAATCTGTTCCCATTAAGTTATTGATTCTATTCCGGCGCTAAATTCATGAAAAACATTAACGTACAACCACAAAACAGGAAAGCTTGATACAACCTCCAGTTTGTCAGGTAGAGCAGGAGCGCCACTGAGGTTATAAATTAATGAAAACAACATAAGCAGACCGAATACAACAAAGTGACGGGTTTGAAAAGGCTACAGTCTTAGGAAATGAGGTCATGAAAATCCTGTGACAATCTTGCCTGCTTGCTAAGCTCTGGGTGTGTTCAAGTGTAGGACGGCATGAATCACTCCAACCACACAGCTTGTGACCCCACAATTCGCTGGCAAACCGGTACCTTGGTCGTCCAACCCTCAGAGCCACGAAACCAGCTACTTGCGAAGTTACTTCAAGCATGAAGTGATTTTCACTAGACGCACACAACACGATAGCAGAGGTTCCCTTTAGGTAACAATGCGCGGTTTCAGCATTTCACCTCCTTATCTCTACACTGACATTCACTGCTGCCCAGAACAGAAATTCCCCGTTTCTCTAAAGCAGCAAAGCTGGTTCTTCAGGCAGCACTTTAAAACTTTAATTTACATGGGCCATTTCTAAATTGTCTGTGCCTTGCTGTGAAAGCTAATCTCTGCTATGCCTGGGGGGGGGGGAAATCTCCTATAATGCCACCTTATTAGGATTTACTGATAATGGCCATTCGTTTTGACATATGCAAACATGTGCAATAACCTAGGATAAAATGCCAGCTCTCACTCTCGCAAGTTGTGTTATGGTTTACATAGCTTGTCTCCATGTCTCCATTTCTTTACCAGTTCCACTACCTGGATATATTGTTGACTTTTCTACGCTTCTATGTATTGTTTACATTTGTTTGCATTTCTGACAATGTACGCTTTGGAAGTTAGGAAAATAATTGCATTGTGTGCAAAAATAAATCAAACCTTTTGAACCTTTATGGTTTATGTAAATGTGATAATAAGTTAGAGTTTTAGGTTCTCTGCAACCAGGGCTATGTTCTACCAAACCTTACATAAGCAGAAATGTATCCAAAATGCAACAAAGAAAATACTGCACAGTCAAATGTCCCCCCCCCCCTCCAATATCTCACCCTACAGTATATACCCTATATTAAATATCATACTTGCAAGAATTGCAATTCAATCAGACATCTGCAATTTCGTTTCCGGAGAACGCTCGGGCCAAAGGCAGCCTCCGAAGTATCACGACTGCCACTCGATCGCAGCATTTCCGCCAAACTACGGCGACGTCCGGCCGCTTATCGGTGCGCGCATCCCCGAAGTTCGACGATGCTCACTTCGCTGGCTTTCATGTCAAGCTGCCGCGGACTAAGGAATGCGCAGCCATGCGCACCGATCGTCACGTCGAGGCAGAAACATCCCCTGGCTATGCAGCCGCCAACGACACGAGTCCGGGGTGAACGGGGGAGGTTTCTATGTCTGGGGAAGGCAGCGTTCTGCCTGCGACACGCCGCATATGCAGTGGAGCCGAGGCGAGGCAAACCTTCACTCTCCCTGACAGAAGAGGATGGCAGTGAATTACAACACCGCAGGTCGCTCGTCAGAATTCGGAGACGCGACACAAACTATCGGAGAATCGTTTGGCTAATATCTGATAGCTCCCGAGGGCTTTTCTTTGGAAATATCACAAGCTTCAACCGCAGGCTGCAGATTCAAGTCTCGTGCAAAACTTCGTTCGGATCGCCCAGATTATGAATCAACGGTCGGATATCTCTAAAGCCAATCACAGAACCATCATTATTATTGGGTTGTTTTTATTTTTGAGAGCGCCAAGGAGATCCCCTGCTAAGATCGAGAGAAGAGTAAAAGCCTAGAACTCAGCAACGGCTGCTAGGATTCGCACCATTGTATTACAATTCAGCGCTTTCATTCCCAGCACACACACACACACACACACACAGTATGGCTGCACCCGAATCTCATCAGCACAATCTCCACAATCCCTGTTACTCTGTAAGCTATCACACACCACCATGAAAATGTTACCAATTCAATGAAGTGTTTTGAATGCGTTAAGCCAGAGAAATACCACAGAAAAGATGTCCAGGGCGCTGCACAGTATAGCTTCTGTCATATTACGTTAGGTTTGCTTTTGCAAATCAGATGAGAGTCCAAAGGTACAAGCCAAGAGCATCCCGACCTGCACAAAGGGGTCTAATTTAGGCACCACTGAGCCATGATATTTGAAGATACTCGTTTTGCCATCTCATCTATCACGGATAATAATACATTTAACATTGCATTTCTATGTGCCCAGCCAGCTACACAAACCCCTCACTGATAAATAAAGTCAACGAATTTTGAATGGAGCGAGACGTCTACTCAAGCATGCTCGAACCCGTGGCCAGCATTTGGCGCTCCTTTCGCACTACCTCGTCCCCTCGCACTCCCCACACGGCCTCTGCTGCCAGGGACACGAAGGGAGTCCCCAAAGGGGGGGGGATGTGACTCCTGGGCTTCACATGCACATTTAACATACAGAACTCAAGCCATGCTGTGGTACTAAGGATTCGGAACATGCCAACACTACAGGAGAGGCTACGAGGAAAAGCAGGAGTCAATGCAGAGTTTTTGCCACTGTGCAATTACCACTTTTTCTTACGCCTTATCCAAAGCTAAAGGGTAAACTGTTACGCAGGGCCATTCTAGGGCAATCATTACGCACACTTCCATATGCCGAAAGACTGTTACAGAGCAATATAAAAGCCTTCCCATACAACCCCAGACTGACCCGATCTGACATTTTATGTTCAACCATTGTTGCCCCATCCCAACCTCCGCTTTCACCCTCATGCCAACTTTATGCTGGATCACCTTTATGGTACAAGGCTTTGCTTTCAATGATATCATACTATGCAAGGGCAGAACTTAAAATCAAACCGGGAATCTGACAATGACCTAAAAACGTTTGACCTCATTCGGCAGGCTTATTGTGGACCACATCTGTACAAATCAGTTAGAGTCTTAGGAACAGCAACGTGTGTTTGTTTAGGAAAACCACATGAATCTACTCGGCAACAGAATAAGATGTACAATCTGTTTCGCGGTGCTTGCTTTATTATGAGATTGGGAGGGGGGGGGACGAAATAATCATGGATCTATAAGAGGCAGAAATGGAATTCGCTTTTTGCAGTGCCTTTGCTTTTGAAGTGGTCAAGATTCGTTTACGCAGCTCAAAACTTACAGAAAGTGTGAAAATGGTACATTCCGGTATCCGAGATTTGCATATACAGTAGATTCAGGACATACACTGCTAGGGCACGTTATGTTATCGTGTGAACGTCGTTCAAATGCATCTCGGTGTTTATGTGCAGAGGAGACTCGCGCATAAGCAGGCAGGAACGTGCAGCCAGCCGGCGCGAGCACATCTGCGCGAGCACATCTGCGCGCAGGAAAAAGGAGGTTATTGTTACAAACGCTTCCTCAAACGCAAACGTTTCCCGGGGAGGAAACGGGAATACTGGCCGCTCGCCTCGTCACCCCTCCCCCCACACCCCCCAAAATACCCAGGTTTACGCAGCAAAGCTAGCCTTACCTACACTATTATCTAAAACGTCGTATTAAAATACCCAGCTTGTAACAGGGACGGGGGAAGACGGGAACAGTTAACAGGAGCAAACACCCCGCCCTTTTCCGAACGGAAAAGGGGAGCATGGACTTCCCAAGACTGCGCGCGTCCTCGGGCGGCGCGCATGGCAACGCTTCGTGCGCCTGCTTTTCGGCGCACGTGAGCCGCCGGTGTCTGCTCGGACCAACATCTTTGCTGATCGGTGTCCGTCCGGTGGGCAGCCACGCCAAATAAGGGGGGGGGGGTGTTAAAAAATATCAATGCAAACTGCAGCACAGCTGCATGCACTAAGGATGAAACGGGGGCGAAAACGCCCAGTGCTATTTTAACAGATACTCTAATTATGTAATTCCTACGCGTATGTCGATAAAACGCACATAGTCTGTAATGTGTAATATTTTATACACCCAAGATCTGCAGAATCGACCGTCAAACAGACTTTGGATATTGCTAGACCATGCTATTGGCATGTACACCATCCATTGATCTGATCTGCTTAACCAAGAACAAATGGTCAGATTTCTTTAATGTCAAATAATACAACACATCCGTTGTCCTTTAAATAATCTTCAACTTTAAAATAAAAAATGCGCTCATATTATCAATCCAGGTTTGTTTTCCCAAGTGCATATATTTTGTACACAAATATATTGATCGTTTTACATGCACGCACAGGTAGTTAATAAATATGCGAGAATTAGCCATAGTGAAAATCATAAGGAGATGATACCAAGACATCACTTACCTTTTACTTGCGTTTCATACTCAGCTATTATTTCCTTGTCTTTTCGAAATTTTGCTGGAGACGTCATCTCTATTTGATTTCAGAAGCCTAAATTGAACGGCGAAGCAGTAACAATATTCGCCAATAAAATAAACGTAATCGTGGTGATTCGATCGGAGAAAACGAGAGGTCCGCGAATAAACTGCCGATAAACCCAAACAGCGTCGTACTTGTTATTGTTTCCTGTTGATGTTCAAGCCGTCCGCATTATGAGACTTCAGCCAGCAGCGCTCTTCCGTGAGATTTTTTAATACTTATATAAACGTCCCTGATCACGGTAGTAAAGAAAAAAATAGCAGGCTCATTCCCATGCACCAAAAACAAGCCGACTGTCGTATCCAGAAAGTTTGTTCTTATTGCGAGCATTCATAGCAGGGCGAGCAGCGTGTCATGCAGTGGTTGACTTCCCCCTGAAATGAAGACAAGGATAGGTTTGTGTGATAATGCAGCGATATGGATACACGCCGCAACCCCAAGGCTGACAGTTGCGCATAATTAGGATTTATGATGCAAGTACACACATTACTTTTGATCTGCACCGTGTGAATATCTTTGTAATCAAAATCACATGCTCGTCCGAAGGCGAAATGAATAACGATTGCCGCAGTTATATTTTGGACCCCTGTGGTCACACCGTCAGAATTTCTTTAGGAAGGGGGTACTTTCCCCACCCTACTCGGAACAATAAAGTTAGAATTACGGAAAAATTACTGGGTGGTTTCTTCAAATAGATACGTTTTGGCTATTAATATAAGAAAGCAACCATTACGGTCATAACTTTAAACATGCCCAGTATGTTCTGGAGCGTTACTGTAGCCCGTTCACCTAAACTGGTACGTGATATAACACTTAATATCTTCAAGAACAATCGGAAGTGTAAATAAAGAGTACGTATCACACTACTACATCTTGCATCAGCATTCCCATTCAGTTACACGTTTAGCTACCTACATTGCTTTTATTGCTATGAGCTAGGTTTTTAACGATGGATTTGCGTAATCGCTGTTTATTTAAAAGCTGGTCTCCAACCAACGCTCACATAGACCATACATTAGATTTTCGACACAGGAGATAATTGTTAAAGCGCATGACTAAAGCGCCCAAACACTCTGAACCCTGAAGAAAGGTAAGGCTGACCCTTGGAAATAGTACTTCAAATATAACGTTAATTTTCGGCAAATAGCTAAAATATGGCTCATTTTGAAACTTTCTCGGCAAACGGTTTTAAGAAATAAAACTCCCAGCATACGACTTTTTTCCTACGCATAATGTAATGGATCAAGACTACCAGCACAGTAAAAACAGAATAATTTATTTAAAACTCACCTCGAATACTACTTTCCATTTGGGTTCTGTTAATCTCGGCAAAGGGCTTTTCCCGTCAACCACATCGCTTTCAACTTTCGAACATTTCTCCAAAGTCTGAAAGAATAAGCCCGCCCCTTCGCATGGGATAAGAAAGCGGAGTAATTCTCTAGTTTCTTCATTGGGCTGTATTATTAAGAATGACATCAAAGATAACGAATCAGAATAGGCATTTTTTTAAGGACCGTTTCCTAGTGCTTACCATAATGTCGACCAATTAAAATGCCTACCAGTGGTTAAGAGGCGGGACTTAGTATTATTTGCTAGAATTTTGTTAAAGGAACTATTCTACAGTGATAAAATCATAAATATAGTCGTCAAATAACTTTATAAATGTTGTTTACGTGGTTTTCGTTTATAATAAAAAGTGATTTAATTGAATTTTTCCGGCGATGTTGTATTGCGACCAATGAACAAAATGGATCAGACCATAACCGCTACCAATTTGTTAAATTCCGAAAGCTGGTTATAGTTCAGCCAATAGCGAACTTTTCTGTCCTTGGCAGTTCTAACGTCTGCCAATCACATTCGTCTAAGTAATTTATGTGATCTAATAGCAGACTGGTTACGTGTTCAGCTATCCAATCCAAAGGAAGGATGACACATTTTGAAAATCTTTCAGGAAGTTCCGGCCCACCGCTGTCGGCTCTAAGTAGGAAGGTGTAAACAAAAACAGAAACGAGCTCGCCGCTCTGTCAGAAGCGTCCTTTAAACATTATGAGCGTCTGTAGAGACCTTTAACAACAGCTGCTTGGTGATCTACGGCACTGCAAACGACCCGCGCTGCTAGCTAGCTAGCTAACTAGCTAATGTTATAAGTTATATGCTGCACAGAAGTTATCGCTATCTCCAGCATAATGGAAGGTTACTAGGTCTTGTCTTTTCTGGTAGCTTTCAAGTTAAAATAGGGCATTTAATCACGTCTGTCATACAAATAACCGCGCTTCCCAAGTAACGTGTCTTTCCGTTAACTAGCTTATTTGCGAAGGGTACCTTACTGGAAAGCTGGTGCCTAATTCTCCAGGATTATTTCTATGGTATTTTGCAGTTCTCTTGCTTGCATCCGCATTTCGGTGTAATTGGTGGGGAAAAATCAACGCCATGTCTACACCTTATTTTAAAAATAAATGTGTTACGCAGCTGAATTGTACATACTGCGATAGTGTACTTTGTAAGAGGGGGATGAAAGCTGTGCTCTTAGCCGATACAGAGGTTGAACTTTTTTCGACTGATATACCGCCTAACAGGTAAGTCTCTACCGAATTATCAATCAGATTACTTAACGTTAATTAGATAACACTGACAGGTCACGTAGCCAGTGGCAATTTGCCGTCAGATATTGTGATTTTTCTGTTGTATTTAAATATCAGGATTTACCCCATTACAGGGAAACTAATTTCATTAATCTTTTGCGGTGCATTGTTGTATGCATTTGCTTGAACAGGTTTATATGCAAATACGCGATCAGATTAGACATCTGATTTTTTTTCTTAGTTAACAAGAACATTATTGCAGCTTTTGGTGTAGAATTTAATACATATGACACTGTGAAAATCATGGATAAAAAAGTGTGTTCAATGCATTATCCTGCTTTGCTGGTGAGAATGTCTCAATCCCGCTCTGCAGAACAGTGGATTTTGTCTCAGTCTGCTATTCCACAAAAACCTGTAAATGCAAACTGAGAGATGTGGCCTGTCTGAAGTGGTAAGTAATATCTTATTGCATTACCCTACGGACGGCAGCTGCAGAAACCAAATGCACATCTTTTAATACACTGCATAATTCAATCCATGTATTTTTCCCTATCCGCTTAGTTGGCAAAAATTAATTGTGAGCCTGGAGCCTATCCCAGTGAAGTCCAGTGCCCAGGGCAGAGGACATGCATTCTCACGCCATGGGCAGCTTACAGACACCAGTCCACTCAAATTGCACATTTTTTGGAACCAGAAACACCTAGGGAACATGCAGACTCCACATACACAGTGCTGGGCCATTGATTCATTCAAACTCTGAGAGGCATGACCTCATTAACCTGCTCGAGCCACACTGCCGGCCCTGTAAACATATTCAATGTATTGTTTAAAAATGTTAATAAATGGAGATTAATCTGTGACTAGATTGTTGAACTAGACCAGTGTCATAAACTGTCAGGCGGCTATATTGTTACGTTTGTTCTTGTTTTTCAGGTTCTAGCGAAATGCTACAGTTTAATATCCTCTAAGTGACTGACTCATAAAGTCTGCCGGGACAGCCAAGTATCGATTGCAATTGTTATTAGCTTACAAGGCTTTTTTTAGCCACTTGTGTATTATTTGGGAAACTGGAGGCTGAAACTATATTCTAGTTATGTGTTTTTTTTAAAACTGAAACATGTCCTATGTTGGTGTGGGGGGGGTTCATTTTGAGCATTCTATCATTTGCTTATCCATTCATTTGTTCTCTCAGCTCTTTCAGGTCATTCATTCATTCATTTAAACATACATAATTTTTTTTAACATTCATTAATCGGTCTGTCTGATTGATTAGTTGAGAGTGTGATGGTCCCCTTCATTTCCTCCCCTGGTCTCTGCCCCCCCCCCCTTGCCGGTGTGCTGGTGCCCTGGACGCTTGCTGACCCTGTGCTTCTGTCTCCTCTCTGCATCAGTGGCAACGTTGTCGGTTATCACGTGGTGGCGCCGTGCACCCCCTGCCTGCACTCCTGTAACAACGGTCACTTCTGGATGTTCAACAGTAATTCGGTCACACCGATCAACAGGCTGGACGCCTCGGGTGAGGATTTCCCCGACGCAGGGGGAATCCCTGCCGCTCTGCCACTCTGGCAACCGTGGCTGGTTTGTTAAAAGAATTCATCCTAATATATGTACATGGCCGCCCTAATCCTACCATTCTGTAAAACCGTTCTGCACCTTGATCCTGTTTTCCACTTGGTCTGTTTACTAAGAGATTGTATCCTTTTATAGATGCATGCCAACATTTTTAGATGCCAATCTTTGATGGGAAAACAATCACGGAATTTAGAATGAAATGCGCGGGCGTGTTTTTGGCATTAGGGCCAGATAAGTGAGGAGGGATGCCCGCCTTTCAGATCCACACCTCGCCTCCCCCTTCTCTCAAAGCGAGAGAACTATATGATCCCATTTAGATGTTACTTTAGACGTCGTTCGATACGCAGTTCGGCTGACTTTTTAGGAAGGAGCTGTATGTGGTCGTGTTGGTGTTGCTTGGAGTCAGGCATCATACGCCTTCTGTCCAGTTTGGTCATCATAAACAAAACAGAGATGGAGAGGTCTGGTTGCAGCAAGTAGCCTTCCTTGGGCCATAAATGTTTGTAAAATCTCCAAATAAATGTTAATTAAACTGGTTCTACCAGTTATTCAAAATTATATAAAAAAAAATATGAACTATATTAATCCTTCCCACCTAGATTAAAGTTGTACCAGCCATATTTGACTGATGACGTCAAAGACATTGTGAACCTAGGGTGGGCAGATACTCATCTAGGATCAGTTCAGTAGTGCTTCTGTGTTGCAGAAGATCTGCATGTCCACACATGTCACATGCACAGTTATACTGGTGCAACTTGTAGTGAAATGAAGATCTGGCTGGCTGCGGAGACTGCAAAAACGTATAGACAAATGAAAATTAAATTACGTTGAATTAAGTATAAAAGGTAGCTTAGTAGGCTAAAAATTAAACTTAAATTGGATAATAAAAGGCTATGGCTAAAAATACTGTTCAGAGACGGTGCAAATAGGATTATATGCTGTATGCGTGGTAGGCAGTGTGCAAATGGCAAACACAGGCAAATAAACACTGAAAGTTTTGCTGCTTGACCTGCTAATTCAGCAATGTCCTATTAACTCGCACTTGTATTACACAGTTAACGTTAAGTCCTGAGTTGATCTATGACACAATATTTGTTGACCACCTGTGAGTCTTGCCAGTTCTAAAGACAAATTTACTAGCGATTCCTTTACATTAGCAGATGCTTTTATCCGAAGTGACTCGCTTGTTTTGAAAGAAATCAGGGTTAGTCAGTCTATGGAGCTGTTGGAGGTCAAGGGTATTGCTAAGGGACCCAAAAATGTCCTTTCCCATCACAAGAACTAACATGTAACTTGTATGCGTTGAAGGTTCACAATATAGTTTGTGTGTTTTGTCCAGGACTGAACCTGCTGCTCTGGGGGGATCTCCCCGAGCCGGGCGACCTAGAAGGGGAAGACCAAAGCGGCCAGTCTGAGGACCAGTACCTCAGGTAGAAGAGGGGGCCGCCAGCAGGAAGACCCCCATGGCCTCTGTGAAGCACATCTTCTCAGGTTTATTCTGTTAGCTGTGAAGACTGCACACGGGCAAACGAGTCTCGAACTACGTGTTGTTCTCACTTTGCCGTTTACACAACCTCTAGTCTGTAGCCAACCTGTATGTGCCGCAAGTGACTCCATGGGGCATTTACAAGTAGCCCGGCAAGAATTCAGGGTAACACTTTACTTTGAGGGGGCACTAATACTTAGTAGTGACTCGGTCACTACTGAAGTATAAATCGTGAACAAATATCGTTACTTGATATAAAAAATGTCACATGAACATGCATTTTACTTTTTGTTATTTGTTACTTGTTCCTTCAGTAGTTCCTTCAGTAGTTCACAGAGGCGCATTTAATATAGTGACAATAAACCTTCTATTCTATTCTATTCTATTCTATTCTAAAAGATGTCGTGGTTCATTAATGATGAACAAACATGACATCGATATGTAACGAAGACTTGGTTTGTGCTTAATACATCTGTGAGAGCATAATACTGTATTATTTGTGCCCCCTTAAGTGAAGTGTCACAGAATTCGCCGCTCGACTATTTTTTTTTTTTGTCTGGTGGTCATTATCAGGACTGGTCTGTGAGGCTGTCCCTGGGGAAGAAACTGAAATCCTTAAATTGTTCGGATGTCTGTAAATATTTGACGACTGTCGACCAACCTTAAAGAGCGATGCTTGCGTTGCGGCTGCAAAGTGTATTAATTGGAAGGAACCGCATTGAGCCGTCGGTTACACAACGCGCAGTGAGACCTGTGACTGCCCCACTCCGGCAGCCGAGGGCAGAGGAGTCTGAAGAGGCTCAGTGATGCAGCACCGTGAACCTTAACAGTGTGTGAGCCCGGCTCTCCATGGCCGTGTGGATTTCCTGCAGTGTTTTGAATGGGGTCTCTGAAGTGCGGCGCCTTTTCCTCCGCGATCAGGCAGCACATTTCAAGTCTCTTCTATTCATAAACATGGTCTGGCAGTTCATAGGTGTGCCGGAGCAGAAGTGTCATTCAAGTTTGGTTATTCCTTTGGATTATGCAGTATTTTTCTTGCAGTTACATTTCTGAATGTGTCTTGAACTTTGTACAGGGACCCATGGAAATAGCACTGACTGAACTTTTTTTTGTTTTTTTTTTTGTTTTATAATCATGTCTAGTGAGTTTGAGAGTAATGTCTTTGTAAATCCTGGGGAGAAATGTTTGTTGTATTAGAAACGGTGTGTTATAAATAGACTCATTTTCATGAAATCTATAGACCCAGATGATGATTACATAAATGGAAGATCATTATCATATTATCAACCCGTGCAGAATGCTGCACCACAGCTAGTGGTTTTAAGTCGGTGACTCCCAATCCGGTCCTCGGATCCCCAGCCGGTGCGTGTTTTCGCTGGCTCCCAGCTTCGTACCAGACAGTCCGCATGTTTGTGAGGTCTGTTGGGTCCCTGTAGACCGGGGTTTGGGAAACACTGGTTTAAGTGTCCTTTCGAGATCCCTAGAAAGTGGAACTGAACTCTTCCTTTTAGCATCCTTGATACTGTAAGTTTTTTAGCCGTTTTATGCATTAGTGGGTTGGCAAAGTGCTTAGCTGACAATAGCTCTTTATTAACACTGTGAGTGAGTGAGTGAGTGAGTGCTTCTGTGAGTGCTGGGGTTTCTGGAAGGTGCTGATTAAGCTCACAGGGTGTTAAGGGCTGCGCCTGCTTGATTGTACCCTGTCCTGAGAAGCGCCAGAAGATGGCAAAATGCAACTTTATACAACTGGGCAGTTGGCATTATGGTTTCAGCGATACATTCTTTCCAGCATATTCACTGTCGGCTGAAAAAAACGAATGAACATATGGGCTTTTAGTGTAATATTAAATTTGTGAATTCACAGAAAAGAGGTGAGGCCAAGCATTTCTTTCCAAAGATTGGATTTTGAGAAAGCCATTGTGCCTTATTAGATGTGACTGATGGAAATTAAATGTATTGCTACAACCTGTCAGTTGAGGGCTTCTGACATTCTTGGTTGCACTAATCTTATTGATTATTTTACACACAGTTTAAACTGTAATTTGAAACCAGAAACCAGAGTGTGAAAAGTACCTAACATTGAAAATGGGATCAATTCTGTTGGTCTTCAGTAGATAAAAATAGTTTTTTTTTCCCCAGAATGAAACCCTGGAAGTCCATCTGAAAATGTTAAAAATGACATTGCAGTGTTTTCTGTCTATCCTGGATATTACACCGCAAAGTGCTATTGTATCACAGTGACAATCTTTCCAGTCATTTTAAACTTAGAATGTCAACTGCCCAGATGTTTCTGTTTACTACATTATGTTTTCAGCTTGTGAGTGTGTGTGTGTTTGTGTGTTTATCTGCGCACAGATTTTTTTTTTTTTTGTACATTTTGCATTGTTCTATTTTTATATAACAGCTTAAGCATTAACTTTGCTCAAGTGCTCAAGATATCTTATTATTGTGTTTCTGATTGTTCTTAACAGATAGTCAAAACCATGAAATAAATGTAAACAATGCTTGGAATATTCTAAAAGTAATATGAATAGTATTTATCTAAAGATTTGAGAATGTTTGTATTTATTGAGAAACCTGACGATTTGTACTGAGACTCCTTGACCTTGTTTTGACTTGTTATACTTTGCTTTTTTGGGGGGGCAAAATATGCTTACATTAAAATTGCATTTGTTGAGTTATATTTTTGATGGCTGTCATGGTTTCCCTTCTTTCCTTTTTGTTCATTGCCAGTAAACCCATTCAGTGACGCAGCCAGCTACCCCACCCCCCCCCACCCCCCACTCTCATTTACCAGCAACACTGGCTCTATTCATTAGTGGAGCTGCCCAAAGCTCAGTTGTTCAGACCCCCCCTAGGGTATCACCCTAGTCTTCTACAAACTGTTGAACTGCTGGTTCTGTGTGAACCAGGAATCATTTCAGTGTCCTAGTGAATTTTCTCAGGATCGTGTTCATAAGTGACGCAAGAGGGAGTGATTTGAGAGGGACGGGCGGGTTGGTTTGGTGGCTGTCGTTTGATGAGCGCTGAGCTGAGCTCGGTGGTGGTGGAGGGGGGTGAGGTAAGGGTACAAGGACGCGCAGTTTCTCTGCCGGCCGGGCAAATTCTCTCCAACACAGGAGGCGGGGTTTGGAGATCTGTCAGCAGCCAATACCTCCTGTAGGTCACAGCAGGTGATCCACCTGAAGTTAAGCAGGGAGACCAACTAGGAAAGCTGGGCTGATCTGGCCAACAGGTTAGTCCATCCTGTAGTCCGTGTGGAGCCCAATGTCCCAGTGCTACGATGGGGGCACTGTGCTATAAAAAGGCAGCCTCCTTCATGTGAGACATAAAACTGAGGTCTTGACTCTCTGAGGTCATAAAAGGTCCCAGAGTTCCCTATGAAAGAGTAGGGGTGGTAACCTGACACCCTGGCTGAAATTGCCCACTGTGGCCTAATCAAACTCTGGCCTCCTCATTGTCCCCTGCATCTAATTGGTGAATTCTCTCCTACCCCTTCACCACCTTAGCTGGTGTGTAGTGAGCATATTTGTGCAGAATCGCTGCCTTTGTATCATCCAGATGGGTGCTGCACAGTGAAGGTGGCTGAAGTGGTTCCTCACTGCTTCAGTGAAGTTCTTCGGGTGCCTTGAAAGGAGCCACATAAATCCGACTTTCATCCATTCATCTGGACCTCAGAATCGAGGTCCCCCCGCTCCTTCCTGATGGAGTGGGTCTTGGCTGAGGCTGCCCGGGAATCTCGCAGGGACGTCGGCGCCCGGGACGGCATTGACGGGAAGCGCCAGCATGGGTCCAGAAGCCGGTTCAGTGATTCAGCGAAGATGGAGAAATGACGGTACAAAGGAGCTAATGCCAGTAACTGATCCGGTGCCTAGAAGGGACTTCAGACTGCCAGTGGCTACAAGTGACGCTGAATTAGGTCTCTAATCCGCAGCCTCTGCCTTCATAACTTCAAAGGGGTTTTATCACAGTCGCCTGCCCTCCTCTGATGTCTCCCACCCTATCGGAGGACAGGAGGCGCAGTGGGTCGTCCGAAAGAACTGCGGGGAAGCAGCCGCTTTCAAATGCAGCCTCGACCATCTACCTTACGTTAGGACGCAAACCTCTGGAGGTCGGACGCCTTGTGCTCCTCATCACAGATGTCAATAAGATGCGATTAAGGAAGGTGTATCGTGTCATACCTCGGCACGTTGGAAAATAATCCAGCGCTGAATATCGTGAAAATATTGTCAAAAATGATTCATGCACATGCCGCCCTTTCGTCATTTATACTTAGTCTGAGATTACAGAGGCGTCGGTGAACGCAGTGTCTGGTTTGGCGGCAAACCTCCCGCATTGAAGGTTAAACCCATGGTATAAGATGGGCATTTCCGTGCATTGGGGGGCATCCAGATCTAGGTTTATTGGAGTCTAACGGGTCTGGATGCTGTTCAGTCAAATGGCTACTTCAATGTTAGTTTAAATACTAGAACACGTGGCCATAGGCAGAAATTAGCAGGAGAACATTTTAAACTGAATTCGAGAAAACACTTCTTCACACAGCGTGTAGTTACAGTGTTAGTGTAGCGCAAGCTAAAACCCTGGGTTCCTTTACATCAGAGCTAGATAAGATTTTAACAACTATGAGCTATTAGTTAAGTTCTCCCTACACGAGCTTGATGGGCTGAATGGCCACCTCTCGTTTGCAAATTTCTTATGTTCTTAAGTAAAGCTTCTGATCCTGAAACCTAATGCTTAACCAAAAAAGACTAAAGAGGGATTTAATTTTAGTGGGTATTGTAGAGAGAAAATTTGATTACTTTACAGTCATACAGGCAATAAAGGTCCATTACAATACAGTATTACAAGTTACTGGTGGAAAATTCAATCATTCATTTTCCAACCAATTACCCAGTACTGGGTTTGGGTGAGCTTGCAGTCTATCCCAGAAAGCTCAGGGCACAAGCCCAGGGACACCCTGCCTGGCATGTGCATCCATCACAAGGCAAAAAGGCCGTCTTATGTGCAAAGCATTTTCTCAGTGTTGTAAATGAGAATTCAATAATGAGAATTTGCTAGGCTGTCAGACGAAGCAGATTAGGTACTGGAAGATGATAATGAGATTTTAAAGCAATTTCCTGGATGTTTTTGCACTGGTGCTCACTGCGGGGGACACTGGTCTGCTGCCTGTTTTATCTGAAAGTCATAAGACTACAGATCTTATCTGCTCTTAAACAATATTCTCCAAAATATTTCACATTTCTGGACCATTAGCTATCTGCTGAAGGTGGAGCCCATAGATAGCAAAGAAGCAAATGTTGTGCTAATCCTCAAAGATTATGACGTGCAGACAAATTAGCCTGGTTCCTGTCAAGGGGGTGGAAATATTGGAGCTACAAATACGAACTGGTGCGGTATATGCTAAACAATAAGGGGGATGTCCCATTTGGTGCATTTCTTTGGACATGCAAGTAAGGCTTCGGACCTTAAAGGGAACGGACGATTTATTCAGGTTTCTGGGAAGTGTTTGATGATGTGAAGCTTCACTTTGAAGACCTACTTTCGATTCTGAGCATTTCTAAGATGATGGTAGGAGATCAGCTGATACAAGCGGTACATAAGAGACAAGAAAACCTCGAGGTTTACACCATTTCACCGTAATTAGGCAAACCAAAAGATACTTGGCCGATATATCTGTAAATCTAAGGAGATTGTGGCAAGACTGTAGATCTCACCTGAATTGTGTATACAGCACTTCCTCACCACACCGGCCCACACCGCATAACCAGTTGTAAAATGAATGATGCATTGACCATTTTTAGTTTAAGGTTCCCAAAGAGCTTAGAGATTTATTTTTGCCTATAATGGTTTCCCACACAAGGATAACTTACAAGTATTTGCTGACTTTATACTCTACTAAAGATTCAGGTATTAAAACCACAAGTGAATGATGTTTCGGGCTCATAAATTCCTGCAATTTCTTCGAATGAGTACCATAGACGCGGAAATATGACACGAGGTGTCGAAAAAGGATTTGAATGGCAGAAATATTTCAGTTACGGAACGGGAAACAAACACTACATTCCATTAAAGTGAAAGCATTGCTGTGATGTCACAAGGAATGTGTGAGAGGAATGAAAAATGCACAGCTATGATAGAAGGGCAGGAACTCCACCACAATCCGAGGCCTTTTATCCCCTAATCTGCTAATCTCTTGTTTTGCAATACAGCCACTGAGAATGAAATCACACGATCCTGGAGCCTGAAATGTCAGGCATGTGAGGCTTAGGATTCAGTGCTATCGACACACAGAAGAGAGACGGAGATGCCAGCTGATGGCTGGCTGTGGATTTTTACTCAATTTGCACGTGTGAAAGACTCATTTTTACTAATAATTCACCAGCATTTTACTTTAAATTGATTAGGGAGCTTGGTGGGGTCAGGAAGTGGGGTGTTCATGATTGAGACAGAATCTCTGTCATCCTCCTGCTGGAAGACATCTGCTGCAGCCCTGTAGGCCCACGCATACAATGATCTAGCTCAGTAGACTTCCAGCACTGCTAATGGCTTCAGCTCAGAATGCCCTGTGAACTTCGTGCTTGCAACACAAACTAGTAATCGTGATGGAATATAACTGTCTGCAAGAACCTAGACCGAAGACGGATTTGTTTTGGGTGTGCTGAGGGTGGGCCAGATGTTCTGAGACAGATGAGCTCCTCTATAGTGGAAGAAATCCTTTAATCGACCAGGGTGACGGGTTTTCTGTGCTCATTCGAGCTGAACGTGTGCTTGATTTTGCCCGTCACTCGCCCGCAGAATCTCCCCAGCTGCATATAACGGTTTGATGACATCACCGCGGGTTTTTATGCCACTATCTCATGGATTTCCGGGTTCTGAAGAGTGTCATCGCCGGCCCACATCTCCCTGAGCAGCTTTGGGCTGGAGCCCTTAGAGGACACTTCCAAGCCATTCACGGCGGAGCGTGGCGGACGGGCCGGAAGGCCCTCGTTCGCCATGAGCTTGTGGAGGACCGACACGGGTCGAGCCGCGTCCCTGCATGCCGGTGCGGCCGAGGCCCGCCTCCTGATCCAGTCACATTATGCATTCAAGTCCCGCCAAATAAACAGTGGAGGCTCAGGCTTCTCTAAGGGAGCGTATTTAAACGCCGCTGCAGATTATTGAAGGGGGTAATCTTACAGAAATTTTGATAATAAACTACAGCTGGGCCTCCCGAAAGCTTCTCGTCGCACTGGCATGAATACCTACACAGTGACACGCGCAGTATCCCTATTCTGTGCCGTCGTCCTTCCTCACAGGCAGTATTTACTCCTCGCGTTGTCCCTGCTAAGAACCACGGCGGCGCCACCTTAAGAAAGGAGGCAGAAATTAATGATGCTGGGGAGGTATTTCAGCGGAGGTAGAGAAGACGGTATCCTTGACTACGCAATCCATCTCCATGGCACTTGAGTTGATTGAGGATATGGATCGGAACGTCTCCCCTGCGTCTCCGCATTAGGAACGAAGTGAAAAATGACCCCGGGAGGATTTCTAGACGGTATTCTCATCTGTTTCTTGACCGATACATATTGCCAGAACAGGCAAAGAAAAATGGTTCTCCCCATTAAAAATGCCGAGGGCCCAGATGAAGGAAGAGTCCAGTGTCACCTTTAAAATGCAAACTCGGAGAACCAAGTCCCTGCTCGCACTGGGAAGGCCCCCGATTAATGAAACGAAGCTTCATTCCTCATTTGGAGAAGAACAACGAAACGTGCCTTTTCACACATGCCATCTTGCTCATCTCACCCTGGTCACAACGCATTTATCTTATCTTACCTATTGAAACTCCTCCTCTCTGGCTGGCGCTACGATCACTGTACGGCCAAAACAACCAGACACATAGACAGTTTCTTTCCACAGGCCGTCACTCTGATGAATACTTACACAGTGTCAAAGACAACACTTGTGCAATAAACCTGTTATCACCAACGTCCATGGTACCTC
>JAABNY020000144.1:485065-506158 GCA_015164015.2 Brevimyrus niger
TGAGTCTTGGCCAACACCCCGTCGGCAGCTCGCGGATTTCCCTTCCTCAGACTCTTCTCGGTAGGTACCCACCTTGGCTGATTTGTCAACTGCACCTTCATGATGCGGATCTCCCGTTCCGCCACGTCCCAAAGGAGCTCTATTGGACTGAGATCTGTTGACTGTGGAGGCCATTCGAGCGCAATGAGCTCATTGTCATGTTCGACGAGCCAGTCTGAGATGAGCTTCGTGACACGGGGCATTTTGGGAAGCAGCCATTAGAAGCTGCAGGGTACACTATGGTCATGAAGGGATGGACATGGACAGCAACACTACTCAGGTAGGCGGTGTTATTTACACGATGCTCGGTTGGTGGCAAAGGGCCCAAAGTGTGCCAAGAAAGAATCCCCCGCACGTTTACATCACCACTAACAGCCCGGATTGTTGATACAAAGCAGGAAGGATCAATGCTTTCCGACCCTACCATCTTAATGGCGCTGCATAAATCAAGACTCACCTGATGGGATGTTTTTCCAGTCTTCCATTGGCCAATTTTTGGTGAGTCCGCGCCCACTGTAGCCTCAGTTTCCTGTTCATGGTCTTATGCTGCTGCAGCCCATCTGCTTCAAGGTTCAAAGCATTGCACATTCAGGGATGAATACATTGATTGCAACAAGCAGTTATTTGAGTTACTGTTGTCTTTCCATCAACTTTTCACCCAAGGAACTGCTGCTCCCTGGATGTTATTTCTTTTTCAGTCCATTCTCTATAAACCTTAGAGACGGGGGTGTGCAAAAATCACAGTAGATCAGCAGTTTCTGAAATATTCATACCAGCAGGTTTGCCACCAACAACCGTGCCATATTCAAAATCACTTAAAGATCAAACTTATTGTATTTTATTCCGCATTCTGATGTTTGATGTGAACATTACCCGAAGCTTCTGACCTGCATCGGCATGATTTTATACATTGTGCTGCTGACATCGTCAGAGTAAACACTCATTTGACCCTGCCCTCCGTGTCTCTTCCTCGTTTGACCAGCAGGTGTCACTGGCCATCCTGTCTTTTCACTCACTGTCTGAGTTCCTTCATGTGTTTCCCCTGCTTCCCAGACCTTAGTGGGTTCAGTGTGACTCAGAGACTAGTAACCTTTCGGTTCTGATTTTGAGTTTTGTTCTGTGTTTGTTAGTGTTAGTAACTTCGCCTGTGCCTTCTTGGTATTGCCTGTTTTGTTTTGTTAATTGTCTGTTCTATACCTGCTCCTCTCATTAGCCCGGTTCCCATCCGCTGTTCAGTTCTTTAATCTGCCATCATTAATGTTACCATGTGGTGTTACAATGCCCGTTCCCAAAGATCTGTCTCTCGTGTTTCCTGGTTCCTGTTGTAAGTTTATTCATGGTTCTGTTTGTAATGTTACCCCTGTGTAGTTCTGACCTCCTGCAGTCGTGTTATTTTCTGATTTTTATAGTGTGTGTTTGTCTTAGTGTCAGTGTTTGTTAATTAACTCTTTGTCTTGGAACTACCCAGTGGATCATCGCTCTTTTCCTGCCTGCACCATGCCCGCCGACTGACATACAATTGGGGGATATTTGCTTCAATGAGCAGTTGAACAGGTGTACCTAATACAGTGGCCAGCAAAGGCGGACATTTCAGGTCCAGAAAGTAAAAATCCAAACTAGGATTTTGTTTCAACCAACCTGTTGACTATAAAGAGTCATAATCACATTATACGCAACTGGTTGGTTGAAACAAAATCCTGGTTTGGATTTTTACTTTCTGGACCTGAAACTCCACCTCTGGTGGTCAGGGTGTGTGTGTGTATATTTATCTATATTTATATCTTGACTGATTCATTTATTCAGCACTGAAGCATCTACCCAGGCTTGCATGTCACTTCCTGGAGCCAGGTGGATGCTGGGATTTCACACCTAATTCATTCCAACACAGTGTCGTTCTGTCTACCGTTCAAGGAGACTAATCACATTGCACAGGGAAGCAAGACCAAACAAAACCAGCCTGTTGGGAATCCGTGATGAATGAAAGGGATTCTCCGGCCCCTTTGCCAGCGAGATCTGCTCAACATGCCAAGATGGTCACCAGCTGTCCTCCAAATTCCTTCTTTGCGTCTGTGAAAGCAGCCATAATTAACCCCGCTTATGCCTCATGATGCAACTTTCCCGATTGTGGTCTCGTGTTTACTTCACACCCGCTTAACCAGGCTTGACCAAGCCCCCCAGGTGTGATGGGAGCGGTCGGGATAAAAGAGTTAGATCTCTCTGCCACATCAATCCCCATCAGCATTTCCACTCTTCGTATCAGTATGACGACCATCGCATATAAAAATACTGGCTGTTTCTTTCACCCATTCTCAGTTTTATTTCAAATGACAAATGTTTACACAGGGGAGACACTGGAGTGTGATTTTTGGCACCTAAATAGGATGCTAAGAAACGTCTGTAGCTACATAGTTGATTATTACAGAGCAATGATTTTGAAAGCAGTGCTGAATTGCACCTAAAATGTCATTAAAATGTTGCAATAAAAATGTCTAATTTTTGACCATTTAACTCAATGATCTCAAAGCACTTCTGATGATCCTCCTGTGGATCCTCCTTGCTGTCATGTTTGCCTGAAGGACAGATTTGGCTCATTTGGAGACCGTGTTCGGCAGCACAGCACCAAATGACACGTCTGAACACGGAACCCGGAGTGAGCGACAGCCACAACATGGCAGCGTTATGTTTTAAAACGCCGAACCGACAGCGGTTTGAACAGAATCCTTCTGTTGGGTGTGAGTGGCTGGTATCTGCTTGTTTAAATGCCGCAAGAACATTTGGCAACCGAACGCCGCTCACGATCGCATACCTCGCCCGACTGCATGTGTGCGTTCATTGCATTTTGTAAACTGCTGCATTGTCAGCGGGGCTGGCCTGCGATGTGTATAGTGAATAGCCTGGATCCTACGTCCCAGTGCATACTGTCACATAACAAGAGGCAGGAGCCACACGCAGACTCCGGGGCATAAAACAACGGTCTGACCTACATGTGCAGCAAGAAAGAACGGAAAAGGTCTCAGCGGTAGAATGGAGGTCAAAGGTCTGACAGTTACCTAATTTCCCCTTTTCCTCCAGAAACCAGCTTGATAATAATGCTTATGAGCTTAAAAACAGGGCCCAGATCATCACCCGGAGCTCCTATCAGCCTGAACCTGGAGCTCTGTCTCACGGAGGAGGGGACACCCGGTCTACATTACCATTTCATGTGAATCAGAGGTAGACAATTCAGGTCCAGAAAGTACAAATCCGGACCAGGATTTTCCTTTCAACCAACCAGCTGAGTGTGACTGTGACTCTTTATACTCAACTGTTGGTTGGAACAAAACCTTGGTCTGGATTTTTAATTTCTGGACCGGAACTACATTCCTCTTTTCCGGATGATGGCACACTCTTCTAACCATGTTCTTGGTTCTGTCTGTCTAGCAGCTCCTACTGATGTATCATCTGCACCTTAAACCCCACAGCAGGATCCATTCCACCTTCGACACAGGGAAAGTCTGCTGCTATGTTTTTTTAACTGCACACACCTTTTATTTTTTTTAAATGTGTTTGTTAACAATCTTCTTGCTCTGTTTGCCTGCAGTATACTCTGTGTACTTTCGTTTGCATTGTGCGCGCTGCCTTTGCCCTTCGTTTTGCCTTGTATGGTAGGTTCGCCCGCACCATATGTGCCTCGCTGCTGCTCGCAACAAAAAAATCCCCCCCTGGGATCAATAAAGTGTATCTGGTGTTTTGCATGGCTGGAAGAACCCACACCTTTGCAGACCGAGATTCCAGGCATGAGTCGGGGTGGTGGGACATGACGCATGCCCGGCCTGGTCTTCGAGCCTGTCCGGCCAGTCCCGCCTCGAGATCCCGCTGCGTCCCACTGGGCCCCGTTTCTCCGCCTGCAATGCGGGATGCTGGTTCTGACTTGTCCCGTTGTGCTTCACCGGTTCTTCCCTGATGCAGGTGGACAGACCTATTTGTTGGGAGCTGTCTGGTTTTTCCCTCAGCGGTATAACAGCTGAGCTGGTATTGTCCGGAACCCTGACAGATAATAAAGCTCTGGGAGGCCTCCACCTGAAGCAGGCTCGAGGAATGGCCACAGTCCAAGGTTTTAACTGAAGTGCCGTGACATGCGGCTGCACCCCCAGTAAGAGACGCGTGCTGCAGACGTTGACGTGCTCAGGAAAATACTGCCCCAGGGAAGCTTCCACAGATGCTGCTGAAGTAAGCAGACTGCATCTGCGGGGGTTTGGTGGGACCCCAAGCCCATATCTGCTATGATCTGCATGATTTTGGCACTTCTAGAACCTTTGGTATCAGCTCATATCTGCACTAACAGTTGTTGAACAGTCGCGAATGACTGACTTCCAACCAAATATCTGCTTTTCACAATTCTGCCATTATGTTTAAGTAATGCAATAGTTTTTTTATTGCCAAATTTCTCAGAAATTTGATTCCCATCCCAAGCAGCTCTGTTCCATTGAGATTACCCCCCTCCCCCCGCCTACACACATACACACACCATACTCACGCCACCATACACAGACTCCTTGGCATTTTCTTGTTGCTTTGTAGCAACGAGGACACAGATTAGCTCGAGTAAATGTTACTGGTTCCTCAGGGCAGGCCGGTGTCTGCTTCGGTGGCCGGGAGGTTCTATAAAGATCTGACAGATGTGTTCGGCTAACTGGAGAAAAAACTTCATGCTTCATTCCTGCTTTCAAGTGGTCCGTATGCGTCGCGGGTTTGCAACGCATGCGTCCATTAACCACACGGATTGGGCATCTGTTTCTAAACATATTTCTGGCGAACGTTCGCTTGCCGTGTTCTTGGCTGGGTAGGACTGAACAACCCAATGGGACGAAAAATATTGAAATATTGTCTGGACATCCTGGACGTCTTTCATGCGGCCTCACCAAATTACCTCCTGACGCTATGAACGAAACCACAATTTTTATTATTATGTGTACAACAAAATTCACAGAAATTATTCTTGGAGTTTCTTAAAAGTATTGCATTTTATTTGCCGATTTCAATAAAGGACTATTTCTTCATTGTTAGGCTGTTGTATATAATTTCCTGTGTGTGTTGGTAATATCCCAGGTCAAAAAGAAACTGACGACAGGGGATAATAATACTTAATGCAACATATTACTCCAATGCTCTGTATATTAAGCTGAATTTACCAAAGCAGGGCCATACCTACGTTTTTTGGGGCCCCAGGCAAAGCTTTTCTTGGGAGGCCCTTCTACCATGAAAACGGATGATCATTTCACTTCCCCCTCAGTGCAGGTAATTCGGAAACCATGGACGACTGCTTACTCTGCTTATAGCTGGAGCCGGCCTGTACCAGCCAGACAATACATTTTTATATAACGACAGCGAGGTTTGCAAATCAAACAACTTATCGCATTTCGCCACTAGAGGGCAGCATGACATCAATCCCTGCCACGTGCGGCAAAACAAGTGGATAAATCCATTTTTTGCGTCATCAGTTATGACAATTTCAACATACTGCCATCCGTTTTAATTGTTTTTTTTTTTAAATTTGAAAAGCGGTTCAAATGAACTCTCTGATAATACGTAGTGGTAAAACAGACCGACATATTACACTTTATGAAAACAAACAAATGTGATCAGTCTTGATCGGTAATTAGCGTTGCAAGAGAAACTTCGCCGTTTCTAATGGATTTTTTCCCCACGAAACTGGAAAAAACGCGGAGAATATACAACATATATAATTACATTGTTAAATGTAAAGCGTGTATTAAACTAGGTGTAACCTGGTTTGATGTGGGCGTAATTTAATTTCTGTTAATTTCGATGTGAAATGAATATTGGACGCGAAAGTGGCGCGGAGAGTAAAGAAGGTTTCCTTTGGCTATTTCAAAGTCTAACTAGATGAGATCATTACTGCCAGTTTATCTCCCGTATCGTCGCCACGCATTTCAGATGAGAATACGCACACGACTGTTATTGTAATAATTTATTATAATTTCAGACATGGGCGAACAGTATATCTTTCAACCTCTGGCCTCTTAACTTGAAGGTTACGGTGCATTATGGTGCAGAGTGTCCTCCCGAACAAAATACTGCGATTGCTCGAGTACAAATATAGCTTGGCTACTTATTTTAAAATCCCAAAGTCCGAAATGAAATCGGGCAGCTCGATACAACTACAAAATGCAATTTATAATTAAATACGCGATGCATAACGGCGATATTTTAGATTTAACGTCTGTTTAGTTGCATTCGACTGTTAATATGTACATTATAGACTTAACAAACACGACTCTACTCCTATAGAAATGCCGCTAGATTTAAACGGTAAATTAAAAAGTTCCGTTCTCCAGTGAGGTATATTAAAAATGCATGAAGATCGACACCACTTAACAAGACAAGTGATAAAAAATGTAAACATAAACATATTATTTTTAAAGTCTACAGAATAGGCAGAATTAATCTGGTAAGTGAATACGCATCTCCTTTGAATAGTTAATTATGCAGATGAGGAAAATAATGTATACGTTTTTTTCCTTTTAGATATTGTATTTTCACTTTACATTTTAAAAGATGAAAATGACTAAATCAATGGGCCCATTTACCTCCCCTCCCCCAAACCCCACTGCAAATAATTGGTAACAACTTGCATTTTATTGCCTAACCTGAAAGTTAGAACAAAGGAAAACTTCAAATATACACGCTTTTATGTTTTCTATTCTTCTGGGCTATTATGAATTCTGATTACGAGAGTCAGTATAAAAGTTGTGTTCCTTTCAATAAACTAATTTAAAGGATCAAATTGCTAATTAAGCCATTAGGGAAAAGTGGATCGCTGCAATTCCCCAATGGCTGAATAAAAATCCTTTGTTTTATAGTGAAGGCAGTGTATTATTTAACTTGTTTATTGGACACCAACTCAACAAGCCCTCGATAAATGAATAAATAAAATAGAGCTATTATGAAAACATAGGAGAAGAAATCATTCAAAAATGAATTTCATGTGGGTTCTTTTAGTAACCTTTAGACGATCATATTCGTTATTTAAAGTTTACAATAAGCACAGTTACGGAAACGTCAAAAACACGTTCATTTTTGTCGAACTTTTAAAAATGCGAACTTCCGCATTGAACTTGACACGTCTTGGTACCTGTCGAAAAGGAGGCTGATTACTAACGTGCCGGAAGGAGGCTGCTTTTGCCGGATGAGTCCTTGACAAAGGCGGCCGCTTCTATGACTATCTGCACTAAATTATACCCATAGTTAAGCATGAAAAGCCGGCGGCCGGTATGGCGCATAGTTTGCAGCTATTGTAAAGTTTGGCCGAGAGATGTTTTTGCTCTAGTTACACGTTTAAATAAACAGTGTTTTTTTCCAGCAGCGCCCAGTCTGTCTGAGTAACGTAAAAAGCGCGTGCGGTGGCGGCGCTTAATGGGTAAGATGGCGCAGTTATGCTCCACAATGCAGACCATTACTCGCAGTAATCCGCACAGCCCCGGATCTTTAATAAGCACCCAGAGCCATGGCTTTCCCCCGTTTCTTTGTGGCACCGCATGATGACATGTGACGTAAGCCATCATAAAGGAATAAGTAACGACGAAAATAAAATTAATCTAATTTCATTCTGATTTTTAGGCACTTTTTAGTTAGTCAAGCTACTTTTAATATTACAGCAAATATCCATAGATTTTTATTTATATTCATTACTGTTGGGCATGTTGCTTTCCTGTATATATATATATAAAAAACATAATTAAAAAAACATTATACTCATCAAAATAAATCATCAATAAAAGTGGCTCCGATAATAACATTACTTAAATTCTTTCTTTACCCCTTATCTAAAATATCGGGTTAATCTAAATTGAAACGTTTAGACTTAAAATATATTAACGATTAATTCTTTTAAAAGTATAAATAATGAGCACTCCACTATTTCACCCCAAGCTTGAAAAATTGCAGTATATTGCCAATTTAACAGAAAATGTGTCTTGAGCTTAACTCCTCCGTACTGCTCGACTGTATTCAAATCGCAGTCGATGGATTTTCAGTCCAGACTGTGGTCACCGTTGGGGAAAAAAAAATATTTGCAATATCATCTTACAGTCTGTTAATATGAAGCATTTTCACGATTTCAAAAAATCAAACAGCGTTTACTTAGCCATCGATTATCAAATTCGTCTCCGGAACGTTATTGATCGCCAAAACCCGGTAACAATAGACTGCTGGACACACTTAACACTTCGATTGTTGTCAAAAATGTTGCTTAAACTCATTTTAAATTGCAAAATTAGACCCCGAAATTCAGTAAATATTTTCGATTGTATACATGTTACTTATTCACGACTTTTTCCAGCTATAATAACAAATCAAAAGTATTAATATTTTTTACGACTTTAATGAACGGTATACGGCGACTTATAAGTACTGTGGCTGTTTTTGTAGTAGTACTAAAGCGATTTAAATTGCACCAAAGAGTGACACGACTTGGGCTTAACGTGCCGTGCGTGTTTTATTATTCTGATTCTTGTTGTAGATGTAGTCAAAACATTTATTCATGGTATATTTTGAGACATTTCCTGGAAGTAAAGTATAATGTACGATTTTTGCAAAACTACGTAACAGCTGTCAATATTAATTATAAAGAAAAGTAAATCATGTATTATTTTTTTATTCTTCAAACGTTAGTCAGACTGTTACGGTTACATCAGCATATTATGAACATCCATCTGTTCATTTTCCATAAGCGCTTATCCAGTACAGGGTCGCGGTATATTATGCAAAACATTTCTTTATTCATCCTTAAATAGGTGGTGTGCCAGTGTGTTCATATGGAAATATCGCACACAGCTGTATCAAAAAGAAACGTGTATATTCATTTATAGCACCATGAGTTTAGTTAAGTTTAGTTGCGGTCAAACATGCAAAACCGTTACTTTTTTACACGACTCAATTGGGACTCACTGATTTCTTCATTCTTGTTTTTTTTGTCATGTACTAAGTGTTTTAAATGCAGCTGTAAAATTAGAGGAAAAATAATTGAAAATAGCGGTAGTTAATGAATATCACAAATGCGACCGATTTCAACCAAATTTTGCACAGCCCCTGAGCGCGCGATTTAACGTCTTGCTTCACGACGTTTTGTAATGATGATGAATAATTAACATGCAGCCATTGTACGTCTTCATATATTTAGCTTTATAATTCACAGCTGCGTATCTGTATGGCCCAGTGCCTGCTTTAATCGTAGCTGTAGCCCTGATGAATCTCAGCGCAGGCTTGTCAAAATCACGCATTTTGTTTGGCTGTGGTCATCACTGGAAATTGTTTGGGTCCCTCATTTGGTTTTTGTCCCTTTAGTTAAACATCGGAGGGGAATCGACTGCACGAGTTCCGGCGTCCTCACTGCCGCCGGAGAGATTGTTCCACATGCTTTTCTCACATCCACAAAAGCTAGCTGCACATTAGGCATTGTAACTGCGCTTTATGTGAGAAGATTTCAGCGCCCGTACCCTTGAGCGAGGTACTTAACCTGAATGTGTTTAGTGAAAGAGCAGTGTAGTGAAAGAGGGACCGCGGATGGAGGTATCTCCTATGCAGCTACAAGAGGACCGAACAGATCTCCTTTTTCAAAAATAAAAATAACCTTCGTGGTGGTTGTGTGCCGTCCGTGCCGGAGCCAGAGAGCGTCGCCTAGCTGAAGCCCCTTGCCGAGCACCTGTGTGACCAGAACTCTGCTAGCGGGGCCCAGGAGTCGCCTGCCATTCCTGCACCAGCTCATTACGACTGGTCTGAGCAGGGGACAGTGGGCCGGCTCCGCAGCTCGTGCCTCCGCATTTAAATACCATCCCCATGAATATGCAGCAGGTGACCTGCAGCACTGCGTGTGGCGGCTGCACTGGCCGCTGTGGCGCTCGTCGTCCTCGGGGCCTCGCGGATCCTCTGCCCCCGGTTGGTCTGAGATCCCGTCTCCCCTGGCCCCCTTTGTCTCTCTCTCTCTCTGTCTCTCTCTTTTTCTCTCTCTCTCTCTCTCTCTTCGCAGGGACCCCGCATTTCAAGCCCCGCCGAAGTGCCGGGTCGACACAGATCCGTTTTCCGGCAGCTGAGGGGAGGCGCGCGATTGGTGGCGTTTCCAGCGCAAACAGGTCGATGCCGCGGCCCTTCGCTGGCTCCGCCTCGCTGCCCGAGCCGGTGCCCGAACACTCGCTTCACCGAAATGTCTGTATATCCACCAGAATGAAACACGCAGCGGCTGCCAGCTGGCTGACGCCCGTTTGCTCATGTTGAGGGTGATGCACTTGGCTGTACTTCTTTTTATTCTTTGTTTAGCTAAAAACAGAAACATGATTATTGCACAGCCCCTGCCCCCCCCCCTCGCATGTCCAGTCGAATGACTCATAGGGTCATGCGGGGCCTGCTGTAGCGGGGTCCGCTGGGCCCTCCTCGCCCTCCCGCTCAGAGGAGCGGCAGCAGCCTTGCGACAGCAGATTGGAGGCATTGAATGAGCCGATGAAAAGAAGCAGGTATTAAAAAACGAGATGCACTGAGAGGGGGACGCGGCGCGTTAAGACGGAGACGCGGCGCGCACCGGCCGGCCACGTCGATCCGACGCGTCTGGAGCGCGTCAGCGTTCCCCTCGCGGCAGGCGGGGGCTGGGAAAGCCTCCACCCTGGAATGGGAGCGCTCGACGGGAGCCGGGACGGGCGGAAACGGAAGGCAGTCTGCGAATCCCGTCTTTCAGGGTGCTTACAGAATGTCTGGATTAAAAAAAAAAAAAAAAAAACTGCCTTTCTGTCATCGCCTGAGTATTGGAAGCAAAGATTGTAGGTTCTGGGGTGGGGGGGGGGGGGGTTGGGGGTGGCTCTGATAAGTAGCATGACCTCCCCCACCCTCACCCTGACCCCCGACAAACAGATCTGGCCTGTGATATTCCCAAATCCCATCTCTGTGGCGAGAACCTTGTCCCAGCAGCACACAAAATCCACGTTATTAATTTTCTCTCCTCTCACAGTTTCTGGACTTTTTTTGTTTGTCGGAGCGCATTTGTACCTGTCTCGGCTGTGACAGTATTAATGTATTTATTTTGATGTTACAAACATGCGTCGCCCCTCCGCGCTGCGGGATGCGTGCGTCTCGGAGCTGCAGGCGAAGAGCGTCGCACACAAACACCACTGTCAAAACAGCCCGGAAATAAACCTCTTTTAAAAGATAGTTTATTGTGTTTGTGCCACATTTGTTCCCGATTGTACTATTTTGTTGGGTTTGTGATTTTAGAGCAGGAAACGCCCTTTCTTTTCACCTAAAATCTCCCCTTTCTGGCTTCAGCGTGTGCATTCGCTATACGATTAGCTGCGTGTCCCCTTTAAGATCTGTCCTCGGCGGTAGAAGAATTTGCTCTCCTGTCGTGGTGAATGGGGCCCAGCCTGCAGCTTAGTCAGGGGCCCTGTGTTTTGTTCTGTTACACATCAATAGGACGTCAAGCAGGGCTTGGGCCTGACAGACTGTGGATTAAAGGCTTTTAGCAGATTCTGTTAACCCCCTCCCTGCTGACCCACACACTCCAACAATAGGCTCAAAGAAACACATTCTTAACTCTTCAAGTACTAAGTTGTAATTTGCAGGTGGCTCAGGCGCGTACCACTCAGTCTGCGTGATTGGTGGGGGCGGGGGCAGGGTGAAGGGCAGGATGGTGTCATCTGTGGCCCCTCCCTGCTTCCATCCTGCCCCCCCCCCCCAGCTCCCTAAAACAATAAACCCAACTGCATCATTAATCACTGATTAGGAAATAACACCAATAATTGCATTTCAGGTTTCAGACGCAGCAGAAGATGGAACATCTGCAGATTTCCAGGCGGGGGGGGGGGGGGGACTGAACTCTTGGGCCGCGATTGACGCTGTGCATGGCTCCTAATCCCATATTTTGTTTACAGCTGTGGGATACTTTTTGCATTTTCGCAGCTCAGCTTTAACGAGGTGGCAGCAATCAGCGGTGTCCCGTTACTCTTGGAAGCCATTCCAAATTGCGCTGTGGATTTAGGGTTTTTAGCCCATCGGTATGGCCCCCCCACACACACTTAAAGGCTTCTTCATAGATGACACAGGCCACTAAAATCTTTCCATGGATGTCACTCTTCTGTCCATGACTTTGCCTGTTTGTACGTACATGCCCAAATAAAAATAGCAATGTTTTCTGGAAATACTGCAACTTACACTGTTAGACTGGAACAGCCCCAGGACTAGAATCTCAGAGCCAGTTCTGAAAAAAAAAAACTGCATGTTTACCTTGGCCACCAGGTGGTGCTGTGTGTAAATTCTACCCGTCGGACAACAAGTGTACGCTGCCCGAGCTGGTGGAGGTGACGTACCCAGGCGGCAGATTTACATTCGTGCCAGTCGCTGTTTGCTTCAGCGAGATTTGTGTTCCTGCGCAGTTCAATGACGGGTGAAAAAGTTTATGGACTAATGTGGAAACTGTACACATTCTCCTAGAAAGTTTGTGTCACACAGAAAGAAAAATGAAATGCTTAGCTCCCTTGGAGAGGTATCTGCACGGCACAGAGATCATCAGGGAGTGAGGTTGAAGCACGAAAGGCTCCCTAAAAACAATTAAAACAAAGTAGGTTTTTTTGAACAGCACAAAAGTAACAAGGGATGGGGAGCGACACTGATAGAAATGGCTATGGCGCTCTGCTAGCTTAATCAGTACCTCTAGACAGGTGCCACCTGTGAGTGGCTCGGCTCTGGAGGATTTACATATGTTACAGGCATTATGGGTACCGCTCAAGGTAGAGGGTGAAACGCTGGTACTCGGGAACACTTTACAGACATGCCTTTAGGACTGAGGGACATGCGATCGACTGCTGGAAGCGGTCACCCAATAGGAGCGGTTGCCTAGTGGGAGTGGTCACCTTGAGGGCAATGCCCCATTGGTCGGTCTGTTCTCCCAGTGGGTGCGGTCAAATGATGGGGCCCTGTGTCTCTATAGTTGAGTAGGTGTGGCCCGTGGAGACCGTGGTGCCTCAGGAACAGCCACTTGTTATGAACCTGCCCCCCTCCCCCCCCCGAGGTTGACAGGACAGAGGAGGTTTCCTGTGATATTTCTGTGCCCGGCTGGTGCATTTTGCAGAAATGCCTTTGCATTTTTAAAATCAGGTTTCTTTTTTTTCTCTCCATTGAGCTGGGATTTAATAAGAGACACCCAATCCCAGCTGGGAAAATAAAACGCTCATTTCGATTGACTCTCAGGGTATTTCAGTAATACGATTTGGTTCATGGCGCCGTCAACGTAACTGTTGCTAGATGTTTGTGGTGACGCCGGTCTGGTGAAGATTCCGGTGCCACTTACCGGGGCCTGCGGACCGTCTTGCGTGTCGCTGATAATAAAACGCATGCGTGAGACACTGTAGGGATTCGGCTCTGTTTCTTTAAGCAGTGGCGGTGTCACACGAGGCCAGGGGTCACTGGCGGCCCCCGTAAGCGGGCTTCCAGTGCCGGCTTCCAGTGCCTTGTGGAACGGCGGCCCCCTTTACATGGGATTCGCCGAGCCCCCGGCAGGGCTCAGCTGGGCCGCGGACGCGGCGCTTTCAGTTTTATTTTGCTCGGAAGACAGATTATACAGTGTGTCACTCACGGTGGCTGTGGCTGAGTGGAGCGAGGTCGGCTTTCCGGCGGCGCGGCGAGCGTGTCGGCGAGACGCTGAGCAGATCGCCACTCGGCCGACGTCACGGCGGCCTGCGCGGGAGGAGCGCGCGGTGACAGGTGTCGGGGGGGCCCTGAGGCGGGTCGGCAGCCTCACCTCGGGGGATTCGCAGTGTTTTACAGTGACCGAGCGTCGTCCCCAGGCAGCACTGCCTGTGGGGTCACATGCGACGGCGTCCTGCGGAAAACAGCAGTTTGTAAGCAGCTATCGACGCGAATCAGATAATGGCTGCAGTGTGTTGATAAAAAAAAAAAAAAAAAAAAAGCATAAATGTTTAGCACATAAACACAGTGTCTCTTACGCTTGTAAAATCATGTTACATCCCTCGGGCTCCTAAAATTATGAAAGATATGTTAGGCCCGAATCCCAACGTAGCAGTCTATAGGTTATGATGGAGACTCCAGTATGCATGCTAATATATCATATTTTCGTACATTTATGTCATAATACACGTCAGCGCCTTCTCTCAGTATAGAGCTCTCCAGGTTTAAATGTCCGCCGGAAAGTAAACACGATGTTTTCCTATAATAACAGGGAACACGATCGGCTGGTCTGTTCTGCTCTGCGTGATCTTTCATCTTCGCCCAGGATTCTTCTGCTTTCATTTTGCCCATGTTTAGTGTTTAATAACGAAATTAAATGTAAACAACATTTCTGTGGTATGCAAACTACATATCGTGCCTCTTTTTCCAGTGGGGGGGTGTCTCAGTGACGCGGCTAGGATGCGGCTACGATCACGACGACTAGATATGAACAACATATACAAACGTGAAAGGCTGACCAGCGTCTCCGGGAAAGGCTCCGGACCCCCCGTGACCCAGAATAGGACAAGCGGTTACAGAAGATGGATGGATGGATGGATGGATCTGTCCTTTGCCTCGTCTAGATTCTACAGGAAATGGGATCTTTTCTGTGGGATTATGGCTATGGGACATTTCGAGGGCTGCGGTACACAGGGCTCACGGTGAACCGCCGCGCGGAAAGGGCCGCCGATAACCTTCAAAATAAATAACGCAGGAAGGTATATCTGCAGCGAAACCTGATCCAGCTTTAGCCAGCTTCCCCGGCCTCCCCGCGAACCCTGACCCCTGACCTTGCCCGGGTCATGTGACCCTGGGCCAGGCTCCCGCGTCTAGCCTTATTCTAGACTTTTGCTGTTTTTATTATTTGCCTTAACAGGCCCCGTTTCCATAGCGCTGATGAAAATACGAGGGGAAGCTCTCGTTGGGGAAATGTCACAGAGACGTTAAGCAGTCGCACTGATCTGCTTCTCGTTCTATCTCTCCTTTTTTTTCCCTCCCCTGTCTCTCTCCGCAGGATAACCTGCACTTGGCTCGCCGAGAGACATTTCCTTTGAGAAAGATGTTACGGCCTCGCTTCCCCCGTGACGGAAAAGTGCCATATAGCGACTGTATATTCCTGTGATTACCGTAAATCAAAAGTAATACGTCGGCTAATGCAATTTGTCAGCCTGGATTACAGAACCTGTCAGGCAATTATAACAGTGGGGAAAGTGTATATTTAGAGCGTAACATAATGGAGATTTCAGTGTGGAGTGGCCTGTTCGTGTTCATTCTATTTCTGCTCCTGAAACTTTCAGAAGGCCTAATTTGCCAGGTGGGTGAAAGTTTGGGATGGAATCATGCCTCCAGAGGCATGTTGGGGCAGGTGATTGGCCAAATGTGTGCAGATGCATGTCGCTATGATTGTTGGTTTAGGCGTAGAAAACGGGCATTGAAATGTTTTGTTATTTTGGAGCAGAGCGTTGCCATGGCGCCCTCACAGGAAACTCCTATCTGTCCGGGGGTCAAGGCTGCCACATAAGTTAGGCATTCAGCACTCCATGTGAGGGATGGGGTGGGGGCTGGGGGGGTCCCAGGCTCAGTGTGCCCTTGCTTTTCCCCCCCACACGTGCCCCACCCAAAGAAAACAACAGCGAACGACCAAACAGGAAGATGAAAGGACCCCGCCCTCTCCCGTCAACCACACCCTATCCGTTATTTAATGTAATCCCCCCCCCCTCCAGAACACCAACAACCAACAAAGATGAGGGGCCTTTTAATGCATCTCTCAGTAGAAAGGCCAGGGGGGTATTACTGGCTTGGGGGACATGGGACATTTCTGTAACATCATACCTCTCAACCCCAGCGGGTGGGGCAGCATCTTTGAAACCCATCCGGGGCCAATTCATAGCACCTGGGGGGCTTAAACAGCGGGGCCTGGGCTCTGCGCGGCACCTCCCCATGCCTGAGCGCCGCTCTGTTTATTTTATTGACTGTTTATTTCATTTCTCAAATGTGCTTCTTGCCCCTCCTAAGAGCACCACCCCCCGCCCCCCCATGTAAACATTGCATATTTGGCCACCGCTTCCCCCAGTAAAACGTTTATATCTGTAATCTGTTAAGTCAGCTATTCCAAACAACATCTCCCCGTGTTTAGGAGCTGAGTTGGGGTGCCTGTAATGAATTTATGGTAATGCACCCCCTCTCCCCCTTCCCGACCCATCACTTCAAACACTGTGGGGACGCTGGAGATAAGATCCCCCCCCCCACCTCTGAACATTTGGGTTCATGGTCTATAAAGCGTTGCTGCTGCAGTGCGGTGCGATCAGAAGGAGCCTCACTTGGGTGTAAACGCTCCGCGCCGAGTACATAAACAGCCACGTGCTAAGCGCTGAGTTCCACTCTGCTGTGTTCCACTCCGCTGTGTTCCACTCCCCTGTATTCCACTCCGCTGTGTTCCACTCCCCTGTATTCCACTCCGCTGTGTTTCACTCCGCTGTGTTCCACTCCTCTGTATTCCACTCCGCTGTGTTCCACTCCCCTGTATTCCACTCCCCTGTATTCCACTCCGCTGTGTTCTACTCCGCTGTGTTCCACTCCCCTGTATTCCACTCCGCTGTGTTCCACTCCCCTGTATTCCACTCCCCTGTGTTCCACTCCGCTGTGTTCCACTCCCCTGTGTTCCACTCCCCTGTATTCCACCCCGCTGTGTTCCACTCCGCAGATACCAAGGCACTGTATGGAGGGAAGGATACATTTACAGCCCCACAGGACACAACTTTGACCTTTATTCACTCTAATCATTGTTCTATACTTTTATTATTCACGGCACATTTCTCGATGATATTGATATATATGGGTATTTAACAGGTTGGGCTTATGAGCCCTGGCATTGAGTAGCCGTTCATGCAGAGTGTCCGCAGCCCGCATCCCCTGTGCGTCCAGCCTTGTGCCTTAAAGGATCTGACCTTAAAGCACGTAAACAGTGGAGTGTTCTGGCCGGCAGAGAGTGCGCCGGGTGAGGGGTGGCCTTGCTCCACGTCGGGGGCTGCTGTGTGAGGTCTCTGGCTGGATGTCGTAGGATTATCGGGGGTAGGGGGTAAAACACAAGAACGAGTGAGAAAAGAATGGGCCCTGTGTGCGCCGTAAGCAGCCTGCAAGACACTTATACGCCATCGAAAGTGTAAATCATCGAAAGTGTAAGTCACCACGGTCTGCACATTGAGGAAAGTAAACCACATCTGCGTTCTTTAATGTGCCGAATCAGGAAAATCCAGTGGATTCCCGATTGTGTGTTTGTACAACCTTATAATTCCGGCTACTGATTGATTCACCCCAGCAGATGTTCCGAGAGCATGTTTGGGACCAGGGCCCCCGAGCAGACGCGGTTCTCTGTGGCCGCGACCCCGACCTCTCGTTGTATTTGCAGCCTGCATCCAGGTGCCTGCGGGTTGTGGCTTCATATCCCCTGTCAGGCGCTGAGGCAGATCCCTTGCAGCCCTTGCAGTCGGCTGACTGGCTGCGGGTGTTGAGCAGCGTTCATTTTCACAGCATATTTAGAATTAGGTGTAACCTTTTGACAAAAATGCAATTTAGTTTTTGTCCAGTTTTACGATGTCTGATCTTTAGTGTTAGTTCTAGTCAACAAAAATGACAGGATAAATAGTTAAAATTTCCTTAATTTTTTGTACGCACGCGCACACACACACACACACACACACACACACACACACACACACACACACACACACAGGTTTGTAATGATAACTTTGTGGAGACTCTCCATTCTCTTCTATGGTCAAAACCCTAATCCGAACAATGACAACCTTAACCCCTACCCAGCCCTAACCTTAACCATACATAACCAAAGGAAGTTTTAGATATTTGATTGCATTTATCTTTGTGGGGACCCAAAAAATGGTCCCCATAACATTAAAAAACATGTTTTTTATTACATTGTGGGGACCTTCCATTCATTTTTATGCAAAAAACCCCAATCCCAACAATGACCACCACCCAGCCCAAATCTCAACCAGAAGTATTGTCACGTCCTGCTCCCAACGCTCCTAATTGTGTGCCACGCCCACCTCGTTGCCTTCTGTTTTGCCCTGATTGTAGTCACCTGTTGCTTGTTAAGTCTAGCTTGTCTTTTGTATTTAGTCCGCGTCTCAGTCAGTCTTCCCCAGATCTGTCATTCTCGTAGTCTTGTGCCCGTGTTATTAAATCCTTTTCGTTACCCCTTACCTGACGCCTCCAGCCTTTTTAGTTCGTGCTACGCACCGCAAACGTTACAAGTATCCAAGACTTTAGACATTTTTTTTTATTTATTGCATGTGCAGTCATAGATTTTAATAAAATTGAGTTTACCCTTGGGGGACCAAAAAAATGGCCCCCATGTCAACATAATAGATCTTTATCACATTGTGGAGGACATTTGGTCCCCACAACGTAATAAGTACAAACCTGTAATATACGCATCCACACACAAAAAAGGCTTTATATGAACTTTAACGATCATTTTATTTATCAGTAAATAATGTCAAAATGTAGTTTTATTCAAAATACTTGTGTATGACGCATCTTCATTCAAATTCTAAAACAAAAACAATTCATAGAATAAAGAGAATTCAAGTGTTGTTCAAAAAAAGTAGCAGACTGGTGAAAACCGACTGGGTTTCGCTTCTACACCAACTTCAGTTCATGACAGTGATCCTTTCAAGCACATTAAAAGAAAAATCAACTCTTTGTTTCCATTCATCTCACGGCACTTTGAGTTTGTGGAGTTTACCTCCCTTACTGTCGTTCCACATGGCTTGCAACTGAGTCTTGTTTTCTTTTGTTTGCTTTCAAATGTGAAACGTATTAAATTATTTACGTTGGTTCTTCTTTCCCATCGAAAGCTGACTGTGTCACAGATTAGGCTCGGGCTGTGTCTAATTTTTCGTACCGTCTAGGGATTACACAACAGTATTTTGACAGTATTTTCAATAGCAACGCTAGCCAATCATGAGAAACTACAATCGACACTAACTAAAGATACTAATTCTGAATATACCAGTTTCAAATAAATCTCTTCCTGACATTTTGTTCTTGTCTTTACTCGTTGACAAAAGTGTCAGTACCTTCCTTCATAGTTTTTGGCACCATAAATTACTTAACATTTTATTATCATCTCTATTTTGTGAGCTACAAATCTCTGTTGATGCATAATTTCCATCGTTTTTTTCGTCAATGAAATCACCGCTGGTGTAAAGGACTGGGGGTTTGAGGTCCTCTAGCAACCTCTAGTGCAGTGTGGGCCAGCTGGTTCTGGAATTAAGGGAAATCAAAACTGGGGAAAAGAAACAACATCTGTATTGACCACATAGAAGGAGGGAATTTCAGATCGTCAGAGCAGCAAATACCCGTCTGTGTTTGTCACAGTCTGAAACCGGTGATGTCGCCGATGAGATGGTGACCTCAGCGTGGAGCCAATGCTACCATGAGCTCGCCATCTTTACCAAAAGCAACTTTGCTAAGTACGTCACCCGTGAAAATATTTAGCGAGCGAATCGATCTGATTGTCCCGCTAGTGAAAAAAAAAAAACCTGTTTCTAACATAGTCAGATGGTTTCTGATCCAACCGCACAAAAAAAAAATAAAAAAAACTGGAGGTGGCAAATTTCAGAAACAGGGTTTGAAGGCTGATTCCGCAGAAATCCAGAAGAGCAACAATAATAATAATTTAAAAAACCATGTAATCCACACCAGTGAATAAGAATGCCTTCGAGTGGCGTGTTGAGTGCCAGCCTTGACGTGGGCAAAACACGTGCCCTGGCACAAGCGGTTACCACGTTTCATTGTGCCCACAAAGCAGCATCTAATTAAAACAATTAAAGGCCACATTCCTCCTGACTCCTCCCGTAAGGGATTGATTCTCCGCGACCCTGCCGCAGACGTGCCTCTTCACGCCGCGTGTTTGTTTACATCCTTGAGAGTTCATATCCTCCGGTCTCCGCCCCAGCAGCCCCTGGTATATTAGATTACACACCCAGGACCGATGCACTTCTCCCGTCCTCGGTTTCTCGCTTTCTGTCATGAGCTTGAAGTGATGTCATTCAGAAAGACCGTGAGTTCATGAGGGGAAGGATCCAATCGGCCCTCGGTGACACGGCTCCGTTAAATAGAGCAAGGCCTCGTGTCTCTCCGGCCTTCCCCCGCCAGCGTGTGTAAAGACGGTAAAATTGCAGTGTACGGTGACTTCAGCCCAAGATTTCCTCGCCTCCCCAGGTCCGGGACGGGGGAAGATTGCTTCTGAGTGCCTTAGCCTACATTAAACCTGTCAATGTCACCGGCACTGGGCTTGGGAGACCCATAATTATGCTTTTCTCAATGGGCGCCAAGGTCTCTATTACATTCAAATGAGACGAGGTGGATTCAATTGATTCTATTTAAAATACAGGGTTGCGTGCAACACGAAATCGTGCGCATTGTGTCAGGTGTCCAAAATGAAGACGACGCCTAAACACGTGGGGTTCCTGCATTTGAGTTGTGATTGGGAGAGGGACAGCAAGTCTGTGAGCGTGATCCGGCAGTGTGAGCTAACGGCTATCAAATTGTCGATTTTGCTCCTTTTCTGTTGCTGATTGTCACTGGCGAAAGGATTCTCGTTGTGAGGTGCGGAGCCGTTTGTCCCGCATCCGGCCGCTTATCCCGGACAACGTCGCGAGAGGGATGAGGCCAAAGCGATATCACAGACATTTATAAAAGGGAAGATTTCAACACTTTTGAAGAAATATATCTGTCTCATTCTTTACACTTGTTTGCTCCGCTGGGCCTGCATCACACAGGAAACGTCCGTTTGTTCGCACCAAAGTCAGTTGGTTTCCATCGGCTGTAAACAGAGGGCCTGATAAAGTGCAGTCTCTGTATCCAAACCTCTCTCCATGAAATATTGCATTTCTTAGCCCCAAGTGCTCAAAAGCCGGGGCGCTCGATGATAATAAACGCCTCCGAATCTTGCTACGAGCAGACAGACACCGGAAAGCCGAATTCCCCCCCCCCCCCCCCCCCCCCCCCCCCCCCCCCTCGCCCTCTGCTAACACACAC
>JAABNY020000145.1:0-23161 GCA_015164015.2 Brevimyrus niger
TCCCCAAGCACTGCTCCCCGGGTGCTGAATTAGCTGCCCCCTGCTATGTCACGAAAGTCACATTTGGGTTAAATGCAAAGGTCACATTTCGTTGTTGCGCACTGTGTGCTGTGCCGTGTTAACAATGACCACTGATCACTAAATTCTAATTAATATACAAGGAAAAAGTATGAAACCAGAAATATATGCATTATTGGTGAAGCAGTGCAAGCTATCCAAGAGGTGCTAGTAGCAGAATGAAAAATGACGTGGATCCTATTGCACTTCAGTGTTTAGGAGGTTTGTCATTCATGAAGACTTACCTTTCCCTTAAACACCTTATGGATCTCAGTCTTATAGGACTCAGAGTCAGTTGCAATGTAGACTGAGCGGGCCCCTATCTTCCTAACCCACAGCCTGAGGGCACGGCTAATCTCTGCCAGGTCGGGTAGGCACATTGTCATGGTCAAAGGTCGCGCCGTGTGACGACTGTACCCCACGCACTGCGGGGATGCCATAAAATGGGGCCCTGTGTCCTTATTTTCCAGAAGCTTACAGGCATTTTGCTGAAAGGAAAGGAACAGCAGTTTTTTTAGGCATTGTGAGATTTTAAATACCATGTTGTTTTTAAACCAGAGTACAACAAAACATAGCAAATTTAGATTAATAAAAATAAAGCTACCTTTAAAAATCCAATATACTTGAATGCTAAATAACTGAACACTCTCACGAAGTGATTTCTTCAAATTAAAACAACACGTAATGTAATAAATGTGCTGAATGACTGCACCACAATCATCTCACCCAGTCTGATCCAATCCTCAGGTGAATGCCGACATATGGTCGACTGAGCAGGGCCTTGATGTGTCCCTCTCCTGCCTGTACCATCTTATCTGACCACACCATATAACGCTGCAAACCTAAATGCTCCTCCAGAACCGGAAACTGGGCTGGAGCTCCAGGGAGAGCCATGACAGGATGCTCAGAAGGAGGGAATCTACAGGTACAAGAGGTACGTGACAGGTCTGCTATAACATCAACAATATACAAGTTAATACAGTTCACCTTAAGCCCCACAATTTCTAGAACAAATTAAGGTAATTTTCCTCATAGTCCCTATATAACCATCACTGGTCCTTTTAGTCTCTTAAATATGCAAACCTAATACATAAGTGAAAAATATTTATACAGGCAGGGTTAAGAACGACAGACTTATGGACAACTCTTACTTACAAATGGGCTGTCATAAAGCCTAAAATATTGAAGCTTGGATAAAATATAATGATTTGTAATAATAAACACATACACTACTGTGTGATTCATGAAAACATTGTGTGGCTTCAGCCATTCGTCAGCTCAACGTACAGTACA
Source organism: Brevimyrus niger (assembly GCA_015164015.2). Taxonomy (NCBI): domain Eukaryota; kingdom Metazoa; phylum Chordata; class Actinopteri; order Osteoglossiformes; family Mormyridae; genus Brevimyrus; species Brevimyrus niger. The sequence continues at coordinate 1,351 of JAABNY020000145.1, forward strand.
GAACAATATTTAGTGAATTTTATTAGTACTGAATAATATTTTTTTTGTCCAACCTACAAATTTGACTTAAAGATATACCTATTGAACAAAACCTATTGATTACCTGGAATGTCTGTACAGTCAATCTATTTATAAGAATGACTCAGTGTAAGCCTTTTGTGTGAACATGCCAGAAATTTAATATGCCATAGTCTGCATTTTTAAAAAACATTTTCTTTATTATGACAATATTACAATAAACACTTACTTTTTCATCCAGTGGGTCTCATAGTAGGATCCAAAGGATATACTACTAAAAAGTATTGACTTATCAAACTCCACTGCAAAGTGGTCCCAGAATGGACCGAACGGATTGCCATCCTGGAAGAAACAAAAGCAGCAGCAAAAAGAAAATCAGCACATAATGTTTCAGAACATGAAAATGTAAAAATATTATGACACTGTTGAAAGACAAATAACTGCTGATTCCACATTACGAACTGTACTTAAATAACCAAGTCTTAGCATGAGGAAATGCTGCTAAAATACAACTGACTTTACACAACTGAATGAAATAAAACCAACTTCATTTTACAGTGTATATTTCATGGTAAAGGACCACTTGAGAAGTAAAACAGAAACCCTATGGACTACAGGCTGTGTCAAATCAATTCACATTTCAGTAGTTAATAGAAGATAATACGTTTAAATCTTTAAGAAAAGCATTCCCGTAAACAAACAATTTATAATCAAGCTTGATGAGAGTGCTGTGTGCAAGCAGTAACTTAGGAATTCAGAAGTCAATCAAAATGTTATGTTTAAGGTGTTACGTTTGTGTGTCTGCGATAAATTACCTTCATGGGGCAAGTTTTCTTGTCAGCAGAGCGTTGGGCAGCCACCTCAAAACAATAAGCCACCCTTTTGCCTGGAGGCCAGTGTGCAGGTGCTAAATGCTCCATGAAGTCCTCCAGACTCACCACCCTATGGTATTCATGCAGGGCATCCAGCTGGAAAAACTCTTCGTAGGGGACGTGCATCTTTTTACCAGTGTATGGTTGGGGGATGAGGGGATATACATTTTGAATGTGATGTTACATTGCCTTAATTATCACTCTGGTTCCAGGTACAGCAGGCTAATACAGATAAAACATTTTGGTGATTACATCCTAAATACATCTATGTCAATCAATCTGCTTACATTGGTGTAAGGGGGCGTGTGGTGCCGATAAACGATCCAGGGCGGGACTGCCAGCGTCCGATTGAGCATTCTGGCAAATGCCAGCGACCCCAAGAAATGGTCCGCCTGATTGCCAAATCTACCTGAAATAAAATAAAAGAATTAAGTAATAACCAGTGTAACAAAGAAATCGCAAAGTTAATCAAACTGTCATAAACACAGGCGACCATGGACTCAACTTAGGCAGGTAGTAAACCACATGTGCAGCAGAATCAGTTGTTAGTAAACTAGGAGGGTTTAAGGGGGTTTGTTAATCTGCTTGTGGAAATGTACTTGCTACTATATCCAAAAACAATACCAGGTAAACGAAATAAAAATTACCCATGCACGGACAGTAGAGTACGTAGCCATTCTCATCCCACACAGGCACAGCTGCGTCAGAAAACAACAGCGATAGGAGGATTATCCCAATATACCTAATAAAGATACATCTAAAATCACCCACTCCGGCCGCCATATCTACAGGAGCAGACGGCTTTCAAAGCCGGTGTCTCGCTAGCGACGTCATATGTGGGAGGAGCTTATAAGAGCACGCGGAGTAAACTGCAGGTCACCGGCCATGCGTGTTGGCGTCTTATAAAAAGCGCGAAAAGAATGGAATTATAGCGTTTGAATGCGATTGTAATATATTATTTTTATGCTAGTATTATAAAATCATTTTAGTGGTGCTGAGGCATTCATGTATATGTCACTAAAAATGAATAGCAATGGAGCATTTTTTTAAGAAATGCTTTAATATCCAATGAAGCAAAAACGAGATCAGATAGGATTTGTGTTGTATAATTATACATTTTCAAGGTAGCTGGAAGCGAGGATTGTCAACCAGTCCATACAGGGACAAGCGTGTAGGTGGCAAAATGTTTCGGTTGAGAAAAAAAATAGATATAGGCTACGTTTTTAAATACAGTATACGTGTTTAAAAATGTATTTTGATTTTAAATGTCAGTGATAATTTGCCATGGTACTTACCCCTGACATATAGTTTACTAAAAAAAAAAAGTATACATTCTGGATACAAATTATAAGGTAATTAATATTCATGACAAAACAAAAACGACTGGAGAGATAGCACCCATAACCAAACTAAGGATTTTCGAGAATTTATCTTTGCTATAGCGAAAAGCCTTACTCTGCGGGAATGCAGCTACGTGAGTCTATTACTTTATTCACTAGAATATGAGCCGCCATTTTGCCACATGTGTTACTCCCCTTTGCGGCAGCGTTCAAGCTTTTAATAAAGGACGTGCGTAAGATAAGCGCTCGTGCCTCAACCCACAATGCATTTCGCCCGCAGTGTCGATTCAACTTCTGGTTCATGAAAAATGCCATTATTATTTTTTTCCATCTTCGATAAATCGCTAATATATAAATTTGACGAACAATTTTTTTTCTTGTGTTTTGGTACAACCACATGTACCGTACCACACAACCAATCCATTTCTTTTAGTTGTATTTCTTGATATGAAACCTAATGCACTTAATTTGTTTTTAATTAGTTGGTTGTCCTGACGAACGAACATCTTACATCAGGTAGATTGAACGAAATAGTATTATCATCTAAAACACATTTTCAAACCATGACTTTTTTTCGTCAAATCTGTCCAAACTGGATAATAAATGATTTTGTTTTGTAGCTATCAACGAATCTACACATGTATACGCTCCATCTACATGTTACCTGTTAGTATTGTCTGCAATTTACAATAAATGTTCATTTCAGTTTCTTCCCGTGGGTTAGATTTTTTATGTTCTAATTTGTGATGTATATAATTAAACCTCAACGAATTGGATCGCTCATATTCCGTGATTAAGCGCTGCTGTAGCACTTTAAAGGCAACCTATTATTTGTGTTTTTTTAAGGTGTCTGAGAAAAACCGTTGTAAGATGTCTACACGTTGAATTACACCGAAATTTGTTTTATTTGAAGTCGTGCGTTTCTGGAAATTTGTTTGGCTATTTTTATAGTTATTTTTATAAAGATGTCATTTCATTGTCTAAGTTGCATTTTCTAAGACTAATGTGTGTCAATGTGTGTTATTTATTGCGTTCTGGCTAAGAAAATTTATTCTAAATAGCCTCATATAGAAAGAACATGCATCCATGGTTACACAAAAAATACTGTATATGCAGCAAAATGTAATTAAATCATTTTACTGTAGTAATGCTTAGTTTACATTTGCTGTATATCATTCAATGCTGAGTTGTTTAATTGATATTAATACAGAATGTGCAAGAAAAGTTTTCAAACGTAGAGTTTCTATTAGCACATTAATAATCTATAACTGGTCTCATCTACACACCACTGTAAAACTTGGTCCCTTTTTTGTGATATGTTCATTTAGGGGCTAGACAGACATTGCATCTGCACAAGGACACCATGTTCATAATCATGCACTGAGATTGAATAAAGGCAGCTGAAGGAAGTTGTTTTTTATACTTAGTAAAAATAATAGTAATAACAATAATAATTATCATGATTGGCTTCATAAATAGACAAAGAGCAATATAATTACAATGATCTTAGTTGATCTTAGTTTTCACCCCTCCATTCTTTTTAACACAAATTTTTAATTCCAAAACTTTTCTCATTCTCATACCTATTTGTATTCTTTAATGCAGTAAAATTAAACTGATTTATGAAATTAATTTCAAGATTCATGTCTAAATAACACAGAAATTAAGTATAAACTGATGGCAATAAAACAAATTCCCAGTAGGAACAATGTAAAAATATATATTGTGTGCATTTTGCAGGTGTTTCTGAGGAGTGCTTTCCAAGTTGATAATTATCTAATTACTTAATTAGCAGTAGTTACAATCCATGTGTTACAGTTTGACTGCAGCAAACCCAAATGGCACTAAAGATAAAGGCAGAAGTTAGTACACAATCTGCATTTTATGGGAACCTTGCTAAATCTCAGCAATAATTGCAAACAGGCTTCAGAAATCATATATCACCCTATAGAGGTATACTTCCTTCCACAGGAGTTAAACCAGTCAAACACATGTAGACATAAAGACATGGAGACTCACAGACAGACATCACAGGGTATTTTCCTGTCTGACTCTCCCTTACTGAGACCGGAGTTAGGTCTGCTGCTACCACATGAGGAATTCTTCATGGAGTACATTAATTCATTTTGGGTTGAGGTCTGTTGGTTCCTGGGCAATTGCTAGCAGGTTGTTTAGCCAGCTGGCTGGTCCCACTACTGTTTGTGGGAGAAAACAGCATGTCGATTCCAGGGCAATCCCTGCCATTCTGTGCGTTTCCAGGCACCTGTTCTGTCTAAAAAACTGTTTTGTACTCCTGAATCAGAGATTATAATGGCTAATAAAGATGGAAGTAAAAGTGTCTTTTACCAGTAAGAGAAGAGAGTGTGGCTGGTGCACCGGCTTAATGATGGAAGACTACATTCATTAGTGTTTCTAAAGTCTGCTACTAAATGAACCCAATCCATGCCAATGGGACCAATGAGTTGGACACTATTAACAGTCCACCATAACTTTTTGGTCTCTCACCATACCCATGGATAAGTAATCCTTATAGCGAATAACATGCCTCCACTGATCATTTATAGAATAGCAATAAGTGGTTACATGAACTTGTGTGTGAAGGTGGCATGTTTTGCTCAGTCAGGGATGTTTGTGTACTGTTTTCATGTAGAAAACACTTATGCTGAAATGTCTGAAGTTAATACCCATATTTGACTCAAAGTAATAAGTCTTTAAATATGTGCTGAGCACCCAGCAATGTTACCCAGCATGCAAAGTGCTCCCGTGATCTATATTAAACTGACAGATAGTCCATTTTGCCTACCTCTTTGTGACCTCACACTCTGGGCGGCTGCTTAAGTTAATTGTGCATGCTTTTGCACTTTGATGACAATGTTTTTCCTTTCATTCTTCAGGCTGACAAGCTCCCCTAATGAAATATTGCTAATTTACTCAGTGTGCAGCCTGCAGCCCATCACAAAACACATCAGCACCAAGACCCCATTTCACTGGCTTCTACCATACTATGAAGACATCTGCCTTTTTCCCATTCTATTCACATATATTTGGCAATCACAAATTTTCCATATATGCAGCAAGGAATTATTTGCTTCCATATTTAGCTTGTACAAAAAAAATCAATAGGGCCAAAAATAGCAATACAAAAGTAATTAAAAAAAAAATACCGAGCTGCTATAAAACAGGCAATCATTTATCATTATTTTCTACTAATTATTGCTGGGTAACTAGGACAAGCGGGTTGGAAAATGGATGGATGGAATGCTGGGTAACAGAATTCTTTCTGGTAGTAATGAGGAGTGAGTGGTGATGATCTATGTTTTGCGGGACAACATCAGGTACACCCATCACCTTATCATCTGACAGCAGACACCCACCCCTGAATGCCCTACACATGATACTCCTCTACTGGCTCTGCCTCCCCTCCCGCCTTCCAAATTTAGGTTTCTTATTTTCATACACTTTTATCGGTCCACTTCCATTCTTGAAATATTCTCTATTCTTCATTTGTCTCTCATTTTTTTCTAAATCCTGTTCCTATATACTTTATCAAAAATCCCTATTGAATAGGAAATACAGTAGCTTGGCAGGACAAATTTAATATAACTATCTTTATATTTACTTACATGGTATATTCATTAACATGTTTCACAAAAAAGAAGTTTCTACAGCTAATTGGAAGCAAAACATCTACAATATATATATAAGGACTGTCAAAAATACTATACTTACTACTAATGGATCTTCTTGTGTCTTATTTTTCTATTTTCACCAAAAATAGTGTGAAATTTAAGTCTTGGTGCAAAAAGGTGCACTTGCACTACTTACTGTTAATCTGATTGGAATTTGAGTGATTGTCTCTATGCAAGAGATATTTTTTTGCCAGCTCTGGTAAACTTTAAAGCGCCCATCTGTTATTAAGCCCATCAAACTCAGTGGGCAGCTTTGCGTGTCAAAGAAAGGGTTCCCGTCTCCCAACTTTTCTGCTCATGAGAAAATAAAGACCAGATGTGTATAAATATCCTCAAACTAACTGCTATTGTTCTACATGATGGCATTTTAATGTGCCTTTTTCGTTTTTTAGGAGAAGCAGTTAAAAATGTGTGGAAAATGTAAAGAAGAGGTAAACTGACATAGTACCAAAATCATAGATTAGATTTTCATCCACTAACACATAAACTATTGCAGATGTTTAACGTGCAGATGTTAACATCATCAGTGTTTTCTTATTTCTTTGTCATCACTTTTAAGGGTTTCCCAGCTTAATCAGAATTAATTATGATAAGGTTGTGCTCCAGAACATGGAAGAACAAGTGAAATATTACAAAGCAGAAGGTTCATATAAATTAAAAAAATATATATATATATATTTTTTTTCCCTCTCAAAATCAACAGCATGCAACAAGTAGGTAATGAGGCCTCGCTTGCTACTGGAAAGCATGTGTCTCATCCAGTACATTCTGGTAGTCATGCTGGCATCCCTGAAGTGGACTGGTGATCAGGGCAGGAGACTAATCATCTGAGCAAAATATGATGGAAATTTCTTTCTTGAGTTTTATGTTATCTCAATAATGACTAAAAAATTATATATATAAGCATGGGATTCTATAAAATAAGCTACAAATAAATTGCCAATACTCACCTAAAATGGAAGATGGGGTGGAAATGCCACACCTGGACAGATGGTCCAATTGTACTTTTTTGATAGGAAATTTTACTTTTCATTACTTTACATTAACATTGTAGTTACTCACGTAAAATTATTTTAATATAAAATAAATATCAGTGGAAATGGAAAAACTCTAAGTAGAGCCCTAAATGGACACGTGTTATGGGTCCTAATTAATTTCAGACCCATTTCTGCAGTACAGGGATGGTTCTTCATACTGACTAATCTTAAACTTACAAACCAATCCTGACTAAATTTACTCTCAGAGGCAAATTGACATGTCTGCTATTTTGAAGACATTACTATTTCACAATCAAATGTAAACATGTGAACAAATTTCAGGAGCACTGAGTGGATTGAAGCAATAGTATAGAACATGCTATACACAAATTCTACCCAGATTTTTTCTGATATTTAAATTGTGGTTTGTTTATGTACTTATGTTTACATGCAAATATTGTACTTAAAACAGAGTAATCAAACCAGCACACTACACATTTTATTTTCATATAAAAACAAATATCTCCAGATTTAAAAAGTCAGCCATTATTTAACATTTTCTAATAAAAGATATTTGATCTGCTCTGTGTTTTCTTTTTAACTTTAGATGCATGATCTATAACTATTGAGAGTAATATAGTTATATACTCAAAAAGTGATCAATAATCTGTTTAGTTTGGAAAATTTTAAAGTATATGTAATTCCGTACGTAGGACATTCTAACTAACGTTTTCGAAACATTTCGATTAAATTACATATATTACATATATTCCAAGCATAGACGTGATCGAATGTGCGAAATGTTATCGTTGCACATCTCTTTTTCTCATGCCCTAAACAATAGAATACTAAAAGAAATTAATTATGACAACTGTTTCTCAATAGGTTTAAACCGTAAACGTTTTTGTTACTAAACGGTATAAATAAAAGAAAAAAGAGCAAAAAATAATGTTATTCTGGCGAAATAGCACACTTCATTTCACAGCATTACGTTTTAGTTCCTCCTCTGATTATACAAAGATCAAAACGTTTGAATTGGCCAAAGGACATAGAAGACCCCCCCCCCCCACGGCTTCTCAGGCAGTGACAAACAGAAGTACACACATGCTTTTACATCCATCCGCCAGATGAGTGATTGTGCAGAGGTTAAGGGGGGTTGAGGGGTAGCGAGGAAACGGGCTGATATGCCCTGGAAGTAATTCTTTACCCCCAAAATACGAGGTGTATTGACGACGACCAGGACTTCTCACGTGGGTTCCACTGCAGTCTTGTTCAGTGTTTTCATATTATCTTGCCGAATCTATTCATGTCTATTCCCAGCTTATCTCTTAGAATTGGTTATGTAATCTAGTTATATTTAAACAACAGTTTGTACCATACCTTACGATCACTCGTGATTATCAAAGCGACTGTTTTTTATTTATCTTATGTAGTCAATATTTATTTGCATTACTTAAAGCCTAACGAAACAATTTAGGTAACTCAAATATAAGCACAAGAGTTTCTAGGGACCATTTAAAATGTACTTGTCAAAACATAAATAATCAAATTAATTTATTGTATGTCAATAAGTCCAAGTATACATCTTATACAGTATTTTGTGAAATAAAAATTTAATAAACGAAATGCCAAACAATATTTAAGAAAAAAACTGCTAAACACCTGCTTGGCGGGTTTTCCCCTCTATATTGGTGAGTAAAATATGGTGGAAATTAGGAATATTTTTATGCTTAAAGGATCCATATAGGAAGCATAATCTAAAAGTGATTTTTTGTTATGAAATTAACAATCACCTAATTGCGCATATTATATTCTTTGAAACAGGCCTAACACGCGCGGAACAATCTTATTTATTTAACTACTTGTTTACCTTAATCGCATATGATTAAAAAAAATAATAATGCAAAAAAAAAAAAAACCCGTGCCGGCGTAGCAGAATTCATTCTGGCAGTAAAAGAAAAAAAAAATAGAAAAGTTAATCATTAATACATATAAATAAATTAAAGTATCTATTCTAATGAAAACTAAGAAGACAGCGTTTATAAGATCAATTAAAACAACCATGCCCTTTTGATAATTTGACATTATGCGTTATTTGAGTTTTCCAATATTCTCGTTTATAAAACGTCCAAATTTCCGTCTTTGTTCTTTCACTTGTGAAACTTTGAAACACAAACAAGCAAACACATAGCTGCTTATACTTTTTTATAATGTCAACGACAACAGTAAAAAAAAAAAAAAAAAAAAAAACAAGTTTGCCAACCAATGTAAAAAAGTTTGTGAAAGTGCCCTGACGTCACACTCCCACAATGCTCGCGCCCCATAACTCTACTGCTGCAGCCAGACGAGAGCGAGACCCAGTCAGGCCCCGAAAAAAGAAAAAATATTTTAAAAATTGTAAAAAATTATAAAACTACAGATCGAAATAAAAAAAACAGTGGAAGGTGCTGTGGGGATTTCCACGGTAGGTTTTTGCCGGACAGAGGATGGAATGTTACCGGGGTTTTTTCTGAAATTGACTAGTGCGTTGCTGGAAACTTTTTGGTGGGTAACTGCTAATTTTTGCAAGTCTTCATAATGCGGCTGCACTTTCTGATGTGTGCGTGTTTTTGAATATGATAATAATTACTGTGAATATTTCAGTCGTGGTCCGGTAGCTTGTTGCATTTCATAAGTTATTAATTGCAAAGAAATCGTCTATCTTTTCGGGGAGTTAGATTTATCATTCTTAATTCGCTGAAGCATGAACAGGCATTGGGACATTTAATATTTAATTCCACGATCGCCTACATTGCCTGGAGTTTTGTTGATATTATTACAAACTATTTAAACTGCCAACAAAACGCATTGTGTAAACAGCATTTATTACTGCAAATTGGTGTCCTGTTTCAATTTTGCGAGTACAGTGGAATTTTAAGCAATTAATTTCTATTTTCTGATGTACAGCATGTTAGTATGTGAAGAGAGCATACAAGCAGAAAATGGAAAGAATGTCTCTGCTTGGCTTGAAAGTTGTTTTTGAAAAGAGCATCTATGTCGGAAATTCATTTTGAAGTTTTTCTGTACGTTATTTACCTCTTGCAGTTGTTAGCTCTTTATAAAATGCAACACTTAGCTGTGTGAAAAAAGATGAACCTTTACAGACTGCATAGCTTATGAGTTTCCTTCGAATTGCTTTGCTTCTAAGTCCCTACCGATGGGGCTTTATCTGATGTTTACTGTGATCTGATGTCTCTCTTTTGCTGTAAGGTGTTGAGACTCACATTCTCTTTTCTTGTGAATGCTTTTCGGTAATTTCCCGTTGCAGTGTTTTTAAGACGACATCGTGGTGGAGCCTCCGACCCAAAACGTGTTTTGTAGAAGATTGCTTTATGTTAGAAAAGACTTGACGTTGATTTAAAAGGGCCCGTTTATTTCTTAATTTGATAACAATTAGCTGTTATAAGTGAAATGTAACAGTAACTAGCAAATGGTTCACCCTGAAAAGAGAACGTGAAAATAGATATAAATAAATTGTAAATACACGTGTAGTAATATTTAAGTAATGCAACAAAGCTGTAATTAATTGCTTTGAAAAGCAATATTGATTTCATAGCCTAAAAAGTTACATGAATACTTGTGACACAACACAAACATTTAATCAAGTTGAGCTTTAACTTCCCCAATAACACATTATTACAGTAATCTTATGAGAAATTAAGATCTCAAATAAATTATTTCCTCCCCAGCCATTTGCAAGATCACCACATCTTTGGGGGTTTTTGTATATCTGATACATAATATTTTATATAATTTAAAAATAGAGAAAGTCCATATAGACCAAAAGTGTGCCATTCAAAAGTTTTCGTCATGATACGTGAAAGATAGACAGGCTTCACCAAAGCCACAACCTGAACATGTAAAGGACTTACACTGCCCCGAGCTACAAAATAAGGAAATGGAAGTGAGATTGTCACGAGACAATGCCTTTGTTATTGACATTGCAGTAGAAGCTGAAACACATATTAAGATTTTCATTCTTCTTTCTCTTGACTTTAACTGGCATTTATGAGGACTGATGCCTTCGTTTACATTCCCTTTCCTGTTCTTTTATATTCTCGATTCCAGTATGTTTAGTGTGTCCTTAGAATGTTTAGCTAAGGCAAAAGTGTGTAACTTGTTTCTTTTTGTCTGGTTTTTGCTCTGTATAAACAGAGGCGTTTTATGATTTCTAGAGGAATTATCAAGCTAAACATATGAAGTATTTTAAGGGAGTAAATAAAACCTGCAAGTGCTGAGGCAGACATTTTGTGTAGAGAAGTGTGCATTTTGCATAATGTATGTGTATTTTACAAGTGCTGGAATTTGCGTTTTATTTTGAAGAAGGGATGCAGCTTCTTTTGAAGTTAAACTAGGTTTTTGTTTCTGTGTAAGCACACTTTACCTCTGTTTTTAACCTATATCTTTCGTGTCAACGGCTATACCTGATAAAACCTCAAGTACGTCTTCTCTATATTTCTGCATATTGACTCCTCAGTATAATTGTCTGTTCTCATAAGATATCTGACTAGCAGTTATAAACTCATATGCTTTGCGGTGTAAGCAGGGGTTCCTCCTCTGCAAAATCCCATAATTCCCAGCAACCCTGTGGGTAGTTTTCTGATTACCATTATAAAGGGAATGTCAGTTTGGGTAATCGGAAGAACGTCCCCCGTGGAGCCCAAACACCAGTTAGTAACCAAGCTCCCATAGGAGTCTTCATGTGTTACGAATTCTTTCAAATATTCTCAGCTTCTATTAAACCAGTTGTTTTCTTGAGAACTGGTGGTTTTATGATATGCTGGTTGGACAGTGATAATAATCAGGGACAGAGGTTGCGGAGCTTCTTGCAAAATTTTATCTGGACACTCCTTAAAAATTCCTCTTATTACTAGTTATTACTCTCTTGGCTATTCTATGTATTAGCTAAAGCCACTGAATTTATCAATATCATTGTAATTTTTTCATCGTAGGTACAGAATTTTATGTACCTTGCAGCCATTTGCCAAACATGTTCACAAGCACAGTGGATGGGACCTTTGTTGAACGCTATCAGTTTGTTAAGCTCCTTATGACGTCCAAAAAGTAAAGTACTGAGATAAAATTGGGCCCAGGTAAATGTTCGATGACCATCGTCTTTGTGTAATTTGCTCTACAGCTGAGTAAAGTGTGCTGCTTATGCATAGACCCTGAGCTTTCCCAGTGACTTACTGGCTGTGTTTTTATAAATAGATTTTGCTGAAATGATTGACTGGTGCTTCGCATGGAAAGGTGTGTGCGGATTGCCCGCTCTGTATCTCAGTCAGATCCCCGCCACCTTCAGTTATGTGCTATTGCCGGTAATTGCAAAACATGAGTTTAATCAACTTTCCCCCAGGGACTCATAAAGTTGGAGCCAAGCCTGTTTCACCTGGCAACCAGGAGACTGAGAGCAAGTGTTGTTAGCGGCTAGATAAAGAGGTGATAGGAAACAGACGCTTCATACGCAGCCTGGCTGTGTGGTCACATGCATTCTGACTGTTCGCGCAGCGTTCAGCATCTAGAATGGCGAGAGGATGCTAGATGTTTAAACCACATGCTGCCGTCGTCTGATGGATGAATACAGGGATGTGGAGCTGAGATACCGGATGCTTTCTGTTACACCGTGGATTCCCTTATATTACATCTTCACTACTTCTTACCTCTTAACTAAACTGATACCTAAAGACGCTGTTCTTTTTTGGCCTGTGTACTGTTCCTAGAAACTTGATAGTTGTCCATAAAATACACCTGTACTTTTCAATGGCAGCAACAGCCCAGAAAAATGAAACCTAGTGTTGATTACAGTATTTTAATTTGAGATTTTGAAGCATCTCTAAAGTTGCTTCTTCCAGTATGATTCCTTATATGTAAACTGAAAAGAACATTAAAGCAAGAAGAAAATGGTAATAAATAGTGCTAATCAATCATCTGGTCGTTTGTTGATGTGTGCTTTACTGTATGTCAGTGAGCATATGGATGTAAATTATTTCGACATTTATCAGTGACTTCCATGAGTCTGTTCTGACTAACCTACATCCATGGCTGTTTTATTTGGACTGCTGTCCAACTGCGAAGCTAAGCCAGGGTCCAGGGACATTCGTCCTTCACAACAGGACAATGTGTGACCACAGCGTATGGACAAAAGAGCATGTGCTGAAGTGGCTGTTTGTTCCATCTCTCATCTCATTTATTTGAAGTTATTGTTTGGGTAGGAAGTCACTTTTCCTGGTTTCAGCTTTCTGCTAGTTTCAGGAGTACAGAAAGTGCCGATTTTAAAAAGTGGTATGAAAAACAGAAGACTTCTCTGCAGGATCGCGTGAGGTGTTTTGCATACCTTTTGAAAGAGGTAGTAAGTAGTTATTTTTAGTTGTATGAACTTATAACTTGCATGATGCAAAATACCATTTGGCCTTAAATTATCAAATGTGCCGAATGACATTTGTTCATACAAATCTGTATGTTTGTTAGTTTATCTGTACTGATACATTATTTTAACCAGAAGAAAAACAATGACAAAATATAAGTAATTTTTAGGTAAGATATATAACATTGATTTGGATTTAAAAACATGAAAGTGTATATTTTTCATTATATTGATTATGAAATAAAGATTAAATTGTTTTAATGGCCTGTTTAGTCATATTAATGACTGCTAAGTATTACAGTAAATAAAATATGCCATACTAATTTATTATTATTATTTTTATTATTAGTAGTAGTAGTATTATAGAATAATTTGGTCATTTAAAGATTTCGATAATAGTAGCTAGTGTTAGTTACCTCGGCTTGTTTTGAATCCTGTGTACATGTTTTGAATGTACATGAATTTTTATTTGAAGTTTACGTGTGGATATATCTTTTGTCAGGAATTGAAGAAAATGTTGAAGGTCAATCTTACCTTTCCAAAAGTGTTCTTTTATATTGAAATTGAATCTGCTGATGGTGGTGTTCCTGCCAAAACTGAAATTATCATTGAAAAATTAACAAGCAAAAAGCAAAGGAAATCCAGTAACAATGTAAAATTTCACCATATACAAACAGCTATTCTGAAATAGTACAAGTGTTGCACAAAAACATCTGACAGGCAAGATAAGCATGTTGCAGGTATGTTGCAAGTATGATGTGTCTAACTGTAACGAGAATCATCTTGAGTCATCTATATATATATGTTATCTATATGAAAATTTTGATTCAGACAGAAAAGCAGTTATGATGTATTTCAAATTTGAACAACCTTACTGGCTCATTTGTGCATGCAACTGAACAAAGTACTTAAATCTGGGAAAAACCTCAGTTATTAACTGTGAATTCTGTTTGATCACATTTGAAATAACAGCAACAACATGCCGTAAGATAACCGGTTCTTATTTTTAAGAAATTGTTATTCTATTACAACCTTGAATTTCAGAGATAAAGCTTTTCAAGAATGAAAGCAGTATGTAACAGCTGGGTACAATTTTTTTGATGCTTAGTTAAAAGTCACAGGAACCCTGTAAGCACATGACTGGCTCTCTGTGTAGAGAGTTGAGGGCCGAGCGCAGAGTCTCACCCGGCTTTGACCCATCTTGACCACCCAGCACTTCAGACTGTCATGGTTAAAACAAATTTTTAAAAAGCATCCATGATTCTGGTGGGTTCGCCTTCTAGCTGCCATTCATGAACATCAAAGACCTGGACTCACTCCCAGTGAAGTGGAGCTTTGGCTTGTATCACGCTTCAGCATTTTATGGTTTGTCACTTTCTCTCCACGTTCCTGTTCTCCAAAACTGCTAAGGAAGCCCATTAAAGTGAAAAGTTAGGCTGCCATTGGAACATAGTTGGATCATTGAAGATACTAGGAGGTATGCTTGATAGAGAGAGCGATTGGCCAAGGAAGAGGAGGCGTTCTTGAGTTGAATTGCTATCTGGAAGCTTGGGAAGGATCTCTGTGTTTGAGCTGTCAGTAGGGGCTCACTGCATTCCTGGGGGGTGTTTTTCCTACACCGTGACTGAGAGGCCCTAGATTGGTGATTACATTATTGAGTCTCCAGTATTTGCTGACAAATTTTTTTTTGAGAACTTTCAAAACTTTGTGCAGTGTCCCTGTGCAATACTGTGTCAAACTGTGATATTTAGAAATGCCTCTTTAAACACTTTAAATAGCGCAAAATGCTATTTAGCATTTAAAGGCAACCCATAAACTTCTGCCTACTAAAATATCCACTGGAATGCCTGCTGCTTATAGCTGCAGTGTTTCTGCTTGTTGACTTCCACTTGTGCAGAGGTTCTGGTGAACCTGCGTTTGTTGCACAGAAGTGCATGCTGGGAAGGATGAGGTGACAGGTTAGCTTCTGCATTCTGCCCGTTAGCAGCACTTGAAAGGTGACATTTACTTCCATTATTAAGCTAGTAAAAATCAGACCATCTTGTTTCTGTTTCACATGTGGCCTGTTTCCATCCAGCAGTTGTCTCATAAAGAAGTCATCAATGACTAAATTATTACATTTCAGAATAAAGACATCATTATATAACTCGTAGCACACGTGTAATAACTATTGGAATTTTAGAAAAGTTTTATTACTAAAAATATTGTTTTATAACATCTTTTGTGAAAACGGTATCAACTTTGTTTACATCCATATTTCTGATATTTACATTTGACTTTTTATTGTTGGTTTATGAGTAATGAAGTATTGATTTTTGTTGAATTTCGTTATTTTAAATTGTTGCCGACTACATAGGTACATTTTACACATAAAGTAACATATTTACCTTTAAGGCCATCCAAGATTTGGAACTATGCATGCATAATTTTCTTTAGCAAAACCCCAATAAAGTTGTCTATTTTTGCTCATTCATCGGCTTGTTTTGTGAGCGCTTGCTGTTGCTCGAGCTCACAGCCTCACATTTTTCCTGCTCCTCCTTCCCCCTTTTCCGCTCTCCTTTTCCTTACCGCAAAACAAACCTCTCCCTCCGCCTCATACAGACAAACACAAAGCCCTCGCGAGCCGTACAGCGCTGACACAAAACACGCCGCCGTGCCATCCTTTCTCTTACACCCGCCCGCTTTCGCTGCGTGTCTCCCGGTCTTTCCCTGCGGCTCACCCCTGTGGCCGGCCGCTGTCTTTAGGACAAACACTCGCGGTGGGTTCGACCTCATGGAGAAGGGGGGGGGGGGAAGCAAGGGAATGAGAAAGAGATAGTGAGGGGAGGGTGGGGGCACTAAGAAATGGCCAGGCTCTCCCCTCCTCTCAAACACCAGGACAAAAAAAGGAAAGTAGACTGACAACTGTGAGTCCCTTTCTGTGTCCCCTCTAGGGCCAGTGTGGAGTTTTCACTTTGATTGAAGGTCCCTTTTCTGTGGTGTATAGTGTGAAAGCTGTCCTAATTGAATGATAAAGTGCCCCGGGATGGATCCCGGTGAATGGGTAACAATGCACAGCTTGTGTGTGGTAGAGGGATTTTGGTTCAGCTCCAGCCTGTGCCTCTCCACTCCGAGAGGGGGTCTATTGTAACCCTCTCTGCTGGACTCGGTCACGTGACGGGCCACAAACTCCATGCCCCCTCCCTGGCCCGGCCAGGCCAATCGTGGGCAGCGGCTGCAGTTCACGGCGCCCATGTGGCCTTAGTGTGCTCGTTTTCATATGTGACGGATGTTCAGAAGTGATCCATGCACCGGTGATTGGGAGGTTAAGAACGAAACTCAGGACTTGCGTAAAAATTGTAATAAATTGTCATGGTTTTAATGTTTAAACGTAACTGTTGAATGCGGGGAAGAACCCAACTGCATGGTGTAAGTGTGAGCAATACAAAAAGTGGGTGTTCATGGTCAAGGGAAGGGGGTGTAAAATATCATGAAAACATTGGGCAACCATTCCTAGTGGGAACATTGTTTCAGGAAGTGACTAGAGATGACTAGAAAATGTTCTTTTAATATGTTAGCTCCTTCTTTTATCCCTCAAGGTCTGGCCATTATGCTGTACTTAGTCATTTTATCCTTAGTGCATTGGTTTCTTTTACTGTCAGAAGTCCTTCAGTCTGGATTTTAGTTACTTCAGCATGCTGGACAATACTGATAATATGAGATGAAGGAAAATATCTGCACCCAATCATGTGTATTTTGAATAAACATGGGTTATTTATAGATCATTTTAAATCCACACATAAATCCTACATATTTTTGAATTTCAGAAAACGATGCATGTCTATGCATGATTAGGGTCAGTGGTGAAGCATATTAAAGATGAATGTTTTTGGCAGTCACAAGCTCTAATTCACTTAGCTGTCTCAGTTTGCTATGCAGTTAACATGGAGTGGATTAACAAGGGAATGAAAAACTTGTTGACTTAATGTCAAACTGCATTGCTTAGTTAACTAGCTAAATTTATTAAATCACTTTAAAGGAGTTTAAAGTGGATTTTCCTGTTATTTCTTAATTAGCTTCTGGCGTAACGGCATCTCTGATTCAAAAATGGTTACTCAAACGGCCAATTCGTATGATACACAAAAAAATCCTGCAAGTGGGTAGGTAGCTGAATTTCCAACTGCGTGCCGACTGATTCTTGCTTATACTGCTGATAGCCTATTATTTTTGTGGACTGAAGAAAAACCACAACGCTGGGGGAGAATTTTCATGCTTTTTTCCGTTTGGCAGCTATTTTGGATATAGGTTTATGGCAGTACTACAAAGAAATTAGCTTTTAGGGAACTGCAAAGGTTATTTCACCCTGCTGATTTATATAATTTTCATTTTGCAGAATGGCAGTAAGTCACCCACAAAAACGTAACAATTGTAACTCTATATAATTCTATACATTTTACATGCTAAAGAGTATAATATCCAAACATCTCCAAAAAAAACGGTTTTAAATTTCAGAAATCCTATTTATTGAAAAAAGACTATTTTACATGACTTGTACTAATTTAACATGTTAGTTGGAGTAACTAAAAACAATGGAGGCTATCAATGAATTAGCAGGTTATCAGAAGCATTAACAAATTTCATTACATGTGATTACTAGCTGGCTAAGTGGTGTGGTATTTTAATTAGCTTGGTCTTTTTTAATTTTCCCAAATTTACTTAAATCTTATGAAAGTTTATAAGACAAATAGGAATGCGTTTGTAAAAGTGGTTTTCAAACATAGGTATTATTAGATAGCTGTTACACGCACACAGTTTCTATAGCCTTCAGTTTTAGTTCTGTATTTTTTGCATGACATGTCCAGAACAGACATTGTCTACTATTTATTGTCTCAAATACATTTTTTTTAATGCAAAAGTATTTCACTGACTCAGCAGGATTCCCCGCAATGTTGAGTCAAGTTCCTGCTTTATTTAACCATAACTCAAAACATCTTTCAGTCATAGAAATTTCTTGCGTGAATTCAGCCCGGCAGCATCTGCAAAAGCACATTGTAGGCTTAGGAATGTAATGATGTATTTTTGTAGTATTTAACTGGAAATAGTTTACATGTTTTTAAGTATTTTTTTTTAAATATTATTTGTAAAAGTAATCATTTGGGGACTCATTTAAACATGACTATTACCTGGGGGACAGTGGTGGCTTGATGGTTAGGGAAGTGCACATGTGATTGAAAGATTGCAGGTTCAAATCCCCCACCAGCAAGTCACCACTGAGGTACCCTGAGCACTGCTGTTCCCAAGCACTGCTCCCTGGGTGCTGAATTAGCTGCCCCCTGCAATGTCACGAAAGTCGCATATGGGTTAAATGCAGAGGACACATTTTGTTGTGTTCTGTCTTAACACTGATCACCCAATTCTATTTTTCAAGTTACTGTTTAAGTGTAACTATTGAAAGACCTGAAGTGTGTGTTGTTCTTTGGGCAAGTACCTGTGTAGTCACACACACAGGTCTAACAGTACTAGTGTGTCATTCTCCCACCTCTGCAGCCATCTACGCATGTACTGTAGTGCACAAAGTAGCTGTGCTTTGAATGGGAATTTTATTTTTAACACATTCAGACTTGGTTCACAGTGTTTATATGCAGAAGTGCTTCCTTTGGTTTGTCTGAAATGATCTTCTCTCACACCACATATTCAAATTTGCTAACCCGAGACTCTCTGAGCCGCGTGTGTGTGTGTGTTTCGAATGTACTTAATGGTTCCTTATGTATGCGAGTGTGTTTGTCTGGAATGTGAGGTTAATTTGCTTGTCAGGACGAAGGACATAAAGAGAAACCCTCTGCGTCTGCGACTGAGCCGAGCATTAAGGGTAGCAGACAATCTGTTAACTATTTTACTCATGCATTTGAAACCTAACCCCGTTTTCCTGCTCCACACACTCCAGCTGTGCGACACAGACACACACACACACAAGAAAAAAATCAGGGCTCTGCTTGTGCATGTCTGTGGGCATGTGCACGTGGGTGTGTGATGGCGGCGTTGATGTGAAAGACACCCTTCCGGCGCCTCTCACCTGAATGTTCATGTGCGGTTGTAGGCATTAGGTAGGAGGAAGGGAGAGTGGAGAGTATAACAGGCGTGTTAATGCAGGGTTCCTGTGCAGATAGCCAATGGATCCTTGTGGAACCCATTCAGGGTTCCTGTGCAGTGAGCCTAAGGCTCCCAAGAGAACTTGTGCATGGTCCTTGTGTAGAGAGTCTATGGCTCTCTGTGGAACCTGTGCCGGGTCTCTGTGCAGAGAACCTATGGCTCCCTGTGGTATCTGTGCAGGGTTCCTGTGCAGAGGGCATATGGCTCTCTGCGGAATATGTGCAGATTCCCTGTGCAGAGGGCATATGGCTCCCTGTAGAACTTGTGCTGGGTCCCTGTGCAGAGAACCTATGGCTCCCTGTGGAACCTATTCAGGGTTCCTGTGAGAATCATGATCTCAACAGATAATGGCTTGCTTTTTCCCAGGCACAGGTTACTGATTTATGATGATATATTGGTTTACAGAGAGGCAGATTGTCTGGGACCACACTGTTTACCAATTGAAGTTTCTTACCAATTTCACATGACTAAAACCTCCAGTTTCACTATTTATATACTGTTCGAAACTGCAGTTAATAAAATTAACTTTTCTGTTCATCCTTCTTCCAAGCACTTTCCCAGCTCAGGATCATGGTGCTTAGGCTGTCAGCCCATTACAAGGTGAACAATAACATGCTGGGGGAGACTGAGATATGCTAGTTCACCTAACTGCGTGGAACACTTAGAGTAAACTTGTACATTGTGAGACTCCCAGGCTGAAATTTTGATACTACTCAGAACTATGTATAATCTGACTTTTTAGAAATAAATTTTCACTTCTGAAATGTAGAGTGAAAGGCATGTAAAGACTTTATAATCAAGACTGTTGTAATTCTGCTGTCATCTTGTTTTTTTGCTGTCCGACTGCTCACTTTCACCCTCCTTCCTGCTTTTGGCCACAAATGTGCATCCTGGACATCCAGTTCTTCTCATTGCAATGTTGCCACTGGATGTCCATGGTTCAAAAAGTGATTGTGCTTCCAGCAATCTGAGGAATGTGGACTTTCCACACATTTTTGGGGCCCTTTTATTTAAGACGGCTCTTTTTTTTGGTCACTACCTTTAATCTTCTGTTTCCTCTACAGTCTCCCATTCATAACAGTAAGAGGGACCCGTGTTTCTCTGCAAAAGGTGTAAAATGGTTTTCTGGCTAACAAAAGCAAAAGAAGCCAGCCAGTGAAACCTGGTGTAGGTTTCAGTAAACAATGGGACGGAACAATGGCTGTTGTTTTACACCATGCCGACACTGCCAGAATTGGAGACTGTGAATGTGGAATTGACCACAGCTTCTTAGTCTTTGTATTGACTCCAGTGAGTCACAGAAGAAGGCTGTTGACTGCAGTTGTAAAACTGGCAATGAAAGCTGTGGATTGTATAATTGCTAATGGCAAAGTAGTTTTCTCTGGTTAATTGAGAAAGTGGATAATACACCTGCAGTGGGTCATTAATTGTAATTAGGATTCTTTAAATGAAATTCTGTTTTCCATTCCGTTGATTGGGAAAGGACAAATTGTAATTCATCCACAGTGGTATGACAAAGCTATTGGATTTTTTTTTCATAGTCAGGTTATGACATCAAGCCATTTTTGTGCAATTATATTTTTATATGTTTATATCTTGGTTTCTGTTTAATGGTTATGAGTGAGAATATAATCGCATGCAAAAGTTTAATACATATATATATATATATATATATATATCAAAAACAGAACTCAAGTTGTTGAAACTTCTTACACCCACTCGCTAGTGCGAAAAGCTTGTGTGCTAAAGCTAGTATGTAGTTCTGTTTGAGGAAACAGAAATAAGCAGCCAGGAAATACAATATTCTTTGACATTTTCTAGCCATCAGCCTGGCAGTTCACACCAAATGGAGGTGGTTGGTGTCTCTGAGAACATGGTGATACCATAAGGGTTTATTTTTTGTTTGGTTTGGTTACTTATGCTTATGGTTAACCTGTGTGTGTGTGTTACTTGGTAGGGGGTAGGAGCCCCTTTTACCTACAGAACATCCCAAACTATTGAGGACACACACTCAACAAGGCGCTGTGAACTAGCATTTTGGCGTCTGGTCCAGGACATTTTTGCACTTGCAATCTTCCTGTTGGCTTTAACAAGTCTGGCCATTCACCTCTGACCTTTCTCATTAGCGAGGTGTTTCCACCCCCAGCTCTGCCATTGACTGGATCTTTTAGTTTATGGCACCATCCAGGCACATAGCAAGAAAAACAAGCAAGACACATAGTCAGATAGTAAATATATATATGTTTTGTTTGAACTGCCCTCAAAATTTGCTGGAGCCCCCCCCACCCCCGCCCCCCCCCCCCCCCCCCCCCCCATCCCCCACGCACTCCCCCTCACGCCTCCCCCCCCCTACCCCCACCCCACCACCCTCCCCCCATCCATC
>JAABNY020000145.1:33845-83487 GCA_015164015.2 Brevimyrus niger
GTAACTGAGGCTGAAGCTAGCAGAGAGATTAATGACATGCACGTCTAGAAGGGAAACTCTGTTGGGTGCTTGGGAGACACACTTAGATGTGTGCCAGTACCTGATCTGTACAGCCTACCTGATCAGTTCCTTCCGGGTTTAGTTCACGTGTACATGTGGATATGCCAGTGTCAGTTGCATCATTGACATCTTGTCTGTGTTCTGTGCTAGGAAATGTTACGCATCTAGGGTGCTTCTCAGCATGTGTACTTGACCCTACTTGTGTTCTTGCATGCCAGTTTTACGTCATCTTCCATTACCGAAGACCAGTTACGATACTAAGAACAGAAGTACAGAGGATGGTAAAAATCCCATTCTTGCCCCACCCCAAATATCAAGAATACATTAGTCGAATCCTCACCAAACGAGACCAATCCCATGATTCACGGTGCCCCAAGTTCATTTCTGGGAGGCATGTTAGCAAGACCGGTCTCGCCAAGAACACAAGTACGATCTCTGCGGTCTTAATGTTGAGAAACACCCCAGGTGACTGGGAGACAGTATCACCGATCATGTTGTCGGTCTATCCCCTAGGCATATGGCCACACATTCTCCACAGAAGACCCACCAGTGCTCGTTCTGTGATAAGATGTTTCACCGAAAAGATCACCTGAAGAACCACCTGCAGACCCACGACCCGAACAAGGAGGCCTTCAGGTGCGAGGAGTGCGGCAAGAACTATAACACCAAGCTGGGCTACAAGCGTCACGTGGCTATGCACGCGGCGACCAGCGGCGACCTCACCTGCAAGGTGTGCCTGCAGAGCTACGAGAGCACCCCCGTGCTGCTGGAGCACCTCAAGAGCCACTCGGGCAAGTCGTCCGGCGGCACCAAGGAAAAGAAGCACCCCTGCGACCACTGTGACCGGCGCTTCTACACACGCAAGGATGTGCGACGCCACATGGTGGTGCACACGGGCCGCAAGGACTTCCTGTGCCAATACTGCGCCCAGCGCTTCGGCCGGAAGGACCACTTGACGCGACATGTGAAGAAGAGCCACTCGCAGGAGCTGCTGAAGATTAAGGCCGAGCCGCCTGACCTGCTCAGCCTTCTGGGCTCTGGGTCGCCGCCATGCGCCGTCAAGGAAGAGCTCAGTCCCATGATGTGCATGGGTTCCTCTAAGGACTCCATGCTGGGCAAGCCCTTCCCTGGAGCATTCCCCATGGGCATGTACAACCCCCACCTGCAGGCCATGTCCAACTCTGGGCCGCCTCACCACTCCCTGGTGTCGGGTCCTCTGTCCACCGCAATGGGGATGGGCTGCCACATGGAGTCCCCCTCCCCTCTTCACCACCATCATCACCACCATCACCATCACCACCACCACCACCATGCCTCCCCCTCATCCCAGCAGCAGCAACAGCAGCAGCAGCAGCAACAGCATCCCCAGCCACCCCTTCCCAAGTACCAGCTTGGATCTACCTCATATCTACTGGAGAAGCCCCTGAAGGTGGAGATGGAGAGCTTCCTGATGGATCTGCAGAGTGGGCTGCCTGTGCCCCCGCAAGCTGACACCCTTGGCAGCTCCCCAGCTAAGGAGGGTCTCGAGCACCAGCAGGTGCTGCCAGATGATCTCAGCGGGGAGCACCTCCTGTCCAAAAGCCCGGCCGTCATCGCAGAGTCTCTGTGTGCTGCTAACATGGACTTCTCCCACCTGCTGAGCTTCCTGCCACTCAACCTGCCCCCCTACAATCCTCCCATGAGCGCTGGCGGCCTGGTCATGGGCTACTCCTCCTCAACCTCATCGACCTCCTCCTCGTGCTCCTCCCACATGACCGATCCCCACGCTCCACCACATACCTCTTTGCAACCGCAACCTCAGGAGTCACAGGGCTCCGGCGGGGGCCTCGGCCTGGGGACCCTGCACTCACTCCCTCCAGTGTTCAGCACCAGCCTCAGTGCCACCACTCTTCCTCGCTTCCACCAAGCCTTCCAGTGAGGGCCACACCTCCCTGGGGTCAGGGGTCGAAACACTTGAACACTTAGAAGCCTTAATTTAAGCGCACAAATGCTTATGATTGAGCCCAGAGAAAGCTAAACTAGATGTAAAGAACTTAAACGCGAATCGCTTTGATTTAGGCTTCCTCTCATCTGTTTGGTCGCCAGTCTGTTAATCCTTATCATCCAACCTCATTCAAACACTCACCTCCCCCTCCCATATACATGTCATGGTTGATTGGCATAATCAGTGAATCAGTAGGCATGGTACTGCAAGTTTGTTTTCTAGATAATAATAGAGGAAAGAAAGCTCAAACATTTTCTGTCCAGGAAATTGCATTAAGACTATTACACTTTTCCAAATATGAAATCAAAGCAGCTGCATTGTATCCCTCCACCTCGGTCAGTGTCCACATCTAGGTGTAGTTATCATGAACCTAAAGAGGCTTTGCAGAGGCGTGAAAAATTAGTGAAGGAAGTAACGACGTCAAGGCAAGCTATCTCACCTCAGAACGTGCCTTGCAAACTTTAACTTTGCGTAATCTGAGCAACATTTGCTCCTATGTACTCGAACATAACGCCTTTTTATTCTTTAAACCAAATAACTGTAAGGAAATATCACATTTAAAACAGTTTTAGGACTGATAAAATAAATATCAGGTACTATGAGCTGTCCTCTGTGGGGCTGTGTAGACCTCTTAACTGTGATAAATAGCTAAAATTAGATGCTACAGAACACAGCAGAAGTGCCTGTATATACACTCTTCTCAGGCCAGTGTGACAACAGGTTGACAGCAAGAGTAATTTTGTTCATACAGTGCACTCTGGGGTGGTTTCATTACTAACCATGCTGCACTGAATTGGAAATGATTGGCAGACCTTAAATAAAGCAGCGTTTACAGGTGTAACAAAATCTGAATGCATTGCAAGGAAGCTTGTATAAATACAGCAGGTCTCACTGCTGTTATGTGTTTCAAGTAGCGCAAATCCCAGTAATGGACAGGATGTGAAACTGTGAGTTTTGTTCTTGTAAAAAGAAGCACTTTTACATAAGGAGGCACTTCGACTGCTTGAATTGGATAAGAACCGCAGATCTTGTGTGACTCTGCCAATTATGCCGCTCAACGTCAAACATCTGGTTTATATATGAAAAACCCAACCGACCAAATAAACACAAACAGCCAAAAAGACAGTTTTAAAACTTCTCTCACACACAGGAACAAGTGCAAGCTTCAAAGAAAGTCCCGATTCCCAAAACTGTCTTTTCATTTTAATCATCAGTCTCCCTTTCAGCACTAATTTTTTAAAAACAGATTTTTTTTAACAGTATCTATGGTAACAGACCCCACTTCATGAACCCCCTCCCCCTCGTCGTCAGTTAATGTTCCTTTTTTAGATAAAAGCAAATGTTTTAGGCAGTTTTTAGACGCTCATGGTAATAATAACCCTGACATATGTGAATAGTAAAGATAATGACAATTATGACATTTTTGCAGTGTACGAAATTCAACAATGAAAAATATATCTATATATATATATAAATATATATATTTACACATTATGATTGCTTTTCATTAAAGGGTAAATTAGGTAGATTTATTACAAGAAATTGCTGATATTTTTAAATGTCTGGCAGGTTTACATTTCGTGTCTTGCATTATACTGATCGAAAATGGATGAAGTATTAGCTTTCTTTATTAGCCTTGGTTTTGTCCTGTAGCTGTTCATACGTGTATGAGCTAAAATAGAGTTTTGGATTATAGGTTGACAAATACAATATAGTGGAATTATAAATTAGGATGGGCTCAGCAAAACAATGGATATAATGACCTACTTGTCACAATCTCTTTATTCCCCATTCGCTGACAACTTGGACACATTGGCCAATTAACACAGGTTGTTGGTCAATGTTTTCTAAATGCTTCCTGTCTGATTTTAAGCGACATTGTACCCCTGACATAAACAGCCCTCTAATAAGTAAACACAACACGAGATGTTAATTTCTTTAGCAGATTTGTTGATGTGCCACACTAGGAAGCACTGTTATTTGCTTTGTTCATATATTGACTCGACTCAAATGTCAGTCATGCCCATATTTATATGGGATTGAAGAAGCTAGCTTATGACAGAACTGCCGCCCCTTCGTTGGTGTCACAGTGGCATATTTGTCCCCAGTCAGGTGACATCCCTCATATCCCACCACAACAAAAAAAAAATCTGTTGCTGCTCTTCGCTATGGTTGTCATTAACTGTAGACCACTATTAAAAATAATAATAATAATTAAAAAAAAGGACTTTCAGTCTTGTGGAAACCAGGCTGAAAAGTTGTGCACATCTCTGTATCTCACATTGCTTGGTATCCATTAAGTAAGTAGCTGCTTCGTAGGTTCAAAGAAAAGAACAAAGAGACATTGACTTGGTCTTTGACATTCAAAGCACGTGACGCCTCATAGGAATATTGCTTTTTTTGTTTTATTTTTGGTTGTTGTATTATATATATTTTCTTTACTGTTTATTGCAACAGGACCTCGTAACAACACAACACATCACCTCATTCATTTGTTTCTTACCAAAAACCTGGGGAGAAGAAACTACAATTTGCACAATCGCTTATTTAAGTAATTCAGCAAGCGTTTGGTCTTGCGATCAAATGTATTTTGTGATTCGGCAAAAAAAAGAAAAAATTTACACCATTAAACATGCACCAAAAGTGTCGTTCATAAGCATTTCTGTACTCGGTCTTAAGCAATATTATTTGACATACAGTGTAATCACCTGAAACTGGAAAGTCATTTTGTAATTGAAAATGAAACCCAGGAAACTCATTCCTTTAACTATCAGCTCCGAAATACTTAGCGGTCATATTTTTGACTGCACATGTACATATTTGTAGTGTGAGTTTGGAGATCAGAATACAAGTAAGATCCCTGACACACTGAGAGATTGGAGAGATACTTGATTGCAGAAAACAGCGGGCATTTCACCTGCTTTCGTGTGCGTTGTTTACCTGACCAAAAAGATCCACTGGGGCTTCACTTTCAAAATGATTTGTTGATCATAAAATCCGAAGTTAGTACATCTATCCTGAATGATACTACGATTTAGGTGAAATATATATTAAAAAAATATATATTTCTTTCCTATTTACAGTGCTGCCCTGAAATAGTATAATGAATTAAACATGATTAATAAGAGAATAATCATGAGATCAAATTATTTTATTTGAATGGTTTGTACTTGTTTTGAGTCAAATATAGTGCAGTATTTTTTTTTGTTTTTAAAGAATATTTATTTAAGAAAAAAAAAGCTGTTGTCATGTCGTTGGTCAGTTTTTCCTCCCTGGGTTTCTGTGAGCTTATCTGAATCTTAGCACTTTCAAACCTTTAAAAAGAGTATTTGTTTTTCTTATAAAATTCAATTGTGTTTATGTTTTAAATAGTGTAATTGATTTTGTTCATGTAATTGCCATTAGTTTGTGTAGATTTAATTAATCTTTGTATGTTTTAAGAATAACAGTATTTTGATAGACCTCACTAATATTTTTATTTGTTTCCCAGGCACCGCACCCCACCCCCGGAACATAGAGAGCAAACCTCTGAATTAACCATCAGAGCTCTAATAGTCGATAGCATGTTAGTGCTGTAAAAACTTGTGATGTTACCCCAACATCTTCTACCATGAAACACTTCTTTTAAAAAGGCTCATTCGATTGGCAGAATATATAATCTGCCATTAAAAAACACCCAAGAGTCATGTTTACAGAAATATGCCTCCTCAAGTATAAGAAGAGTATCTTTGATTTACAGATAAATATTTTAAAACGTTGCAGGGTATATTCCCACCCTCATTGATGTCCTTTTTTGGTGTCTTTGGTAGAGAGTGTAACACTGAATGGAGGGTGCATTTTTGTTGTACAGCTCAACACTGAAAGCAAAACTTTCACAAATTTCAGTTTATGTTCTGTTTACTCAGTCTTTCATAAAAAAATCCTTCAGTAATGAAAACTACCCTAACGCCCTTGCAGCCTTCAGTGATGTCCAGATGGGACAAAATCATGAAAAACTTGAGACTGAAGGAGGTGTTATAAGTAGCATAAAGAAGTGTTTCTTTGCCTGTCATATTGATAGGTCAAAGTTTTTAAGTGGAGGAGGGTCCTATCCCTTTACCCCCACAGCACTGAATTCAGTGGCAGCACAAAACTTAGAGTGAAGTCAATTTGCAGAAGCTTGTATATTTCATTCATGGTGCTGCGAGGGGACTGTAGATTCAGGGCTGATCCGTTACACTGTGCAGCCACTAGGTGTCCCCTCGCGATTCAGGCTAATCTTGGTGCAAATACCGTGCGTGTTGAACTCTCACCTGCCCTGAGCCCTTGCATTTCTTCTGGGGGGCATGAAGCACCTCTGCATCTATTACCTGTCACAGTTCTGCTCAGTTTTCAAGTCACTTCTAGGCCTGCACTTATCTCCTCAGTTTTCAGCCAGCTAGCAGGTGCAAACTTAAGGGAATAATTAGTATGTGCGTCTGAGGAAGAATTAATGAAAGAAATTCATTTTTGCTTTACCGAGAAGCTGGGTACTGTCTAGTCAGGAAAACAAAAAAAAATCCATGAGTAGTTTTATATATTTTTAGTAAAATGTAAGTCTTGCATTCCAAGCCTTGTATGTATCGTTAGTAACATAGCCTTTTACGTTTAGCGTCCTCCTTATTACTGCCACCGCTGGACAAAAGTGAAAAACAGAAAAATGAAATATTTGCATTCATCCTACACTATTTTTTTATAGCATGAAGTTTATCAAGTACAGGGAGAATTGTACAAAAGTGCTTTGGTGACGTCTGCTTTTTTGTTACAGTTCACATGCAATCAGTTGCTGCAATGTAAAATGACAGATTTGTATATTGGTTAATCCAAAGAAAAGACCTTACAACAAACCTATTTACTTATTGTACAGTGCATTGTACCTTTGACTTGTGTTGTTAATGATTAAAAGACAACTACGGTTTCATAGTTTTGTCATATTTCACTGATGCCTAAAAGCAGTAGAGTTTACCACACAAACACTTTCACAGCAAAGCTGTTCCCGTATGGAACAAGACTGCAAAACTATTTCTCTGCACTTTTATTGTTTCATACATTGTAGAACTGGACATTCTTAAAAGGGGGAAGGATAAAAAAAAAAAACATGCTGTCTGATATAAACAGTGATGTGTTTTGGTACATACAGCACCTAAGAACAGCTAAATGCCATAATACAGAGCACTATTTACATTAATACACAAACCAAGTGAACCACACACACATGCCCAGTAGGAAATGTCTGTGCAGATACATATGTCTGATATCCGCACCACAGATGTTAAATCTGATTAATGAAGCTGGATGGCCAATTTTTCTAATCATGGAATGAAGAGTATCCTTTTTTCTCAACTTCCATCTAAACAAAGCCCACAGGTGTACCACAACAGTGGCAAACTTAAACGCTGGTTTTAATCATGCCTGTTACGACTGATCAAAAGAAATGCAGTTCAAATGTAGATGTGATGCCTGCCAAATGATTTTAAACCTACACACAGAAAAGTGCCAGGTCAGACCAGTATTCCACTGCAGAAAACTAACTGGGATGTGGGTGAAGGATCGACGTGGTGCAAAGCTGGACCAGAGGGAATTACAGAACGCCTGTGTAATTAAGGTGATCGTGAAGCATTCAAACACAATAGGCTTCATTCTGATTGTGTCTTAGGGATATGCTATGTGCAGCACAAGGACTAAGGCCTGCATTTAATTAAATACACCTGTAAGCGATACTTTATGATAATTCACTACTCTCAACCAATGCAGGTCCCTCACAGCAATTACCAGAAGAATCATTCCTTCTTTAAGGGAAGGGCAATGACAGCAGAAATGCAACTGCATGAAGTATACGAAGAAAAAGACAGTTAAAACTAGAGGTTAAAGATGTAACATGGGTCACAAACCTGCCAGTACTAGGTCACTTCTACCTTCCACCCAACTCAAGGTGACCTCCGTGACCCCTAGCGATCATGGTTCACAGCGCTCGGCATTTTCAATCTTCATGAGCGCAGCCGAATGTTCGTGTCCCAGAATGCTTTGCAATAGTGCCAACGGTCAGTGACAAACACAGAAAATGGGTCAGCCAGTGCACCTCTTTCTACTGACTGGCTGTGTGCTGAGCTCCGACATGGGGCTTCCCTACAACACAGCATGCTGAGAGGGGGCCGCAGAACAATGCATGTGACTGTCAGCCATGTGGCACAGCCTTGGGATTCTGAGAAGTCCTACATTGTGCACATTGAAGCGGAAGCTGATATGAAGATGTACTGAAGGGCAGAGCCGGGTCGGGATTTCCACCGCAGCCATGGGGGGGGGGAGGTTTTCCCAAAAAGCTCTGGAAAAGGGCACATTGTGGTAGTGTTTCCTGGAATCTAGCAACTTATTTTACATCAAAATGTTATAAGAAATAAAATGTATATAAACAGCTTTGGTGATGGTGATGGTTGACTAGTTGGTTTGGGAGAGGGGGGTGGTGGGGGCTCAGCTTTAGGAAGAGTCCTTGTGATAACAGTCTAGTTTACAATAGATTAAAAAAATAATATTAAACTGAAATATTTTACAAAGTTTGCCATCCCAATATTCCCTTTTAATGTATAGGACAAGGTACAATTCATCAAAGCCTGACTGTGTACTGGGTAGGACTGGGCCAATTTAATTGTGACTGACACAAGCTTTCTGCCAAAGGAGCTCCTGTAAAGGATCTACAATATAAAAGGAGACCACCTTTGCTATGCTAATGACCAGCGTTCTAAGGATAGACTTCATAATAGATGCAAAACAATATTGTATCAAAATATACTAGAAACATCAACATTCATCCAACATTAACTGCCATGGTATTTGCAGTAAGGAGCTTAGCCTACAGAGCTGAACATATAAGCATGAATAAGGAGTGTCAGTCCGTTCTACTTTTTGGCATTTGTTGATTAATTCGTTAAAGAGCTGCTTTGCTATTTATTACCAGATGTTGAAAGTGCTTCTGAGCAGAGTGCTTCCTGCAGTAACACTGAGGTCTACTTGACTGCAAATCCAAGTGGAAACGGCCAATCTTCTCCGTGTACTCGACATAGCAGAAAATTGTAAAGTCACTACAGTGTGCGTTACTGTCCCATTGATGTCAACTTGTCCTTCAGCCATTATAAAGAGCTGTTCTCCCTTACTCATTAGAAATATGTTAATTATTTATCTAGGTTTGTATATCAAAGTTTTCAACATATGAAACGCTCAAATTAAGAAAAGAAATATGTCAAACCACGCATAATCTGATTAACAAAATTAAGCACATTGCACAAATTCATAGTGTCCCTTGTATTTGGATCCTTTAAGCCAAACCACGAGTCCCACAGAGACTCCAAGAGACAAAGTTCAACAAAGTGTACCCACTGGTGGTATGCAGAACATTTTACATACTGTTGCAGTTAATGTGTTAAGACGAACAGCAAAAAACACATTTTCTTTTGAAAAGTAGTAGAGAAACTGTACAGCTGGGGAATTTCCTTACAGGTCAGAGGTCATTAGCCACTCAGGTGCTACAATACTTTGTGTCCATAGTAACAAATCTTTAAAAATGATTAACCTGGCTACCGCGATATTGTCATGTATAATCCAATTCATAATTACCCGCCACATCAAGACCACAAATTGTGCTCACAGCCAATTACCAGCTTCTAAACTACAAAATAAAAAAGGTCCTAAAAAGTTAACTTAATTTTTAAAGGAAACAGGTTCACAACAGGTATCCTAAACCAATGTCCAGCATAAAGATGGATTTAGAAAATAAGTAAAATAAAATGAAATTCTGACATTTTGGCCCATGATTTGTGAACACGGGAAACACAGAGGACAAAGTCTCTAGTCCAGAACTCCTCTCTGTGTTTCTGGAGTTGAGGAAAGGGTCAACTCGTGTTCCACAAGACCCTTCTGTTCTCTCCTTCCTGGGGCACTCCAAAGCATCCTCATTCTTGCCACAAACACACAAGTCAGTGCTTGCTTTAAAAATATATAACTGTAACCTGAAGACAAAGAAAAACCAAGAAGAAAAACTCTCGACATTGCCCTCCCCCATAGATGAGCCCTTGACAGCTTAGTCGATCTTCACAGCAGCGTAGATCTTCCGAATGAACATGTAAGCAGCATAAAATCCGATCGTCCCAGTCAGGAGCCAGAAGGAGAGCACCATTAGGGCTGTGTAGCCGAAGTACAGCAGGGAGGGGATGAACTCCACAATGTCCAGCTGCAAAAGCCATCAAAAGACACAAACCTGTCAACAGGCAAGCTCTCAGACTCCAATCACACTCATCAGGCATCTTCACCGACCCCACCGTCATCAGCCAACACCAGCAGCGTGACAAAACAAAAGGAGAGAGCTACAGCAGTGATATCAATGTGCTCGTTCGTGACGGTTGAGAGCAGATGCGTTCACTTCACAGATAAGTACAGGTCACTTGTAATTATGAATGTGAACCATAAAGATCTGAGCAAAAAATGTGGAATCGAACAATGAGGCTGGTAATGTGAATGTAGCCTAATCTGAAGCACCCAAGATAAGAGTCCAGCTACCAGAGCAGGGTTGGGTACTGAAACCTGGTGCCGTATACCTTCTGTATGTACCAGACCATATTGTGACACAGATATTGGTGCCACTTAAATGTCTGAGCTGGAGAGTGAAATATTTGCCGTTGAGTGCTAGAGAAAACTGAAGTATCACTGAACCTCAGGTGCCAATGCCAGGTAATATAACAGTCTGTCTATACTGGAAAGAGGGAAAAACAAAACATTTCTGTGTACAGTGTGTGCATGTATTTAAAATTTTGCCTAAGAAATGTGCCTTTGTCACACCCAGTAAGGCCAAATTTGAACAGCCAAGGCTGTCTCTTGTCTGGATTTCAGCTGTTTTTTTTTATATGCCTGAACACAAAAAAACATCCAAACTGCCTTTACTCAAACACTGAAGAATACTAAAATGACATAAAATGACTTAAAGAGAATGCTATTGTAGACAGAAATGTGGAATTATAGCTTTAGATACGCTAAAGCTTTGTAAGTCTTGTAAATATTGCATCTGCTCCTTGGGAACACGGTGTCTCTCATGCTCAAACTAAAAATAACCCCCCTATAGGAATAGCCTTATGGATTGTGTCACAGTACCTTGTTGACAAAGTAGAATACTGCGTAGACAAGCACATAGAAAGCTGATCCACCAGACACCAGGAAGGTCCTCCACCACCAGCGGTAATCCTAGAGAAGGGAAGGGTGTAGCTTCTAATTACACCAGTCAGTTATATTGTCCATCACATACCAGTATTCACAGTACTCTGGAATACTACACGTCTTTCTGTGCTGAGTTAGCGGTACTTAGTGGATGCAACAGGGTGGAAACTGCCTCTCAGTCATCTTATTAGGGATGATGAATAAGACCTTTGACAAAAAACTTCAACACGTAAGGAAGTCAACATAAGTAACACTCATACTACCATATCAAAATAACAGTGGTAGAACATGGTGGCAGAAATATTCAAGTCTTGGGTGGTTTACATATTCTTTATATTGCTCCTGTAGTTCAACAAATAGAGCATTGAGCTAACAAGGCAGAGTTTGTGGGTTCAAATAGCAGGAAGTAAACAAACTGGAACCCTTCTCTCTGCCCTAAATGGATAAAGGTATCAGATAAATGTTCTGTGTAGGTGACAACTGCACCTACTTCACTAGATACTGACAAAAGTATGCACTGGTTAGGACCTACTCGTTTTGCAAGAACTAAGAGCAAGAAGTACTGGCTGAGTCACATAACCTTAACCCCAAACATTCATGCCTCTTTTGCAGTTTGTCATTCAAAAAAAAGGGGGGACAAAATTCATTCATTCAAAAAATTACAATTGAATTGTTACATTAATAATTCAACTTGTGATGAACAATTTTGTATCGGATCAGAAAAAAATGCAAAATAGAAGCATTTTCAGTAGTGGTCTTAGAATTTTAAATCGCACTTTACATGTTTGACCAAAATGCCTGAACGACCTCTGTGCACAGCTGAGGATATGAAAAGTCTAACTGGTAGCACCTACTTCTCCAAACCACACAGCTGGATGCACCTGAACCATGTTCCCCATTAAGCGCAGGGGTATCTACAAAGAGCAGCAGTACTCACCTCAGCACATAGCTGGAAATAGACCATGACGATGCTAATCTGAGAGCAGGACACCACCAAGATGATGAAGACAAGAAAGAGAAACCCAAACAGGTAGTAGAACTGGTTCTCCCATATAGCCTATTGGGGAACAAAGATATAGATACATATCACACAGACAATAGTCAAGTTTCACAATAGTCAGACAAACTTTTCAATTCAGCCATTTTCATAACATTCATTTTCCAGTCACTGAGCCACTTAGCCACCCACGTGCCCAAATATACTTTAATATAAATCTACACACACACACATTTATTTAATACTTCATACAAAAGCCTTTGTTGGTAATAATATAGCATCAAGACACCTCCTGTATGGAGAAACTAGTTGCATGCATTGCTCAGGTGTGATTTTGGCTCATTCTCCCTCATAAACAGTCTTCAAATCTTTGAAGGTTCTGTGGCCCTCTTCTATGAACTCTAATCTTTAGTTCTTTCCATAGATTTTCTATTGGATCCAAGTCAGGTGATTGGCTGGGCCGTTCTAGCAGCTTTATTTTATTTCACTGAAACCAAGTGAGTTTTCTTGGCTGTGTGTTTGGGATCATCATCTTGCTGAAATGTCCACCCTTCGTTTCATCTTCATCATTCTGGTAGATGGCAGCAGATTTTTTATCAAGAATGTCTCGGTACATTTGTCCATTCATCCTTCCTTCAATTGCATGAAGTTTGCCAGTGCCGTATGCTGAAAAACAGCCCCACACCATGATGTTCCCATCTCCAAACTTCACTGTTGGTATGGCGTTTTTGGGGTGATGTCTGTGCCATTTGACCTCCAAACACGGTGTGTATTATGGCATCTAAAGAGTTCAATTCTGGTCTCATATGACCAGACTATATTCTCCCAGTATTTCACAGGCCCGTCTAAATGTTGAGTAGCAAACTTTAAATTAGCTTCAATATGTTTTTTCTTCACCAATGGAGTCTTGCGTGGTAAGCGTGCATACAGGCCATGGCTGTTAAGTGCGTTACTAATAGTTTTCTTTTAAACAATTGTACCTGCTCATTCCAGGTCTTTCTGAAGCTCTCCAAAAGTGGTCCTTGGCTCTTGGACAACTCTTCTGATAATTATTTTGAGTCCTGATCAGAAATCTTGTGATTTCTATTTCTTCATGTGTTCAATACCCTGTGTCACTCCATTTTATTACATATAATTTATGGACATCTAAGGTTAGATTTCTTTGCATGTATGGGTTGCATTGGTTGTTAGTGACATTTGGTGAAAATTTCATGTCAGTAGTACCTTTACAAATATATTTACTGAGAAAAATGGTGATGTGTTCAATACTTATTTCACCCGCTGTATACACACAAACACACACACATATACATATATAAAAATAATGTGTGTCAAATTCTAGCTCTGGAATCTTACATGGTTAGAATTCCAGGTAATCTCCCATATACAACCAGACCATTAAGCTATCCAGAAAACACAACGTTTCACAAAATATATGCATGGGCAAGGCTTACACTGAAGATGAAGAAGAGCTCGATGAACATGGCTCCAAACGGCAGAATCCCAGCCATCAGGATTCTGCTCAATGAGAAGCGACAGAGTCAGTCAGCACAAAGCTTATTGCAGTGTAACAACTGAGTTACATTCAAGATCTTCATGGGGGGGGGCAGCTATAGTTATAGGGCCTGCAGGGAGGGGCAGGTATGTTCTGGGAGATGTTCTCACCCCACAAACTTGTTCATGTACCAGCGCTGTTCCGGCACCTGTCGAGGGATTTGATTGGTGCGTACGGGGTTGTCGTATGGCTGCTTGCGGAAGCCAAAGTAGTATCCAAGGTAGACGAGCGGCATGGAGATGCCAAACCACATGCATAGGAGGGCCACCATGGTGCTGAAGGGCACCTGGAAGAGAAGATGACACGCATCCACAGCGTGTCAAATGGGCAACATACGGGTGGACATACGCCGCTACTGATATACTCATGTCAGTAGTTAGCACTGCTCACAGACAATGCTTACCGCGCCAGAGGAATGCTCTCCCCAGATAAAGCAGTTAAGAATGAAGCAAATCCCAAAAACCACGCCGGGGTACAAGGTGGCAGTCTGTGGGGGAAATCACACACAGTCAGCATGGGAAAGACAGAAGACAAAGGATAAAGCAAAATCACACTAGACAGACACAATTTAAAAACTTCTCAGTGATATCCAACCTATTCTGGTCACACATAGGACAAAGTGCCAGCTCATCACAGAATACATGGACAAACACATGGATAGAGTAAGGAAGGAGGAGGTAAAGGGCATTGCTGCACCCACCACATGACAAACCACCTCAGGGGTGAGAACCTGAGTGCAGCTGTGCAGTGGGTGATACCTCAGCACCACACTAATCCGAATGGACCAGTGCCAAACCTTCCACCAACCCCCAAATTTCCCTGTCAGTTGGAGGACTTCCTTACAGGGCTGGAGTTAGATTAATGTCAAGCCCAGGGTAAAGCAATTGCAGGTTGAGGGCCTTACTCCACGGCCCAATGGAGTAGGATAAGTGCTGGCATTCACAGAATTCGAACCAGCGACCTTCCAATTGCTGTCACAGATCCCTAACCTCCCAGCCACCACCCTGGCAGAGTAAGGGCAGCGTAACAGTTACCAATTCAATAAAAATGCAGGATAAACACAAACATGGCAAGAGCATACAAACTCTCTCTCACACACACACAGCTGAGTTGAGTGTACTCACACAGAAGGCGCCCTTCTTCCAACGGTGTCCTTTCAGAGTGCGATACAATCTGCCAGCAAAGTACCCACCGAACACCCTGAACAGCCAGAGATCACATGGTTACATACCCAGAATCCCCTGGAATAGATGACTTTACCCTTTATACTAGACAGCAACAATTAAAAAACTTATTTTCAGTGATATCAGAGATATGCCTGCTTTTGTGTGGACTTCCTCTTTGCAAAGGCACACGGACTGGCTTTGATACTGAAATGCCCCAGGTGGGACTAAAAAAGAATATATGAATAATTCACAGTGGGAGGGACCAAAGCAAGAAGTCCATTAGTTTGTCAGTGTAGTGCAGGGGTGGCCAATCTTATCGGCAAAGGGCCGCTGTGTATGTGGGTTTTTACTGCAACTCCCTAATTAGATTACTAATTAGAGGACTGATTGTCTGAAGAGTCCTCACACCTGGGTTTGAACAGCTGACCTAAAGGTCACCCCAAAAACCTGCACACACACTGGCCCTTTGCGGACAAGATTGGCCACCGCTGCTGTAGTGACAGCACCACGTACCCCATGAACATGAAGAGGAAGCAGGCCGTTGTCATCAAGGCACCGCGACTGGAAGGAGACAGCATCCCCAACATGGCCACAACTACGACATGGACATATAGGGACAACAGTGTCATTAGACTGGCCAAGATTTCAATTCCTTTGTGCTAAATCCAGACAATAAGAAACAATAACCTAAATGAAAGTGAAAGTAGCAGTACTAAGCTACTTTTCATTAGGTAAAATAAGCTATTCGAACTTGTAATCTGACACATTCCAAAATTGGTATAAACTTCTTAGGTAAACTAACATTAATTTCACTTTCAATGTTGCTGATAAATTTAAAATGTTCAAGTGCCCATTCCCTCCTTTAAGCCTCCAGATGATAACTCAGCAGCTGGAGCACACTCACAAATGACGATGAGGACCATGCAGAAGAGCTGAATGCCTGAGCCCAGCAGGGAACTGAGAATCATGGGATACTGAGGGGGGCGGAAGACATCACCGTGGACGTTCTTCCAACCAGACTCTTCCATGGTGTCCTCCTATGGAGAAGAAAAGGTCAATACACCTTGACATTGCTCCAGACCAAACTCCAGCACACAATCAGTGGGAGAACATTCACATCTGCCAAGGCAATAAAACCTCTAAAAAACTATCAAATCACAAGATGTGCTCTCAAGGAAGAATATTAGTTGTTCAGAAAACATTTTATAGCACAAATAGGATCAAAAACTATTCCAAATAGTCAGACAGTGCTGGATTACAAGCTGAGATTCAAGCAGAAAAATACACAAAATTATCAGCAGAAAGACATGAATTCTCCTACAATGTCATCCTCTCTGTTGTAGTTAGCTATGTCCTTCCTCAAGGTCCTGATGATGATCATACTCAGAATACCTGCACAAAAGAAAAGCAATGTTACGAAAGAGTAGCTGAAAACAAAATCAGAAGGCATGCTAGGTTGTACATGCATGTACTGAGCTTTTGAGCAGGAATGAAACCTAAATATTCAAAACTCATGATACATTTAAAAATATACACAAATTGATGCCATTTACTGTTGGTATTTCATATGATGGTAGAAAGTAGTTTATTATGGATCATCTGCTGTAGCAAGAAACAGAAACCACAAGGAAGGGTCTTGACTATCGCCTCTACAAAAAGTCTTTCATTTAACTGTTCCCTCTTAAAGACTACGAAAGTAAACACACATGCTTTAGCTCTCCTGCCCTCTCAGTAAAATACAGCAGGAACCCTTCCTTTGTACCCTTTTAGATGAACAGTCAAATCTAAGATTGGGATTGGTATGCTTAACTGTGGATTAGACACTCTGCCGTTTAACAGTGAAGGTCACCTCAACACTTGCACTAAAGACAAAGTGTGCAGCCGAGCTGGTCTCACCGGAGAGAAAGAAGACCACAACGACTGAGTTGACAATGGAGAACCAATGGATCTGCACGTCGCTCATGGTGAGGTAGGTGTCCCATCGCGATGCCCACTTCACAGAGCTCTCCTACGAGGTATGAGGAGGTCAGCATTAGATGCCAAGAGTGGATAACCCCCCCCCCCCCTTTGTTTGTACCAGTTTAGGTTCTGCAAAGAAACATTACTCAAATTCACCAGCATCTCCTCATGGGAAACCGGGGTCCCCTGCTTACCTGCCAGTGGACAGAGTACGTGAAGAGCACTTCATTCTCCTTCTTAGGGTCGATCTCCTGTGGTGCAGAGCCACTGGCCTCTGGCAGGTTGCAGACCCCACTGCTCTCTGCCTTCAGGTCTATGAAGAACACAGAGTGTAAGTTCTCTCACATCTGTTTAAGTGCTATACTCTTCATTACAAAAGCAACTTAGGCTTGGACAACATATTACAAAACATGGGAAAAAGTTAAATAAAAAATTAAGGCATTTCAGATATGTGAATCAGCAAGAATCAAAGTAAATTTGGGTTGAATCTACTCCAGCTGTAAAATGTCTGCAGCACAAGTATCCTGCCAGCTGGGTGGTGGTAAGAGGTAATGATGGCCAAATGACGCTTCATGAACCATGTGCTGTATTTTTTGACCCCACTAGAAGGTGCACTTGATTCGCTTCGATCAAGTGCACCACCAAGTGAGGTCAGAAAACACCACGGTTCATGAAGCTTCATTTGGCTATCACTAGTAAGAGGACCATTAGTTTACATTAACTCTGGAAATCTCTCTTAAATGATTCTAAGAAGGACACTTAAGTACTTGTATGTCGAATCCATATGTTGAAATTAAAATAAGGTTCACAGATTGACCAGTTATTTCAGGGTATGTTAATGAACCAATGTAATCTGCATTAAAATGACTAACGCAAATACTAACAGTGATCACTTTTATAGCTTAGAGAAAACTGTCATATGAGAGGGCCAAGATTTCGGGACCCTACCCTCAGCTTTGACGCTCTGAGGCACCACCTCGAAGCGCACAACCCTGAAGGTGTGGTCCTCTTCCTGATCCACTTTTTCCTTGTGGTAGTATAGGATGAAGGAGAGATGATTGTGCAAGTAGTACTGGAGAGAACAAGAGAAAGGTTACTGTTAGAGGTGGCAGATGCAAAAAAAAAAAAAAAACTACAACTCACCATTATCAATCAGTCACATTCAACGGCAGCCTTAAATAAATACACTTCTTCAGAAGGAGCAAGAGGGTCAATCCCAAGAGAAGCATGTTGAGAGACCATGCAAATTATTCGTTTTTCGTAATAATGCAGGTTGATAGGCTCATTAAATAAGTGTTAAACCTATATTATCCCTGGAATTTCACTGAAGCCACCAATCCTTCCCATTTCCGGTACCTTGCTGTTTTCCATGAAGCCTAGCCTGTAACCATGCTCAAACTGCAAGTCTTTCGTGGCTTCCTTCTTCTGCTCCTCCTCTACCTCGTGGTTTGGGTACTCCAGCCTCGTAGCCACAGGGAGGTTGTCTGCAATGCTTTGGCCACAGGACAATGAGACATGATGAAATATTACTCGCGATCTACTAGCTGTGACTGCATCGAGTAATGCCTGAGGAAAGTTCATGAAGTCTACAGCATCTACTGAGGAGCAGGAGACAGAGAGATGACAGGCCGGGGGACTCACAGGTGGACGTAATACTCCTCTTGGATACGCTCGGCCATCAGCTTGCTCTGCTCCATGGTGAGCTTGCTGGCCTCCTGACATACTACCTGGCACTTCTTCTCCTGGTTCATCAACACCACATAAGGCGTGTTGACGATGCGGTCGCCTCGCAGTACTTCACCTGTGCACGAGGTAGACAGAAGCAGCATGAGTAGGGCTGGGCGCCGTTTTTCAATACCAGTACCAGAACGAAATCTTGATTTCAATACCTTTTCCTGAACAATCTTTTAAAATACCAATACATTTTTAAACCAATTTCAGCAACAACAAAGATACATTAAACAGTATAGCAGATATTTCATTTGAAGAAGTTGTTTTGTTAATTATTGGTTAGTTACTAAGAGATCGTTCACAGTCTTCTATATATATAATTTTATGCTCATACTACCCACAACATATTTAAAATTCATAAATAAAAACAATATAATGTTATCCTGCTAATAAGAGCTGGCAAGTTTCACAGCTGGCATCGGCAATATATGGAGACGGAAAAAAAATATTTTAAAAATAAGTTTAACACTATATATGCAAGAGGCTCCGCAGCAGTGCTTCTGAGGCACTGCAATCTGACGCATTCCCGATGATCTCGCTCACATACTCATGCATACGCATAAACACCGATTCTCAATCTCTCCACGTTTCATGTGGTCAGCCACTATATGGGGGGCATATTTCTAAGTTGCACTGGTGTGCCTAGTTAGAAAATTTAATCACACTGTCTCCAAAAGTGGTTGCAAATTGAGCTAAATGGTTGTGGTCTGGAACCCTGTGGAGGCAAACTTTTGATTCCTTGGGCATTTTTTGCACATGACAAACAAAAACAACAATGACACCCGCGTGAGCCAGTTGACGAGTTTGTCTCAGGGCATAAGTCCTTTGCGCATGATGTGTTTGTGTAACATTACGTTAAACAGCAGCCGAACACCAGCAACTTTCGATTTATTCACAAGCATGTTGCGTGCTCACAGATGCTGACATTTATGGTTTAGGTTTTGGAATTTGGCACTGAAAGATAATTTTGCAATCCTCGACAGGATTGGAGCATTCCGGTCAATACCACAAAAGTACAGACGTTCGGTACCAAGCCCTAAGCGTGAGGCATGTGTGGTTCCCTTAAAGTTCAAACCACCAGCTCCCCGCATGTGTGACTGATCCACATCTGATACTTACTCATTTCGTTTTCAGCTGCTATTTCTTATTAAATTGATTTGTACAATCAATAACAGGACAGTTCTTTCCCATTTTCCATGAGGTTTATGGTGGCTTGTAATCTGAATGCTAACACTGTCACACAAATTTTTCCCTCTCAATGGGTGTGAGCTCAGTGCCTTCCCCCGCTGTGAGGACATGTTGCATACCCTTTGCAGTCGAATGAGCATAAGAACATCAGATAAGAGGGCGACAAGCTGGAAGTAGTTTATGTTTTAACAGCTAGTAGCACTGTGATTTGCAATCTTTGTAAAAGTATATTAAAAAAAAATATTAAATAAAAAAAAGTTTTGAAAGGTGGAAGTAGCATTTACTGGAAAATCCCACAAAAAGCACATGAGCGATACTACAAATAATTTGGAAAATAAAACAATGAATGACTGGGCTTTGGCTGTTTTGCGCACTTGCTACAACTGGTGAAACACGAGGGACTGCTGTTGCAACAAAGTATAAGCGATGCTGTTGCCAGTGGGAGAAAAATTGTAGGGCATTTTAAGCATTCACCACTTGCATATACTGTCTTGGAAGATATATAAATTGAACTGCAAATGCCTCACAAATGCTTAAGACAAGATGTACAAACGACATAGAACAGTATGTTATGTATGTTTCTCATACCCCAATTAAAGATTATTTGGCACACTTTTTTCATTTGTATTTACTAGTTTTAAAACGTGAATAAAGCGTAAATATTTACATATTAAATAATTCATTAAGTTAAAATATTAAAGTGAAAAGAGGTCATCTATCGGAATCTGTATCAGCAGTT
Source organism: Brevimyrus niger (assembly GCA_015164015.2). Taxonomy (NCBI): domain Eukaryota; kingdom Metazoa; phylum Chordata; class Actinopteri; order Osteoglossiformes; family Mormyridae; genus Brevimyrus; species Brevimyrus niger. Next base: position 54,441 of record JAABNY020000145.1, read on the forward strand.
GGGTATTAGAATCAGATCGGAACTGAAGAAATGTGGATTGGCTCATCCTTAACTCCCAGCCCTGGAAATGTGAGGCAATAGCGTCATCCACTGAGCCACAATGCCAGCCTGAATTGAGCTAACACCCAACAGAAATTCAACTAATTCTCATACACAAAAATCTAAGAACAAGACATTGAAAGTCGCAAAAAATGACAATCAGGTATCAAATAGGTAGGCCATCCATAGGTGAGCTGAAACTGAAGAACAGCCAAGTCATGCGGCAAAATTATAATCTAGAACGTTCGCAGTTTTTAATCATTGTGATCTGTACTTAAAATGACATTCAGAAGTTGAATTACCAAACCCTTGCTGACAGAGCAGAGTCCAAATGCACACTACAACAGTTTTCTAGATAAGTTACCTCCGAAATGAAGCTGAGAACAGTGGTGTAGGTGAAAATCTATAACTCCCACAGAAAACCCAAAGATCATTTGGCCGTTATGATAATTCCTAAGTGGTCAACATGAAATAAAGGAAAGGGAAAAAAAGACGTCGACTATAGAGAAGCGCCGGCAAGCAAAGATGTAAGAGGCACTCACCCAGGTTCTCGGCCTTGTAGACTATCTGCCCAGGCCGACAGAAAGGCAGCGAGTAATATTCATAGGGCAGCTGGGTACGGGAGCTGGTCAGCTTCACTGCCTGCACACAAGATGATAGTCCTGTTTTTACTCTTCTACACTGGGTCAATTTCAATTATTTAAATGTGCATAATATTATTTGAATGCGCATAATAAGGAGACTGCGCGTCACTCCATACATAGGACATAATACATGGAAACAAACAGAACAGCAGAACACTAGTTATAAACATTTATTGAACTTAAGATAACTAGAATGTAAAATATTTGTTTTGCTTAAATAAAAATGTGAGCGATAGTAACAGAAATATTTTCAAAAATGTGCTTTAAGTGATGTAACATGATGCCTGTGTTGCCAATTCTTGGAGAAATTGTTTACTGACAGTTCACTGTGTTAAGTATCTGGCCTGCTAAAAATACAACCAAACATTTCATAACACCCTTTGCAGGCGTCAAACTGTCATTCTTCTCTGTCAGGAGTTCACCACAGATGATGTCTGTCAAGCACCCATGATGCAGATTTGGTTTGGAAGGCGAGTGGACCATGCAGAAGCGTGTGGCTAGATATGGTGTATAGGTGCTATAGTTAAGGGGACAGCTTAGGAAAGCCAACAGTAGAGGAAGGAATTATAGGGTACATTAGGAGAATCAAGTAAGCGCTAAGCGCTGCCCAAAATCTGTATTAGGGATGTGCGGTTCACCCGTACTGTGAAAATACTGGTATTTATTATTTTTCAAATGGTACAATATCAAAAGGTTGCTCAGTACGGTATTTCATCCGCTGTTTCATCCAAACTGTTGCACAAACTGGCGTAAAACCGGCAAGCGTGATAACAGCAACGCCGATGGATCACACAGATGAAATGTGCTCTACACGTTCAAAATTAATAAATAACGAGAGTGGTAGAAGTGAAATATGCCATTACTTTGCCTACAAAAGTGATGAAAAGGGTGAACCTACAGACCTCAATGCACCAGTCTGCAAGCGCTGCTATAAATCATGTGCTGCCAAGAGAGGCAACACATCACATCTTAGCAAGCATTAGTCACCTGCCCATCCTGATTTGTTCAAGAAGTTAAGAAAACAAGTGAGTTTCAACTAATTTAATTCATACTTATTTAAAAGAAATCAGTATTATATTTTTTTTAGTATTAGTAATAGTGGTGTAGACCATATTACTACTGTGTAGAGAGAGAGAGAGAAAGAGATTTTTTTGTAACAATTTCTTTGCAAAGTTGTTCATAGAGTTTCAAGCACTGTGTTTAATAAGACTGTTTTCAATTCACCTATGTTTGCCTGTTTCCTTTTTTTTAAAACCTATGGTATCGATTTAGTATCAATACCAAGGTATTAGATCCTAGTATCATACCGAAGTCAAAATTGTGGTATCGAGCCCTCCCTAATCCGTATCGATTCTTGGTAAACCTCCCAGCCTTATTGTGCATACAGCTTGTGATGAAATAAGCAGCACTAACATGTCATTCAAAGTCAATCCTTACTTTTATCTCCACCACGTCATTTTCATGGAAGTTCATTGGTGCCACTCCTGGTACATAGAAAGTCCTGGCCACATGTACAAGGATTAAAAACAGCAGCCCCTGAAACATACACACAGACACATAATGTCATTATACAACGTTCATCAAGACTCTTATCGGGTTCATTTTACAGGCGGCAAGTAATCTTCACCAACCCAGAATCGGATATTCAGCCAGATATTCTAATTTTGGATTCTTTGTATTTTCTGTCTGTTTAATAAAAGTTCTGCACAGCACCTACACTTGTATCTGAGTGCGACACATACGCAATGCAAGCAGTGTACTGATTGTACTTGCATTCATAGTTTACGTCTATCTGGAGGATTAAAGGTCATGTCCACCGGGGGCAGTGAGGGAAAACCACTTGGGTCAGCTCCTTCATTTCCGGTCTCATTTGTGTTTTATGAGGTTGTGGCACAAAATGTTCACTTGCTGACTCCACGGTGATCAAGTTGCTATTTTTTTTTTTTTTTTAAACACTGCAGCGTTCTCTGTATTCTGCCCACTGCTCCACATTATACTTTGCTCTTCCACAAAACATTTTACTACCCATGATGAATGTTGCATCGTATCTTCTTAGATACAGTAAGCCCTCGTGCATTTACGATTCGTGAAATCACAGATCCGCGAACCCATTTGCATCCGCGATTTTTCTGCACATTTACAAAAACCCTAAAGAACTGTTTGTGTTTCATTTCTGTAGTAATTTATAAGTTCATGCTTTTAAGTGTAAAATCGGTAAGAAAAATTTAGGTAATGAAGATTCTACTAAGTTTTTGAGCAAAGTTCAAGACATACAATATAGATCAGTTTAAAAATCCATTAAAAACCGTGGCTCCCCCATAGAAATGTTCCTTTTTATGTACATACTGTACTGTACCTATACAAGACGTGAATCCCATTCGCAAAGATTATTCCCTTTGGAGGTGCTATGACCTGCTCGTCTGATCCTTCTCATGTACCTAGTGTGGAATCCTCATGCAATCAGCTATTTCAAGTTATCATTAGTCCTGCTATCATTAGTCCTGTTATTTAAGTCTGCATTTAAGTATGTTTCCTGAGTCCGGTCATTAACATCATTTTGAGTCTGCTGCCTGTTCCGTTGACCTGCTTTTGATTAAACCCCATGTTCCCCGATTCCCCGGTCCATGCCCCGGCAATACGTGACAGGAACGCTAATGGTTACATAAATATTAGAAAACAGTTCATTTACTATTTTGTAATAGTAAGTACACGTTAATGTAAATTCAACACACACAAATGATACATTTCTTGAAAGGTGCTAATGTTTATGTAAATAGCAATTGTGCTCCGGGTTTCCCTCTCAAGACGCATTTAGCATAAACACTGAAGGGTTTGTTTACTCGTTTTACCTTACGGCGAAGGCAAAAGAAAATGGCAGTCAATGCCGTATTCCATGAATTAGTAGGGGTAACATTAGTATACCGTATTGCAAATGTGCTAGTGTGACAAATATCCTTTAGGTGATACTGTACTTTTTTTTTCAAACATTTGCTTTTATAAAGGTAATGTATTAAGATTAATTTAATTTAAAAGTTAAGTGTTTTGGGATCATATATAGGGTTTTAAACTATAGAAATAAGCACATATTACCATTTTAGTGACTACCAAACATCCGCGAATCCTCCTCATTCTCGACAGGTTCTGGAACGAGGGCTTACTGTATATCTTGTAGTACTTAGTATTTCATTAATTAGGCTGCACAACACTGGAAAATATCAATTTCTGCAATATGTATTGCTGTTTTTATAAAGATGAAATTGAAATTCATGAGCGATTTAAATAGCAAGGATGAAAATAATTAGGAATGACTTCAAGAGAGCATGCAGAGCTCATGCAAAAGTAGTGGCTGTAAACTTTAAACTAATGTTAAACATGTATTAGATAATACTGAAAAGGAGCAGTCATTAAAATTGCACAGCCTGCAAGTTTTGTTTTCTATAAAATAACATAAATGTTGTAGGGAAATATAAAATTGAGGTTGTGTGGGGTTTACAACAAAGATTTATAAATGTATTGAAAACTAACATTGCTCAAGAAAGTAGGCTACAGTTTCATTGTACTTCATACACGATACTGCTTTCTTAGAAACTTAAACTGCCATTAAATTTTAAAGACGCTGTACCCAGAGGAAAGCAATTGCGCTCACAATATTTTTCTCTTGCCTCTGAAAATATAGTGACAAAAGGTGACTGTACTGCCAACCCAATTTTCGTGGTACTGCATCTTGCGTATGCATGGAGTACACTCCACGTAGGTACACTACGATGCGGGAGAAGAATGCAGAAAACACGTGGCAGCTACGATGCGTACATGTATGCACTGTGAGCATGAAGTATAAATCAGCCCTTTAAGGGAGAGCGTTGCTCCTGTTTAATTCCCCCACTACTGTTTTTACATGCGTAAAATGAATGTCAAAAAAAGGAAGTACATCAACACTTTTCTGAATTGTACTCTATTATAACACACTTCTAAAGCACCCGTAAACAAAAAACCCATAAACAAAGAAACTTCATGTAACATGGAGAACATGGAGAATAAAACACAGAAGCACAAAAAAAACAGACTGGCTGGTGCTACTTGTTAGAGTAGTTCTATTATTGTTCTGAATAATATGCATAATGAATGACTGCTGCCATGTTATGCGATACCATGACACAAATCAACAATTATGTTTCCAGGTGAGGTGCAAAAGGTCATAAATACTCTTCGCTACAAAACTGACAGAGGTGGAAATTTCAGGTCCAAAAAGTACAAATCCAGACCAGGATTTTGTTTTAACCAACAAGTGTAGTACTCTCTAACCGCGACTCTTTATGCGCAAATGGTTGGTTGAAACTAAATCAGGGTCTGGATTTGTACTTTCTGGACCTGAAATTTCCACCTCTGAAAACTGACAATCTGACTGGCAGTTCAGGCCCATATAAGAAACCCATTCAAAAGCCTATTCAATATTACTCTACTATTCCTTCACTAAAGCAGGTAAGCATTAATCCAGCATTTTTTAAAGGAGAGTAGTTAGAGCCCAAGTCAACATGTGCAAAAGGTGTGTAGTCCCTTTTAAGTCAGTCAGTATATACACATTGGCTAAGTTAAATAAATCTAGCCCTCGATTCCAAATTCAGGCCTTGTTTTCAGTTCTCCTAGGTAGTTAGTTGACCACAGAAGCTTCACACCTGGTTCACAGGTAAAGGAAGGCTGGAAAATCAGCAGGGCTCGGACCTTGAGGACCGTGATTTGAATAGCCTTGATCTACAGCATTACCGCGTTGCAAACCAAAGCCCCCAAAGCTGTGTGCTCATCCTACAGCCAGTCACCCTGCTGATTCACAAATGCACTGCGAAGTACAGTCCAAACATCACTGTCATGTTTGCTGATGGCTGATCTCATCAGCAGCAATGAGTTAGCATACTGGAGGTGAAGCAGCTTGAGGGCTGGTGCAAGGACAACAATCGGTCTCTTAACGTGGACAAAACTGCAGAGTTTACTATTGACTTCAAGAGGACCCACATTATGGACTCTACTCCACACACCAAGGGCTCGAACAGAGGGAGTCAGGAGCGCCCCACTCAAATCCAGTTCAATTCGATTTTATTTAAACAGCACTTTCAACAAGGAGCAGTCACAATGCATTTAAATAATCTAGGGACTGAGGCCACACTGGCAAGAAAAAGGTGAAATAAAGATGCTGATTCCATTGTATCATTTTTTGGGGGAAAAATCCTCCTTACAGATAAAGAAATTTCTGCTTCCAGGTTGTGTGCTCTTGCGTTTACAGGCTGCAGGTAGACACATAAAGCAGCACTGCCAGCATGCGAATTCCGAAATGTAGAATGACAGGGAAAAGTTGGTAAATATTTATAAAGGGAGGGCTACCTGATGATCTTTGAGCTACAACACTTTTGGGTAATTTGTCCCTTTTTTGAAGCACAGAACGCTCCCTCTGAAGGTTAAGATAATATTATGCTACCATAGTTTTGGGAAATGCTTCTCTTTTGTAGCATAAAAAAGTCATTCTTGCTAGCTAAAATAACAATGGTCAATAATCTGAGGTTACGTTTTCTTTAGCTAGGGATCACTCTGGTCTACAGCAGAGGTGCGGTGTTTGCTGGAAGTTTGGGCTGACAATAGAATCCAGGAACTACATGAAACACACAAAAATCCCAAATATTTAGTAAAATACAGGACTATATTCTTATATGGGGCTTCATTAAATGAAAATCTCTGCATGGCATATTCAATAAATCTATAACAGGGCTGACTGTCACTGCACCCAAATTGACTCCAAATAAGCCACAAAATAAGTATGTTAATAATGTTGATAAAGTTGATTTTTTTGCGATGTGTGATAGACCTTTTCTTCAGGAATTGATCAGGTTACAGTGATGACTAAAGCATGCTTGGGCCCTGAACATTAAGCACAAGTGTGAGTACGCTCTTAGACGTGGTCACAATGTACCGACACCAGCAAGCTTCACCATTGGCAAACTACCCCCCCAATCAGGTAGAGCTTCCTTACGTGCTTTTTTCTGTTTAGTTCAGTAATAATTTACACTAGCTTGTTCTCCCTGTTTAATAGCAACAATAAGAATCAACATTCCAAGATTCTATTTTCTATGTAATGCATGAATAATGTGTAATTAAGTTGTAATGGTAATATTTCAATTTTTTTGTGAAATTAAAAAAGGTTTAGATCAAGCATAACTTAATAATCAATTAATCAAATCATGATCATAATCATTCCCTCAATAGTCATAATTAAATCGAACTACTGTTCAGGCAACGCTTTACATGCCTAATTTCAAAAGGTTTATCACTCATGATGAAAACAAAATTTGGCATTGAAGTAGAGCTGATTTTTGTTTGTAAATGCAGTCAATTACAGTTCGCAGAAAGAAAATCGGAATTGGCAAAAAACTCAGCAGGTCACACTTGCCAAAAAAAAAAAAAAACAGAAATTGGAATTGGCCAAGAAAGTTGCGAACAATGCATCTCTGCAGTCTACACAGGAAAATACTTAAGCAAATAACTATCTATAAATACGAATATATAAATATAAACATGGATACGTGTTGTATCTGAAAACATGAATATGGTATAGAGGTATAGATATGTACCATCTGGCAGAAGGTATGGCAGCATCCGAGCCAGTTCAGCTTCACTTCGGAGCAACTTCTACCCCATTGCTGCTATATTTATGGTTTGAAGTTGAATTTAATTAATGATTTCATTTAAATTATTCTTTCCTGCTCTGCATTGCCTTTGGGTTGTTGGTCCTTTTTTTTTTTTTTTTTACTTGCACTGTCTGTAGTTTTAGTTTTATGTTCAGTACCATCTGTGATCTGCTTTCAGGTCCATGGAAACATTGCTCCGCACTGTACACCTCAGCAACAGATGGCATGACATCATGCAAAGGAATGCTGAAGTTCAGTGCAGCACATTCCAAAGATATAAAGTAACGGATAATTAAAACAGGTAGACTATCCTAGGTTCAATTAGACACCAATCAGACTAGTCTCATAGACCACTGGACTGGGTCAAAAACCTAAGGTAAATGGTGTGTACACTTACAGTATCTTCCTAATAGTGCACTGCAACTTGGTTTACTGGCATGCAACAGAACTTTGAGCTCAAGAAGAGATAAGTTTAGCAAAAGTGATGCTGTATTTTTGTATTTTACCATTTTTGAAGGGCAGTCATGACTACAGCTCATGTATTCAATACAGCAAAAGTTCCATCATATAATAAGCTGATAAATTAAATATGATCAGAGGAAATGAAATTAACACAAAGACATATATACTAACAGCTAGTAACATCTGGAATGATATTTCACTAAGGGCAATACCCTAGAAACCCAGCTATGCAAGTTAAAAATTATGTATTATTTTACGTTTTCAGTGACACACTTGTTACAGTAACTTAGAAAGTATTTCTGCTCCAAAGACCTAAATCACATCCAGCATTTAAGAATCTTCTGAGATACTAAGCTATCCAGGTAGAGCACTAAAAACCGGAAGAGACCTGACAGAATGACACTTACGTCAACACAAAGGCAGGTAAAAAAGCACCGGAAGGTTTATTCAGTCGGCACCAGTGTGTCTCTTACTGACAATTTCACAAATGCCACAGGTGCTACACATCGATGTTGTTTACAGCAATGACATTTTACACAATTACACTCGTTACGACAACAGAAAATATACCGGGACAGGTTCGAACGAACAGGTACATGCTGGATAGCTTTGTGTTAATTTCATCGGCTCAAATTTAAATAACGCAATAAAACTACACTGCCGTCAATTTTGAAAGCAGATTATGATTCAATTTAATCAGGAAGCAAACCGTTTATTCTAAAACGACTGAACAAGACTAGTATAATATAGAAAATAATATGGAGTCCTTATTGAATAATTCCTGGAGTGCTGATAGCCAAAAAAATGAATGGGTACGCTAGACTACCCGGATATCCCGCTGACGTACTTTGAATGGACATACCGCAACTAATTAAATAATCCAAATGACACTACTCATTTAACAAGCAGTTCAACTAAGTTAACTAAAACACGCAGAAATCATTATGCTTATGTTGTTTTTAACTGAATGTCACATTTGTCGAATCGGCTAATGTTACTCCTGTTGCTAACCCATGACGCTAATACGCTAGCTGTACTAGAATACAGCTCTAACCAAGTTAACAAGAGCTTTAATATTTAATGATATGGTAGGCAAAACTTTACAGCATCTATACATGTTTTAAATCACGCAGAGGAACTATAAATTGTGTTACGATGTTATTGTGTACATTTGACGGCTAACTATCCATCTGCTCGAAGTACCCAACGTCAACACCAGCCGAACCAACACAGGAAACACACGGATACTTTACATGGACATACCATACAAGAATGTACAACTTGAGCCATATGACGTGGACTACGGATAAACTATTGTTTCCACAACACAACAAAACAGATAAATTATGTACTCGACCAAAAAAGGCACAGTTATAGAATAAAATCGAATTGTTTTATGATCACTACATACCACTGCTGCCGCCATCTTGAATACACGTGTCACTGGTGACGTCAGGGGAAGTCGCGTCCACCCGTGCGCGAGGGCTAAAAGGAGGAAGTTTCTCAACTCTATAGTATCGATTAGTGTATTAAAGCCTTAACCTGGTACTTTAAAAAATTAAATCCAACATTAATTAATATAACAATGTTATTATATAAAGTATTGTGCAGGCATAATTGAAAATTGAAGATTAGTGCCAAACATTACTTGGAGAAATTTGATTAGGTATACATACACACACACACAGTACTGTACAGGAGTCTTAGGCACTCAATGGAAATGATGTTTAAATTAATGATCTTCATGTTGGTGTAAATGACACTATCAAAGTGTGTCAGCCATTTCAAAACCTCTACTAAAGTATTTGCACCATCTGATACAGATAAACCAAAGTATTTTTTCCTTTGACCACTACCACACCCTTGTTGGGGTAATCAATTAAGTAGTTAAGTTAAGTTAATGAATTAGTTAAGCTGGTGATGAAATTAAACAAATATATGGAATGGCTGAACTGGCCCTGAGGAGAGGTTTGCAAAACAAGCAGTGTTCTTCTAGCCATCCAACAAGGTATCAGTAACTTTTTGGAGAATCGAGCAAATTCATTTTTTTTATTGTGTTACTGTTACATTGTTATTGTGTTGCATTTTCTCAAATGTTAAATGGTATTTTTTCTGAGCTAATATAAATTTCAGCCCAGATAAATAACCTTTTGTACAATACTGTATACATTTTTACTACTGGTATCTTATACCTTGTTACCTTACATCACTTCTGCCAGCTGTTAGACGACTACCACTCTGTCTGGGCTGAATTGTAGATCATCTACTTCACTGACTTTGTTTAAAATTTAAACATTAATATACTTTCAATGGCATATTGCATATCAAAAGTAGTGCAACATTTTTATTATTGTTATTATTATTAAGATTCCAACATCCGTTCTAACCTCTGTTTATTCAGACTCTATATATGTCTACTTAATTTGGAGCCTGCTACATTTCAATATATGTCAAAATATGTTTGTTATGGTTATTTTATTTCAGTTAAAAAACATGCAAATCATGGTACAAAGTATGATTACATTTCAAAGAAATCAGAAAATAAAAATGTATACAGGCAGAAATATAGACTTTATACCAAAATAAACACCTCTCAATATTATTGAATTGCCATATTAAAACCTAATAAAGCATACTTATTACTTTGAACTGAATGTATTTATATAAATATGTAATGTTATTCAGAAAAAGCTCTTTAAAACTGAAACAATGAAAGAGAAATATAGATTTTATAGTTTCCAAATGTATTTATCCAGAACAAAAGTATGTAATTTTGAGTGCGGAATAAGAAGACAAACATCAAATTAAATATATTATATAATTTTTTCAAAAGCAAAAACAAGAAGACAGTACATATATTAATCTGCCAACCACTTATCCAGTGTAGGGTTGTAGAGAGAAAATGTTACATTTCCATCAAATAAATCAGCAGCACCCTTCAACCGTTATATTACTATAAAATTCGGACAATATCACACAGTACATAAGTTCACATAAAGTCAAAAAGAGCACGTAAGCTCTGTTTCTCAGCTGGAAACTGAACAATGACATAATCTTTTATTTTCCATTTATTAATATAAGAAAGATTGCAATATAAGGGCATCAGCGCTTGACCCTGGCTCACTCGGCTCACATTAAGGTTTATTGCAATGGGACGTGACTTTGAAGCCTAATATAGGCTGTAAAACTCTTAAATAACTATATCACTTTGAAATAATACTCACTTGGGCTGGCCTGCTGTGACGCACAATGTATTTAATCACAGGAACATGATATAGAGCAGGGCTATTCAACTCACAGTCCTCAAGGGCTGAGCCCTGTTATTTTACAGCCTTCCTTTACCTGTGAGATAGGTGTGAAGCCTCTGACCAGTCAGAATCAGTAATTATTAAACTACCTGGAAGGACTGAAAACACAGCCTGGGTTTGGAATGAAGGGCCTGAACTGAATAGCCCTGATATAGAGAGTACAGAAGTACAGAAGAGTCTTTAAGATGCTTGACTAACTGAACATGCCATGCAGAAACATAAATATATACAGTACTGTGTAAAGCTAAACAGACTATGGTTTGATTTAATCAAAGTAAAATGTGTAGCCTCAAATGACTAATGAACAAGACCAGTACAATAAAGGAAAAGGTAAAATGCAATTATTTATTTCCTAAAGTGCTGATTGGCTGAAAAAAATATGGGCATGCTACAATCCCCAGATATCCCACTGACATTTTGAATGGACTCTCCTAATTAAATAATCCAAATGACGCTACTCACTATGGGTACTTTACAATAAACCTACCTTTATAAAAGCTTTATGAATGGTTTATAATGAGGTTATTAGGTAGGTTGTAACACTTTGTAAATTATTAATAGACAATTATAAACACGTTGTAAAGGTTTTTTCTTAATTAATGAGTTACTACCATTGATATGTAGCAAAAGGAAGTCATACTGTAAAGCGATACCAAGCTATGATGTCTGTCAAAGTGTGTCAGCTTTTGAAAACCTCTTTGAAAATCACCCCACTGTTTGCAGTATCAAATATATGGAATGGCTGAGGTGCCCCTGGGGAAGAGATTTGGGAACTGTTCTTCCTACTGGAGAACAACAGAAGAAATCCTTATTGTTACTGTGTTGCTGATTTTATCATTTGCATGCATTCTAATGTTCAACTGTGTTTTTTTTTTAATTAAAATTTAGTATGGTAATAGTTACTACCAACATCTTTCTTGAATGCCTAAGCTTTTTGCACTTTACTATACAGTACATTTGGAGTATATAGAGCTTAGACATATCACTTATCTGTAACATCTCACATTTGATTTTGCATGTAAAGTATAGGGGAATAAGTGTGTGTGTGTATTTTCTGTCCATATGAGACCCAACTGGTTGTGCACATCGGCCTCATGGCTGCTGCTGGTACTGGCTTTCTGTTGCTGTGTAGAAATCTTCCAAAACACTCTGGAGGTACTCGAAGGTGGGTCGGTCCTCCGGCTTGTTCTTCCAACACTCCAGCATGATGTCATACAACTCCTTGGGACAGTTGTCGGTGCGCTGCATGCGGTAGCCTCTCTCCAGGGAGCGGATCACCTCTGGGTTTGTCATTCCTGGGTTCCACATACAAAGCAGGTACCAATTCATTTGGAAAGAAATGCCAGAGATGCAGTGAATAAGGTTTAACATCCTGATAAGTAACCTGGATTTAGTGCACACACCACACTACATCTGATTTCAATAAAGTTAGCTTTGTCGACCCTCTACTGACCTGGGTAAGGAGTACGGCCATAGGTGATGGTCTCGGTAAGAAGGACGCCAAAAGACCAGATGTCAGACTTGATGGTGAAGGACCCATAGTTGATTGCCTCTGGAGCAGTCCATTTAATAGGGAACTTTGCACCTGTGAGTAAAAAAGGCCAGTGGATGTTACTTTTGGTACAGGCCTTCAACGGCTGTTTCACTCTTGGCATAAAAGGATCCCAATATAATGTAACATCACTTAAATGTAACTATAATAATATATTTTTTTAAATGCATGTCATCATGACCTGCTGGTATGATCCTTCCGTGAGCCACGCCCCCCTCATTAACCTCATGTGAAATCCCAATGTCATCTGCTGTTTCTGGTTATTTCCAAATAGTCTTGTGTATTTAAGTCCGCAATGTAATCTGTTTCCCCAGTTTGGTCATTGACGTTGTCTACCGTATTGTACCTGGTCTTGCTGTTTTCCCCGAATAAATCCCTCAATCCTGGCTTCCCAGCTTCCCAACCCTGATTCTCTGCTCCGAAATTCCCCTGCTCACCCATCGGTCGCGATGCATCTCATATATCTACCACTAATTTCCACATTACTTGCAAATATTTCCATATTAGTATTATGGAATTGCCTGATACCATCATATGAGAATCAATTTAAACCTAGATAAACATCTAGTATATTTTCATATTTGTTTATATGACATAAATAAAGCCTCAAGGGTTTGAATGATGCATAATAAAATGACCCACAACCCTGACAAGAATAAGCAATTAGAAGATGGATGGATAAGGCAATGATGGTGACTACACATCAGTGCTCCACGGCAGACCTCGCGATGACTCTCAAATCACCTTCTCTAGCAGTGTACTCATTGTCCTCTATGATGCGGGCCAGCCCAAAATCTGCAATCTTGCACACTAAAGATTTGGAGACCAAGATATTGGCAGCTCGCAGATCTCTGTGGATGTAGTTGCACTTTTCAATGTAGGCCATACCTTCTGCGATCTGAGAAAAGAGATGAAAATACAGTAATTTACAAAAATACTCATAATTCAACTGTACTTCCAGTACATGGAAAATAACACAAGTACATAGTTGCTTGAAATGTAAATAGAAAGTAACTGAAAACACACCTAGTAGAAGCCTTGTATATGACCTGAAAGGGCAACAGAGATGGAAATTTAAGGTCCAGAAAGTACAAATCCAGACCAGGATTTTGTTTCAACCAACTAGTGGAGTACTCTGTCACTGTGACTCTTGATGCTTAATTGGTTGGTTGAAACTAAATCATGGTCTGGATTTGTACTTTCTGGACCTGAAATTTCCACCTCCGAAGGGCAACCACAGCAAAAGCTACAATTGGCCAGTTTCCCAGTCAAGGATTAAGCCTAAGCCTAGACTAGCTTTGAGTTACAATGGTGAATCTCCATTGAAACAGCAATTTAGTCCAAGACTAGTCTTAATCCTTGTTCGGGAAACCGGCCCAATATGTTTAAATACTATATCCTAAATGTGACAAGACGTCACTTGTAAATAATTGACATTAAAAACCTTAGCTAATGAAATAAGAAATTGCTGATTAAGTTAGTTATTACTAATTTCTCACAATATTTCTGTTTTACAGTACATGATATGAGCTTATAAAAAAACTAATTGCTGAATGAATTTTAAGGTACAGACTCTCACCAGGCAGTGGTCTATTTAAATAAGACAGAGCACTCATTTATTTCAGTTTCATACGAAAAATATTGCTGTCAGGGCCACGAAAGATTCTTAAACAGAATATTCTTTTACCACTGTGTATTTTTTTCCCCTCACAAAATAAATAAATTAGTTTGGCCAAATCTGAAGATTTTACCAGAGATTAATGTTCTACATTTATTCTCTTGAGGTTTTCCATGTCAGTGTGTGCAGGCCGGAATATTCTCTTAGTAAACTGCTATTTATTTTGGCAGAGGTGACAATTTCAGGTCCAGAAAGTAAAAATCCAGACCATGATTTACTTTCAACCAACCAGTTGAGCATAAACTGTCACAGTCACAGAGTACTCAACTGGCTTGTTGAAAGTAAATCATAGTCTGGATTTTTACTCTCACCTCTGCAGGTAAGAACCACACAGTAGTATATTTTCTTGTGTTTGGATTTCTTCCCCATCTAGGGGCTTCAGGTAGCAACACAAGAGAATCACAGGGTCCACACACACTAATACATGATCACATGTTATGGGAAATTTAAAGACACCAGTTCACTTACTGGGTCTTTTTTAAATAATTTTTTTTGATGGATGATTTCCATAGATTTAACTGTGCCTTCAACATCATCTTTCTTTGTTGTAATACTTTTTATTAGCTAAGCGACTTCAACATAAAGGACTAACTAGCTAGCATCATGTTGCGTGCAGCCTTCCTGCGGGCGGCTGCAGCACAGCTACTCCCACGGAAAGCAGAAGGGTATCATGGCTGTTTGGACCTAGCTGCTGTGAAATGTTTTACATTGGCTGGAGTGGCAATCCCACCACAAACCCCCTAAATTTTTTCCCTACAAAAAGGGCCTCTTAATTGTGTCCAACTCCGGTCCTGGAGAGCTACTATCCAGAAGGTCTTCTATCCTTCCTGACTTGTGATGAGCCACACCTGTTGTCAGGTAAATACCAGGAACAGGTGTGGCTCATCAGGAGCCAGGTGGGATAGAAAACCTCCTGGATTATAGCTCTCCAGGACTGAAGTTGGAGATACCTGCTAAACTGTTATTTGAAAGAACAAATAATGAATTAAAAAATAGTGAAATACTGATCTCATGTTTGTTCCTCATTGATGAATTATGGTGCATCTTTTATCTCAAATAGCAACTATATTTGTTTGTGATTTGTACTTGTGTGTGTGGTAACTGAGTTATTACTAAGTTGCAAAGGAGCTGTATTGTAAAACGTTACCTGTTCTCAAGTACTGGATCATCTCCTCTAAATACAGATGGAGATATGTGTGCCTCTGTCTTCTATCTGTGGCTTTGCATGGTTCTTACATCCGCTGAAAGTGGATGGACTGTAGCATATGGATTTGTGTTAATGTTACTTTACACATGCGGTTTCACCCAAGACTTACCTGGGCTGAAAAGTCAATGAGTTTAGGGAACGGAACTTGGTTGCCCTCGTTACTCTTCAGGAAATCCAGTAAACTGCCTGAAATGAAAATTTTCACTCAAAGTCACATTGGACAGAGAAACTTGAAAGGTTTTTTAACGAGATAAACATTGTCAATCTCAAATATGTTAATCTCAGTTTTAAAAAAACTGCATTGCGGCCTTCCATGCCTTCCAGTATCACCTGGATATGAACCTCATGAACAACACAGAAATATATATTTTTTTATATATTTATTGTGACGTGTGAATGGTTGCTATGCTACTCCATGTGCCTTTTTAATTGCTCCTTAGGGATAAAGAAGGTGATTAGACTGAGTGATTAGAGTGTGAATTGAACTGATAATTCGATAGATTACCCAATACAATTTGATTATTTTAAAGCACAAACTATTATGAAAATGAAGCTGAAATACTGGATGCTTCAAACAATTGCAAAACAGTTCTTAAAATAACTCATTCAACTTCCAGCTAGACCAGAGGACACAAATTTGCTCTAATATGTAACCCACTAGCTTTATCCGTGACCCCCCTCCTCACCCCCTATATTTGACTCTAGGTTACATTTCTGCTGCCTCCCGGAATTGTATTCCCATGATTCTAGTTTGGAGTCATATTGTCTTTTTTTTTACTGTTCTACATTTATCTGTTCTATCCCTCCCAGTTGTATTTTATTTAACTTTGTTGTGTTCTGTAGAATGTCACCAAAACAATGGTCCAGATTTAAGTGGACAGTCTAACAAGTCCAAAATCTGTGGTTTTGGTTGATTAAATGAAACCAACTAATATAAATTGCAACATGTATCTTCTGTTAGTTTTTAGAAAGCTCCTGATTTTGAATTTGTATTAAATTTTTTAACTTAACTTTAACAGGTTTACAGTGTGAAAAAAGTGTAGAAGAAAGGGAGAGAAAATGATTACCTTTCTCCATGAACTCTGTGATTATGTAGATGGGCTCCTCCTTGGTGACCACAGCATGAAGCCGGACAAGTTTGTCATGCTGAAGGGTCTTCATCAAGTTAGCCTCTCCTAGGAAGGCCTCCACCGACATGCTGCCTGGTTTCATGGTCTTCACTGCTACTTTGGTGTGTTTATTGTACGTGGCTGGTGTGGAAGGAAGAGACCGAACAACTGAACTACCCACCATATTTACTCAGGAAAGCTGCATCTAAGCACATTTGCACCTGACTATCTGACAAAGATATTGCTTGATCACATTACATCAGTAGTTATTTTGCAAAATGGTGGGTGTGGAATGTAATCGGTGTCCTACACAAATAAACTGCATATTAACCACATGGTGGTGCTATAACAATTATAAATTTGGATGTTGAACAAGAAGCCTGAGCAAACAGATTTATCAAGTCACAGTACGTTAATAAGATATATGCTCGTCTCTTTATAAGTAATAGATGTGCTTTGAGGACTACAAAGATCCACCATTTTACATATTCCTCCATTTTGTGTTTTTTTTAAACAATATGAACACAAACCATATGTTCAACTGAAATACAATTCACTCATGTTGTTACTGTCACTCTAATTAGTTACCATTATTTAAATAAACTGAAAATAAAAAAGTTTAACTGCATTGATATTCTATAAAAGTCTTCTAAATCCTTAATAACTACAGGAAAATGTCACTTTATGACTACCTTGTTGATATAAATTCCAAATGTTTGACTTTTAATCATAAGGTTGTCATAAGACAGTGAACATTGATTTTACTGAATATCAATAGTTATGCTTATTAACAATTTCTAACATCTGCTACAAAAAAAATTCTTAAACATTAAAAAACAAGCACATACTTCTCACATTTCGGGTTGTGATAAAAAAAAAAGTGACAGATTACCCACCATACTGTACTTTTAGGCTGAGAAGGTGCTTAAAAAAAGTTGAAAAGGAGTTGACAGTGAAAGCACTACTGTTAACGAGGTAATGACATCTTTTTATGGTTTCAAAGCTCCAAGTGTTATAGTCACATGTAGGGTGACCAGATAATCCATGTCAAGGAGGACACACTGAGCTAGGACAGAAATTGTAAATTACCATTTCAATTAAACGAACCTGGATTTTACTTGAGCACTGAGCTCTTGCTGTGTGCTGATTGGTCAGTCACCTATAATCATGCCTGTGTCACTAATGCTGATGTGAAACAGCTGGATGAGTCTTTCAGTCAAGGAAACAAACCAGTCAAAGCACAAGAGCAGCTGAACTATTTAGCCAAGCACAGGAGCCTTTCAATTTAAATGTAGTTTGAAAAACCTGAAGTAGCTCAAAGTGTCCTCCCTGATATGGAATATCTGGTCACTCTAGTCACATGTGTTCCTCGGAACACAGTGAACTTGTGCTACAGTTGCAAGGTATGAGAAAGGTGCATGAGCCAATAGGATCAACAGCTATGCAAATGAAGGACAAAGTGTAAACTAGATTTTCATATTGTTGTTCACTCATAAATGCAGTACAATGGCTGTTAGACAATGACTGTCTGTAGTACAGAATATTGTGAGCACCCTCATTACAACCACCGGATGAACAATCACTCGGATGGTTTAAACAAGTCTATAACATAAATGTCTCGATAGAAGTAAGACTTTCATACATCATGTTAAGTCTTTTTGTCTGTGTCAGAACAGATTATCCTTTTCTTGAGTACCGTGGTTGAAATGAGCAGCTACAGTACTGTGCAAAACTCGAAAAAAAAACTTGCTGTGTACTGATTGGTCAGTCTCTTATAACCATGCATGTTAAAGTGAAACAGCTGGATATGAACAGTTACCCACTGTTTTTACTGCTGTGTATATAGTTTACCCACCTTAAAATTTTTGTTACCACTACACCACTGCTTCATTTCTTCATGATAGAAATGTATAGTAATATCAAATTTAATGTTCTACTGAAGACAAGTTTTTGAAGGTCTCAATCTTGTCTTTGAATCAGCCATATTTGTACTTGTTCCTGTCATGGACTCGGGATATTATTTCGAGACCCACTGAGGCCACAACTCTGAGAATCAAGGGCGCCGCTAGCAATTTTGGGCCCTATGACAAAATATAAGGTTGGGCCCTTTTATTATTAATAAAGCAGATCTCTGGGGGGCCCTAAAGGGCGTGGGCCCTTAGAATTGTCCCAACTTTCCCCCCCTTAGTGGCTCCCCTGCTGAGAATATTCCTATTAATGAGCCGTTTACTGTCAAATTAGATAACTTCTCATTTCAAGAGCAAGAATGTTACTGCCACCCCGCCCTTTCATATACACATATGTGTATGCATGAACACAAGTGAAGTCGTGCTTGTCTGGGAAAGATGTCAACACCATCGGCTATTATCAAATGTGGCTACATATACCACGAAGTGTTTACCCTGCCATTCTAAGTTTCACAAGAGCGCAAGCCGGCGCATTTTTAGCGTAAAATGCGGAGAAGACTTTTTCCTCCGCAATAAATGTTTACTGTTTGTCTGTAATAAATGCAGATACACTCGCTCACGTGCTCTCCCCTCTCCCCCTCGTCACATATGTGTATCAACATTAAATAATATTACAGAATTATTTAATACTATTCTTAGTAACTGCAGCGGTAGCCTGTGCTTTTACATTAAAAAACTGGAGTACTAAATACATTATTTAAGCAGCATGCTGGTCGCACTTTATATATAAAAAAAAGATTTTGTGTTTTTCGTTATATTGATTCAGCTGCTACAATTTTTTTTTTGTTATTTCTTGTTAAGAAATGACGGAAATCGAATTACCCCCCCCCCCCATTAATAATCGGTCAATAGACTAAATAAATAAATAAATAAATAAATGACAGATTAATCGATTATCAAAATAATTGTTCGTTGCAGCCCTACATTGATACCTCCCTATACCTCTCCTAATGGGCGCCTCAGTCATTCCATGGATTTGTCAAGTTTCACCACAGCTCACTTAAATAACTAAATTAATTTTTAAAAAGTCAGGTGAGGTATTTATCAGCCACACAAGGTGTGCTAGTGGTCAAGTCAAAAATAGATGGGTGTGTTGGATGGATGGTCACTGCAAATACAGTTTTGCCTGCGGTTCATGTACGCCGTGGTCTACAAACAATTTGGTTTTTTGAAAAAAATGCATTGAATCACGTACAAAAGTTTGTCGATGAACAGATTCCTTGACCAGATTCCTTTTTTTTATAGTGGTGCAACACCGGCGGGGCGCATATCCCAGCATGCCCTATGTGCAATTGTAAATAGAAGGACCACAACAGGCACCCAACGAGCACCAAACCCAAATACACAAATGGGAAACACAAGGTTGTCAGACGCCGAACTGCAAGATGCACACACAGTGGAAGATTTACATACACTAAATACATGAGAGGATTGGATAGGGTATACAAAAGACACGGGCAAACACACATGCTACAATAGGGAAATGCAACCATTAACGTTAACAACAACAATACAAGGGCTTTAAGGACTGTCTATTTCTATGCTAACACTCCTTTATTGTTTTCATTTTAACATAGGTTTTTATGATTTCCTTGTGTTGTGGTGTTACGTTAGTTTTATGGTTGCAATCAAGCTTAAATTGATGTGGCAGTTTGTGTCTCTGGGGGGGTTAGACCTCTGTGTGTGTGAGTGAGAGGCTGCCAGTTCAAACCTCATAGTCCACACAGTGATTCCACCATCGTGCCCTTTGGCAAGGCCGTGTCCCTATTTTCACAACGGTACATGGCTTTGAAAAACAATTTGAAGAATAAAATACTAAGCTTTTTATGATGGTTACTCACCCATCCAGACCTCCCCAAACTGTCCTGCACCCAGCTTCTTGTCCATCTTCAAGGACTCTCGAGGAATCTCCCAGGCATCTTTCTGCCATGGCTGCTGCGGTTTGGAGTTTATGCAGGGAACTGACAGGGTGTGGCACAGCCCATCAGCCTGTTCTGTAAGTCAAAGACACATGCACATAATGGGATTAGCTTTAAGTTAATGTTGGCAATAACAATACAAATCAAGCAATGCCCACACAGTGCCCTTAAAATTGCTGAAGTTAAATGTAGCAAATGCAGTTCTTAACCCAAGAAAAAGTAGCAATTCTAATCTTGTCTGTAGATGTTTATAAGGACTTAAATATAATCACTTTGGTAAATGGCTCTATATACAAAATAACAGTATTCATATAGATGTTTGTTTTCATACTATCCTTTGTATCTTTCAAACTTTCAAAATGTCTTTGTATACTTAACTGGGCCCTATGAGGACGACGAATCTGTGGTTGCACCATTTACATATATTAGTTAGGAGTACTTACTTTTATAGTGGCTAACCAACTCTTGTAAGTTATTAAAGGTGATCCTGGGTGAGATATAAAAGCCACCGTTGTCCAGGCAGCGGATCTTGTAATGCTTCACGGTATCACCAGATTGACTAGAACAGTCTCTCACCGACAGTGAGTAGCTACCTACAGGAACAGTTGTAGAGACTAATCGTAAGGGCAGTCAATTTCAAACACAGATAATTGTAAATATCATATTTCAATGTCACATCATAATGTATTACCTGCATAATAAAGAACCGATTTATGTTAGACTTATTGATTATGCATTTGTTCTAAACTATACATTTTACACAATATAAAATACAGTTTGGCTCTTGCATTTAACAACCTTAAATATCACTGGTATTTTGACCCAGTGTATTTTTTATTTATTAATTTTTTTACTATTTTTGAATTAATTTTCATGAAGATTTCATTTGAAGATTTCAAAAATCTCAATCTTCCGAGTGTGTGGGTTTGTTAGCGTGCAATGATGAGATGGAGGGTTAGATCAGAAGTGTCATTGTGGGCGTTTTAAATGTGGAAACTGACACTTCCTTTGATGGTTAAGCATTCTCTGGTATTTAACATATAGACTAGGAAGTAATACTTTACTTGGAGGCACAATATACTATTATGTTCTTAATTCATCGTGAACCAACAGTTATTTAATGTATTAAATAACCAAACAGTCTTAGAGCACAGGAGTGTCATTAGAACACTTATAAGTATAGAATATTAAATGGAAAAATGTTTACGTAATGTCTCAAGTGCACTACTCTAATGAAAGAACAAGTGTGAGAAGGAGGCAGAACATTTAAGATGCGATGATGAAAAGCAGAGATACCAAGCACAGCAGACACACATGGCCCCAAAGGTTAAGTCCATGTCACACCAACTGAATTGTCATGCAGAGAACAGAGAGTTCTTTCATTCTCTTTTCCTGCCTGCATGGTAATAGGCAGAAGGCCTCTATCAGTCGCTTATATGTAGTTAAGCCACAACTCAGGCTCATTCCATGATAGGAAAAGTAAAAGCTGAACTTGAACATTTGCACAAATGTCTGTAAATGACAAATGTTTCTTTCACTCTGGACTATTTTACCTTTACACACAATGTTAAATATGTGTCTAACCAAATTTCAGAGCTACAATATAAAATATGATTAATATTATATTATATATTTGATGCTGAGGTTATCATCATACTTGCAGTATGATAACATGTCATATACCTTAGGTAGGAAAACAGAGGTTTATTTTCTTTCCTGTAATAAATTGTGAATTTTGTAGGAATCTGATGATACTACAACCAATTCTTTCTATAAACCACCATATGAATCATAATATACAACTGGTCTGTATATTGGGTCTCATTTAACAATTAAGTTGTAATGGTTTGGTCATATCCAGTGACTCCAGTGACTAGGAATGGAAAATACTCACCTGTAGTGGTCTCACTGTCACGGATCATGAAGGATCCAGCTTGATTACCAGATGCCAGAAGCTGCCTTTCTGCATCTTTCCTGCTCACACCTTTAGTAAACCACCTGCACAGAGTGAAGGCGAAGCGAACATGCAAAGATAATTTGGCTTTTGACACCTAAACCACTTGTAATAAGAAGAGTTGTATCTTGTTTTGAGAACGGCTCTTTAAACCTTCAACGAATGGAAGTGTTCTTATTTGTAAAGCATTAGAAGGTGCGTGTTCTGCATTCTTTCTCTTCATGCATCATGCTTTTTATCAAAAACTTAGAGCGTGAAACCAGTAATGATTTTTGTTGAAATCTGCCATGGATTATATTTTACACTGCAGGATTAATTTTAAATAAAATAAATGGAATTAGCTGACATTTTTTCAGTTTTGTGTGTTTTGATTTGGAAAATGTTCTCTATAAATCTGTGGTAAAGGAAAACAATATTCATTACCAAGACTCTGTATTATTTGAAAGTATAAAGCTTCAACAGTATGACTGAGGCATTTAAAATTTATAAATGGATTAAATAAAAGTACACACATTTCCAAATAACCACATTTCTCTCTGGTATTTTTTTATACTGTTATTCATTTTGAGTACACACAAGTCCATCCATTTTCTGTAACTGCTTGTCCAGCTGAAGAAGTTCAGTCTGCCAAAGACTATGATGGTGCACTTCTACACTGCCATCAGTGAGTCCATCCTCACCACCTCCATCATCATCTGGTACCCTGCTGCCACTGCTAAGGACAAGAGCAGACTACAGCGCATCATCCACTCCGCTGGGAAGACGCCCGGCTGCAACCTTCCATCTTTACAAAACCTACACAAGTCCAGGTCTTTGAAAAGAGCAGGAAGGATTATGGCTGATTCCTCTCACCCTGGTCACAAACTCCTTTGGACTGTGTGTCTGTGTGTCAGTGTGCTTGTGTGTCAGTGTGCCTGTGTGTGCTCTCCAAAAGACAGGATGCTCCCTGCTGTATGTTCAGGGCAGCTAGTGAGGGCATTTGGCATTTTGCACCATGGTGGCGGGGAAACGCTTTTTTCATGCTGCTCTATAACTGCACGTGGATGGAATGATAATAAAGTCATCCCCTGGACTTTACTTGAGTTATGCGATAAATATAAGAAATTTTATAATAACTGAATAATATGATGTAATATATTATTATTATTATGTGTTAAAAATCCTCAAGTTTTAACTATGTAGTCATCAAGTGAGATTCTCCGGTTTTCAGCCAAGACCATGGTAAGGCCAGGTTCTCTAGATCAGTGTTTCCCAACCCAGTCCATGGGAATCCTCAGAAGGTCCATGTTTTTGCTCCCTTCTAGCTCCCTGCCATATAGTCCACATTTTTGCAAAAATGTAGACTCCCCAAGGGTCCCCAACGGCCGGATTGGGAAACACTGTTCTGAAATCCTGACTGAATGACTACTGGCAGCGCCAACCCTAAATGGAGGGAGAAGGAGGAAGACTTTTAGGCACTAGGGGGGCCATACAGTAGATATGTTATTCTGGATAATGGTTGCTTCGGCTGTGAGAGGGGGGAATTGAACATACTGCACAACATTATATATTCCTTCCAAAACCACTCATTTGGGTCAGTGTCACGATGCAAATGTGGAATTCGCTTTATACACTTTAACCAAAGTATGCATTGTGCTGGAATCAGCCCGGGGTGTATTTATATAACTGTCTGTAGCATTAACAAACTGGGTTCACCTGCTTTACCCAATTCATTAAGCCACAGCCCTCCCTGTCTGGTACAGTTTGTAGGTAGCGTACTCACTCCTCAGTCTCCAGGGTGTCTTTGGCCACATAATTCCTTGGGATGAAGCCTTCTTGTCCAGTACTAATAGACATTGCGTTCCACCACTCTCCAGACCTACAGTGGAATACAAAGATCAAAATGCGGGAAAAAAAAGTGATTTTCATTGCTGCGTCTCCAGCATTGTTGGTTATTCAGTTGACAAAATAAAATAAAATTAAATGATAACAGCAATATGATGCAAAGTAAAACTTCCTGGTTCACTGTTAATCTACAGCTTAATGAAATACACTTTCAAATACACTTATATATATATATACACAGTATTAAAACCAGTGCAAGAGTGACTTCCTGTTTAGAATATCCTGTTATAAAACAAGACTATGGTTAAAGAAAAACCCTACCAGTGTTCAGTGTTGGGCATTTCAGGTCCAGAAACTACAAATCCAGACCAAAATTTTGTTACTACCAACTAGTTGAACATAAAGAGTTCAGTTACAGTGTACTCCACTGGTTCGTAGAAACAAAATCTTGGTCTGGGGTTGTAGTTTGCCAGTGTTTACATTTTATATAATTTTGGCAATATTGCATTTGAACTATAATATAAGGTTTGGTGTCAGTGGTTGGCCTCATCAGGAACTCTTTATACAATTTAGTTAATTAAATCGCCCCGTGGTTAAAAGAGGAAGTTCTTTTCTCAATGAATGACTTTGTTTTTTTACACAATATACTATATTTTGTGATAGTCCTCCGAAACAGTTAATTGTCATTTGAACTTTGAATTCATATTTGTGCATGTAGATTTACCTTGAATCTGTTTTTAATGCTTACATGTCTTTAACACTTACAATACATGTACGCTCCTAGGAAAGTGAAGCTACCTTTGAAATATAGGGGCGATGGTGGTGCAGGAGGTAGTGCTACCATTCGGCAACCGGAGTGTTGCAGGTTCGAGCCCCGGGTCCTTCTGACCCCATTGAAGTGTCCTTGAGCAAGACACTGAACCCCAAATTGCTCCTGGTGTGCAGGTTGGTGCCTTGCATGGCAGCCTCCACCACCAGTGTATGAGTGTGGTGTGGATGGTTGAATGTGAGGCATAAATTGTAAAGCGCCTTGGCTACTCATAAGAGTTGGGAAAAAAGCACTATATAAAATGCAGTCCATTTACCATTTTACCATATGTTTGTGCATTTTTCCTTTGTATGGCTAACACAAAACCAAGGCTCCATTGTCTCTTTAACTCTTATTCTGTTTGTATGTGCATGACAATTGCAAAGAAAGTGTGACAATATGTTGCGTCCATGCTGTTTTCTCACCTACGGCCATAGCAGGTGCTACACCGTGGATAAACAGCACACAAACCAATAGGATACAAGAATAGCATAATGGTTTGCTGTCGTATATCTGCAGTCAGGTCGGAGAATGCAAACCTCTCAGGCATGCAGCACTGTTTACAGCTATACTGTAGCTGTTCTTAACAGCAGCCTCAAAGCATATCATGGATATCATACAATGGGAGAACTGCTGGGATTTTGCATATATTGAGTGAGCAAGGCTAACAGCATAGCCACATACTTTGCATGTATGCAGTTCAGTTCATGAAGGCAAGAGCTTCTGTTTTTCTAGCACTCATAGCTCTGTTAGGTTTGAGTGCATTTGGACAGCAGTATTTACCTCAGAATCGGTTTTACTTTTGAAAATGTGCATATATGTTTTATGGCAAATGGTACACATTTATCTCTGACCCTGAGCTTTAACAAACCAAGTACAATGAACTACGGCTCCTCTTTTGCATGCAGCACTGTTCTGTAGGATTTAATGCATCTTCTATCTGTCACCAAACTAAACCAAAGACCAGAGCAGTCAGGCCGGAGTTTCATATCACATGGTTATTTCTAATCATTTAAAGTTGGTTTGTGCGGTTCTGCTTGAGTGACACTCACTCTTCAAGGACTTTCAGTTTCTCTCCTTTCTTGAAGCCAAGGTCTCCATCATGAATAGCTTCATAATCATACAGTGCAATCACAATGTTTTCTGTCCATGAAAGAAACAAAACACATCAATGAGGAACCACAACACAAGCATATTCTGAGAAAAAAATACATTTCAAAATGGAAAAAAGACAAATAAATTCATTCTCTGATTCTTCAAATAAAAACACAAATAAGTACTAAATACGAGTATATCAACAGAAATTGAATAGTTGGAAAGTGCTTAATTCTTTTAAATAGGATGGTAATGTTTAACAACCAAACAAGCACAACTACATTTTTTTTACAGGCATTTGAGATGATGGAGATGATGTAACGAATGGTGAATTTGAGAAGCACGTTTTTGACAAAAGTGAACAGCTCTGTGAGAGGTTACTCTGCATTTCTGCTATCTAAAGGCAGCATTTTTTCATAGGTGTTATAGGTGTGTCTAAAAAATATCAGATGCTATTTTTTGGATCACATTCCTATAAGTCAAAGGCACTTTAAAAGTTTTGCTGATTTGCTAGTTCTAGCTGCCTGCTGCAAAATGACTTTTCTTTCAGCCAAAAAAAAGATTAGGCCTATTAACTGATTCCCTGACATGACCAGGCTTTAACTTAACTTGCTGAATAAAACTAACCACTGTTTTATAGAAATGGTTAAATGTAGCAGCTCAGATTGCTGAATACAGTACAGATTGCTGTGCCTCTTCTCAAATGTCCCAAGTAAAGCAAAAAAGATGCCCTAGCAAAGCTGAATTTCACTACATTGACTGTTTTAAAGAAGCATAATGAAACTGCTGAAGTAACAATTCAATAGACTACATGGGTATGTTTGAAAGAGAAACTCAAAACAGGGAAGCAAGTGGGACTCACATTTTCTCTATAATGGCTCCCATAGAAATAACAGGAAAAAAATCTATGTTTAACTTTTCGTAATTGTTTTTTTATGTACATTACAAAAAATAACAGTCAGATATGCTGTATTTCACACCTTTTCTCAATGATTACCAATCACTCATTTTATAAAACCTTAAACAATGTTCACCCAGTCACACACAATTTGCAGATCTGATTCACCCTTTTTACAAAACAGCAAAACATTTTTCACTATGGGGAAATTGCAGAATGCAAAATGGCAAACGAAGCTAACACACAGCCTTCATCATTAACGGCTCAAATTTGTTCACACATGTTCCTGAAACTTGTGATAAACCCAATGAGTAAGAAGAGCAGTAAGTGTCTTAGGTTCAGTGCCGGGCAGCCCATCAGGTGTCATCTGAGGGCAGTCGGATTAGCGAACCACTGACACCCGCACGCCTCCGGCATGAGCAACAGAGACACATGACACATCACATGACACATCACATGATCACGATGGACTTTGCTGGGGCGATTGGGTGCTGGTGCTAAAGCGTGCCTAGGGCACCGTGTGGGCTCCAGACGGTATTGCGTAGGTAAGTCGAATCTCAATGTAGCATGGATGCATTACAGAGGAGTTGTCTAAAGTGATGTACACAAAGTCTTTTGGTCTGACCCAGCCCAGGGACAGAATTAATGATCTTACAGATGCACAACACTTTTCAGTCTTGTCGTTTAAGCAGTGCTTAAACAATATGACAATTTATTTGTTTGTTTTTTTTCTGGCTTTTAGTTTCCAGTACCTTACACTTAACTACATATGTAAAAATGTAAATGACCAAAATTAAGTTTTTTTTTTCCTGCCATGCCATGAATCTTTTGATGTAATGTGTAATGTATGCAAAAGATACATATATAATATATATTATGAGAGCACCGGATTTAATGCAGTTTTTTAATGCCTAAAAAGATGCAGAAACATAAAAATGAAGATGTAGGTCACTGAACCATATTGCAGCCTTTAACTTAATCCTGTCACATGAACTTCAGTATATTTTATAAATATAAAAGGACTCATTCTCTAACAGAACAGTTTATGTGAATAAACAAATACTTCAAGGATGAAATTGTGCGTATTTTAATGTTCTTTGATGCTAGTGTTTTTTAGGCTGGTGTGTTGGAGCTACACGACTTTAATTTAGATAAAGTGTTTTATAGTGTATTTTGATAGTGATTCTAACAGTTGGGCCAGGGTGCATGTCGGTAATGAAAATGTGAAGAGTTTTTAAAAAGTGATGCGAGTATGGAGAAGTGCTTGTGAGGGATTGTAACATCCTGCAAATTGTTGAGTAAGATTAATAAGTTCATCTTAAACTTAACTGCCTAATTGGTCTATTGGTCTATGAATCTACGAATCCATTACTTGTGGACCAGCTACACCTGATCATAATTTCATGTTTGAATAGCGTACAGCGGGACAGGGATAGTTCTGTTAGTGATTAGCAATGTCACAGCCATTACACTTCCTCCTCACCACATCAGACATAACTGTAATATTCTGTTGACATTAACCTAGTTTCTGTTTCTGCTGCATGACTTGGGCTGCCGATTTAACATTCAGTACCAACCAGGTCTGAAATTTTTATTTTCCAGTGAAAATAAACACTGAAAATGTACTGAACAGACATTATGTCTCGTGAAATACAATGATTAAATAATTTACTTGTGGGTTTTGTTTGGCACATTTCATAAAACACACTTAACATTCTCATGACTTTAAAACTATTTCTCATAATTGGTTACAGCACAACAGTATGGTTTAGTTGCAAAAGCCTGTAACTTACCCAAGCCAATTAACTCAAAAATTGTATCAATGTATTAGTCAGACTCCGGTTTCCCCCCACAGTCCAAAGACATGCTGAGGCTGATTGGAGTCACTAAATTGCCCATAGGTGTGCATGTG
>JAABNY020000145.1:83587-112112 GCA_015164015.2 Brevimyrus niger
GGTGGGGGGGGGGGGGGGGGGGGGGGGGGGAGGGGGGGGGAGGGGCGGGGGGCCACGGGATGACGGGGGGGGAGGGGGGGGGGGGGGGGAGGGCCTGTGTCCAGGGTTTTTAGGGAAGGAGGTACTTCAGAATCTGTGCAAGTGAGATGGAGTCATTTTGGGAAATTACACTCTCAGTGACTCCTTTTGGTTATTCAATAGCCTTGTTTATTGCTATAACTAAATATCAAAAGCAATAAACTCCCTTAAAAAATGCTCTTAAGAAAGAGAAAAAGCACATTTTATGTCACTATACATCCAACATGAATGTACAGATTAATCATCTAAAAATAAAAAGCCAAATCCAGGAATGCCTAAATTAGAATCAGTTTCTAGTGACAAGTTCCTTTGTGTATGATGGAATATTTTTAGCTTCTATTGTTTAAATGTTGGGTCCCAGAATTACATAGGGCTCATTTAACTCCGTGGGCCCTGAGAGCACTGGATACTCTACACCAGCTTCATCCCAAATTTACAAGAACCTCCATCCAGGGCCCTTGGCTTTCTGCTGCCATCAGAGTCACTCGCACCTAACCCTAACCCTAACCCTAACCCTCCTTACCTGTGGGAATGCCCCCATTAGCTACCACGTGAATCTCCTTGGACAGTTTACAGGGGCACGCTGACGCCCGTTTGGCTGACTAAGTCCTTATCAGCTCCGAAACGCCCTTCTTCATGTAATACTCAGCCATTCTGCCTGCGGAACAACCACACCCCCTACAAGCCCTCGTCGCCTCTATTCCAAAGGGCTTATATAACGCAATCACACGATAACTTGTTGTTCAATAGTATGCCTGGGCAGCAGTATTGATGAGGCTGATTGACTCCTTTGACTTGCGTTGTGACTTGCATTGCATCACATTTACTGGTTCCCCCTCAAATAAACCCCTGAATGAAGGAAACGCTCTCAGTGAAACTGCTAAGGGCTCAGATTTCTGTAGTGGAGCTAAGCAAATATGAGATATAACACCAGCTCCCTGCGATACCTTGAAATTCCACCTAGTACAGGAACAAAGGTGCACTGAAAAACTGACTTACACACATCAAACGTGAAGCATTACATTTCCATGCAGAGTGCAGTTCCAAGGAGACGAAACTCATAGCAATGGCAAACCCTGAATCGGGGGGAAAGATTCTGGAATGTTTGTGCTTTGTTCCTCACTTCAGTGTCATTCGGAACTCTTTAGCCAGTGACGATGGTTGTGACTCCAGGACAATCCTAAAGGGACAGTGTACATACGTTTTGATTGAAAGCGAACGTTACCTAAGTGCAGGTCCGACGCCAGAATAGTGCTCCAGGGTTGACGACTGTATCCTGTTTTCCACCGCAGATGGCAGATTGGAAGTGGAAGAGATGAGAATAATCACTGTGGAGCACGACCCTGGGAAATGGGCCTGTTTCTACAACCTCGTAGGAGGAAGAGCCATTTCTCCCTATCACCTCCGAGGCACATACGCTATCTCGGCCTGGAATTTTTTTTTCCCCTTCTCCGTCCTTTATTGGAATTACATTGAATCCATCAGAGGAAGGCAATGTGACAAACTGGGAAGCGAAGGAAGAAACTCCGGGGCTGAGAATCTGGGAAATCTTACTGGGAAAATAAAGCAGAAAGGGAGAAAAAAAAAACATGAAACGCAAAACTAATAGACAAACCTTAACCTACACAAGTGCACTTACGCAGGTAAACATAAATACATATAGTCATGTGTAATAAATATGATGTCATCATATAGGGGCCTACATCTTAAAGGGAAAGCCTCAGCTCTGGCTGGTTTTCTCTTACCAGCTCCAAGTTTACATAAAAAGGTTCAAACTCCCTGTTAGAGCCAAAATAACAGAGAGTGATAGGCCAGATAAGGACAACACACTCACCTGAAATCTTTTTAACTCTGAACAAACCACTTAGCGTTTTACAATGATGAAGCAGTAATGAAAGCACTCACCCGGAGACAATTGAATGTAAACGCGGCCGTAAGCAGCCCCTGACCTCGCTCCCCAGTGTGATGCTGTCTGCCTCTTGCTCACGGCCAGGCCCTTTGAAGAGGGTAGCAGCGCTTGCACAAGGACAATGGTGTTTGATCACTTTACTGTAGGCCGGCAGAGAGGCAAGGGGCACGTGGGGGATTGTGTGCATGCACGGGGGTGGGGGCATTGGGGGAGTTGGGGTGGGGGTCAGCTTATCCTATATGCAGCCAGGCCCTTATTTATCACACAACATATTCCTGCAAAGCTGAGGAATAACCAGCAAATCCTGCACTCATACATCTGCAGAAGTGAGCCGTCCAAGCCCTTGATGGGCATGGACAGCCATCACCAGCTTCTCACGTTCACCAGCCCTCAGCACTGCATGAATAGCAGACATAATACTACTGAAGATGTCCTAATTGTTACTGAGCATGTGCATGCTGGGGTAGAATACTGCATCCGTGGATGATCGGCTCCAATATGGTGGTATGTGGCTCTGTGTGTCAATGCCACAGGCGTCGTCAGGGCTGATCATTTTCAGCCGAGCCCTGAGCATTTTGCCCTTGATGCCAGTCAAGCCCCAGGTAACTTGACTTAGTCCCTGATTTTTTCCAATAGCTAGAAACTGCCCTGGTTAGGACGCCTTAGCTGGAAGGTCGCCAGTCGAGATCCTGCGGTCGGCTGAGTGATTTGCTGTTGGGCTTCGGAGGAAGGGCATCTCTGCTGTCTCACTTGTACGTTTTGTTGGATAAAAGCATAAGATAAGTATGTGGACCCTAAGGCAACATATCCTTACTCCTACAAAATCCATTTGTGATCTCTCTAAGGCAAAAAAAAAAAACGCTGCTTCAGATTAAGGCACTAACCTCACAAACTAACAATAAATATGTAACTAAAAATAGATGGATGTGGTGGTTATTTTTTCTGCATTAGCTTCCCCTTCATTGTTGGTGACATCACAGTGACAGCCCCATGTGGTATCCTCTTCCCTCAGGGTTGACACTCCCCAGTGTTCCCTCTGTCCACTGCAGCACAGTGACAGCCCCATGTGGTATCCTCTTCCCTCAGGGTTGACACTCCCCAGTGTTCCCTCTGTCCACTGCAGCACAGTGACAGCCCCATGTGGTATCCTCTTCCCTCAGTGGTGACACTCCCCAGTGTTCCCTCTGTCCACTGCAGCACAGTGGCAGGCTCCCTGTGTGGCACCTTCCTCTAGTGAGGGCGTCATGTGCCGGCTAGCGATCCTTCTCTTAACTGGAGGACTTTCATAAACATGGCTGTGCTTACATTCCCAGAGAAACCCAGGACCACAACCCTGACAGCACAGACCCCGTCGTGATACTGACAAATAAAACAATCGCTATGGGAGGCTGTAGATCCGAAGCACCTCCGTGCCCAGAAGGCAATAAAGGAGGCCACACATCTGCTGAGTCGGGAGAACATGCACTAACCGGGTCATAAAGTGGTGCTGGAACGTAACCTTTGCTCAGCAGCCATGTGAGCAGGATACTGTGGCGCACAGTAACACTGAATACGCTTCTGCTGTGTGTTGTTGTCTCCTTAACATACACATGATTGTCCCCTACTTTGTGCCCTGTGCTTCATGGGAAATCCAGGCTCAACCAGACACTGCACTGGATAAGTGGTGAGGATGGACAGATGGTTGGATGGATGGATGGACAGATGACAGACTTGTATAGTTTCTAATCAAGGTGGCAAGGAGCTTTCTGGTCAGGCTGGACCCCGTCTGCAGTTACAGGTATTCATGTGAAGCAGTCGGCCTTCAGCCATGACAAATGTGTTTAATTCAGCATTAGCAATAGAGTTGGGGGGGGGGGTTCAAACTTGGCCTCCACTCTGTGTATTGAGGTTCTGTGTCCTTCCTGCATCGCTCAGGAATCTGCCCACAATCCAAAGATATGTAGTTAGGCCAATCGCCATCTCTGAACGGCTCATCGTGAATGGATTGTGTGTGTGTCTTGTCAGGGTGTACACCAACTCTGGGCTCTATGCTGCTTGGAATAGGGTGGATTCCCCCACCCCCAACCCTGATCAGGATAAGATGGAACGATGAACATATATCATAAATGGGTCTTTAAAAAAAAAAAGTAAAAATAATAAATAAATATAGATGCACACCCACCAATCCATCTTCCAACTCATTATTATCCATGAAAGAGTAAAAAAATTATGTTCTGTTGACCTCTAGCTGCTCTGTTCGACTATAAATCCTGTATGGAAATCGCCCAAAAGTTATAGAAATTAATATGTTTTAAACACAAATAAAAAATAAATGATGAACCCAAAACAAAACAGAGCTAACCACAAGAATATTTATAATTCTTTCTTATTAAAAAGATTATTTACTTCAGTGTGCTCAGTTGTCTCCGTTTGATACACATTTTACCCATTAACACTGACAGAGTATGTTTCTCCCACAGGCTGGTGTATAACACTTTCCCCAGACTGTTTTTATTCACATAAACTGAAGCTCTTGAGCTTGTGAAACCGAAAGGAAAACAAGCCAACATACTTCTGTAAAGCAATATAATAACATTAATATTCTATTATCAAGTAGAGAAAATAAATTTAGTTTCTAACAAAATTCAACAATTTTCATTGTCACCCTTTTTCACCTCCTGGAAGGTATTAATACTCATTGCACTTGAAATTAAAGAAATACACAGTGTTTCATTTATACGTAATGTGATTAATTTGAGGACAGAGGATTTTCTTTACAATAGTTAAACACTTCTTTTACTCTCAAACAAGCATGGAGTTGAGTAGGTAGAAAAACACAAAAGTGTCTGAAATCCTTACACCAAACTTAAAGACAAGCTGCATTGGTTTTTTGCATTGATCAAGAATACTGTTAATAATAAAATAATCACTGGAAGCTACTGATGATTTCAATTTTTACAGCTAAAGACCACAGCGACCTAAGCTCAAATATTACTGCCACGCACACACCTTTATGTTTTTACTGTCCTTTTTTTAACATAAATATTATGTTCTCACAAAGTTAATTATTTACACTATAACAATAACCAGGTTCAGAGGTAATAAACTGTTGTTTTTTTCTCCTTCTGTTTCTTTCAATGTTACAGCCCATAATACCTTCAGGACAGGATCGTCTCCACCAAAAAAAAAATAAAATTGTACCACTTCAAAATGCCACAGGTATGGGAGAAAAAAAAAACACTACTAGACTTGTAGTTATACTAACTGCAATTGATTGTTTCAGTCTTTTGCTATAATAATTAAGGCAGTTTCGGCACTGGTCACAGACGTTTGGGTGTGGTGAGTCCTGTGTGCACAGTGGTAAGAGACGCTCACGCCAGTGATAAAGCACACCAAGAGTTCTGCGGAGTGGAGGACGTGGGCGTGAAGCTGTAGTCCTCGTATTTGATGTCCGTTTGACCAGAACTCAGAGTGTCCAGCTGTGACGACGCCTTGCAAAAAAGTAAGAGGGAAATTATTCTCTAAAAATCTGTTTCCATGCAAAAAACACAATACTGCACAATACTAATAATTTCAGTTTTTGACTCAATACTGCTCCGAAAATTTAACTGTCCACAATGTGTGCAGCATTTTTTTACTGATAAAAAACGAATATGGCAAAAATAAGACATGTATTGCTATTATTAGTTATAATTTAATATTCTTAATATGTATATCATAAAAACACAGTGAACGTGACAGCTGGGGACATAATGCGCCATATTCCGGAATATTATTTTTCCTGGCTCTGGTGTGGTATCTTACCTGTGAGATGGAAACTACTGTCTGTCCAGCATAGGGTGAAGGCACCATACTGGGCTCGCTTTTTATCGTGGAGGCGTTTTCAGAGACTGGCACGGAGGAGGGGGAGCTGGTACCAGGAGTGATTGACCCTGGGCCTGTCAAAGTTAGAACAATCTAGGTCAGTGTTTCCCCACCATGTTTTTGCTCCCTCCAAGCTCCCTGCCAAACAGCCCACATTTTTGCTCCCAGGGAGCTGTGAGGGAGCAAAAATGTGGACCATCTGTGGGTCCCTGAGGATCAGATTGGAAAACACTGATCTAGGTGTTTGCCTTATCTCACAAAATTCAGGTGTATACAACAAAATTTAGCATGTCTATGTTA
The DNA here is from genome assembly GCA_015164015.2 of Brevimyrus niger. Taxonomy (NCBI): domain Eukaryota; kingdom Metazoa; phylum Chordata; class Actinopteri; order Osteoglossiformes; family Mormyridae; genus Brevimyrus; species Brevimyrus niger. The sequence continues at coordinate 89,718 of JAABNY020000145.1, forward strand.
TTTTTTGGTAAAAAAAAAAAAAAAAAATACAATCTACTGAACAGGATGCAAGTATTACCTGATGAGGCTTTGGATTTTGTCATCTTCGGCTTCCTTTTCCGGGTCTGGATTCCTTCCTTTTTCATCGCCAGGGGTCTAGGTACCTAACGGGAGGTGGAGGGACTTACTAACAGAATTTCTTGCTAAATCTGTATTCTCCGGAAGACTGTTTTAGCCTATAAATGTATATCACAGTCTCACTTTCCCCTCCCTGCATCCTCATGCCAAGAACTACGGCCTCAGTAAACACCATCTCACATTCAGGTGCCGGGCTTTAGGCAAGCAAGGACACAACTTCCCAGCAGGAGGGTGGCCAGGATGCAGAGTGAGGGGCACGTGGCGTGTGCTTTGGTACGTACCCCATGCAGCTTCATGTAGAGGCCGCAAGCATTGCACACAGGTTCTCCCTCTGCATTTCGACGCCACAGCGTGGTGGTGCTGGTGTGGCAGTTGGTGCAGCAAAGCCCGGCCCGTCTGGAGGACGACTGCTGGGTTGGGGAGGGGCAAGCAGCGGATTAGGGAGACCCAGGGTGTCAAACAAGCAAGTGAAACCAAGCGAAACTGAGCGAAAACAAAACTTTTCCGGAACGATGTGTCATTAAGCACAAACACGTGGGACACATTACACTGCGCTGAGTCATGATTTTTAAATATAACAGTATTCTGCGCGGGTTTTAAAGTGCACCTTTAGCAGCTGGGGAACTAAGCTGGGAGATTAACCAATCGCACCTAGAGATATATTGTGTCAACCAACTGTTAAGAATGAAAACCAGAGTGAAAGTAAGTGATGAATGCCAAACTCCCACTAAGTGTTTGCAAAAAACCTGCAATTGTGACGGAATTAACAGTGCTGATTCTGCCTAGTGTGCTGTGCCTGTATAGAACACTACATTAGCTATTGCGAGACAACACATTAAAAACTAAATCAATCAAGTGATGCCAAACTGATCAAACAAAAAAAACTCCAAGTAGGAGAGCTCCTGCTTGTGAAATAGTTGCACATCTCAATAGGTTGTTTCTGCTGCCTGGTCTGCTGTTTGGCCCTCACGACACCCATATCAGAAGTTGGGAACATTCTTTAACAACAGAACTGTAGGTGACCATATTGTGGCTCAGCCTACTGCAGTTCTGCTAAAAAACAAACAGCCAAGGACAAGGACACTGAAGGACAAATAAAAACAAAAATCTGAAATAATTCACAACAGCTGCTATCAAGTGCCTGGTTCCTGGGAAAGGGGCATTCCGAAGGACTCCCTCACACACAGAGCTGACCTTCGCTAAGAAGCCGCTAGCCTTGACTGTTTTTTTTTTTAACCTGACACATTTTTGATTTCCCGGCACTACTCAAATACTCCTATTTGAATTTCAACAAAAGGTGGTTTAATGCTACTTAATTATTACATGAATTAGTTTATGGTTCTTGTAGGCCGACATACGATATTTCTAAGGGAATATAGATTTACCAGGCGTTTCTGTGGCTTAATGAGCGGTCTGTTGATGCCGTTCATTTTGTGGTACAATCCGCAGGCATTGCACAGGTAGTGCCCAGTGCCGTCTCTCCGCCACAGAGGAGTCGAGATGGACCCGCAATTCACGCACTCCCGCCCTTCGCCAGGTAACTCATCCAGCATGTCTGAAAGGAAATGCAATCACAGCATTTAAATCATGAACTGATTTTTTTTCTTAAATCGTATGTTTCTGATGCAGCATTAACAATAACATAGATTTTACATAATTTAATACCGTATTAATCATAGCTTTGTTCATGCTGCTAAACTTTCAGTAACCTTCTAAACAATGATTACATAACAGCACAGTTTGAAAACAAATTACTTCAGGTTAATGCTAAATGCAAAAAGATTATAGCATACCCCATAAGACAAATTCTCGTAATCGACATCGAGTTATTTTAGAATCTCAGTTAATATTCAGTCATTAAAACAATAATTTGTTAAAGTGACATGGAGAAAACGCTTAATTCATTAACATCTAAATTAATCGTTTTACATTATTTATTTGTTGTTTTTTATTTCTTGATATTTAATGTTATTGGCCGACGAGTATTTAAAATTAATATATTATATTTTGTACATTTAATATGGATCATTATTTTCATGTTGTTAGGGATGCAGAATTAACTGTAGGTCTACAGAGCTAAAGAATTTCGGCGCCTAGCAGAGACACCACGGGACCTGAAGCTGCGGAATGTCGATGGGGATCTTATCAGTGTTAAAGATTTAGGTCCCAAATCAATCTGGCCTCTGACAGGCGGCGGCCGCCTACAATTACTGGATCAAATTCCTACTCAAAACAGCGAGGAAAAAATGTTTGAAATAAAAATGATGTGTATCTCCTATCGTCGCCCTATTTTTAATAGCAGCCATTATCTAACTGGTCTGCTTTTGTTATGATTATACAGGAAATTGATTTTATATAAGCTTAGGACTAAAATAAAATGCAAATGTATTGCTGTTCAACAATTTTCCATCCAGCGATTTTGATTTAGTCTTCAGGCACTGTAAGTTACTGTAAGTTTTATCTGAATCGTCCGAAGTAAATTCATGGCTAAACTAAACGAAAATATACAGACATATAATAAACTTTAGTCATTGGTTTATTTGTTGATACATTTAAAATTTTTTATAATTTGAAAAACTTTTCGCCGCAACAATAACACAACGAAAAATGTGTATTTGAAACATTTGAAAAACTACTTTAAGGTGACAACTGTTTTGGCAAAATAGGTTGGGTTTTCAGCGAGCGCGCATTGTAGCCTGCTCTTTCATCAGCATCTGAAACAAAAACAGATTGTGGCTGAAAATTTAATTAGAATCACGGGTGAATAGGTTTGGCGGCTGTTTAATTTAAAGAATGTGGATTAGCACGACAGAACAAAGATGGTACTCGCTGAGTTGTTTCTGATGGGCTCTTTTGCCAGTTGTAGCTAGTCTAAAGGGTGTGATACAATAGGCGATGATTTGGGAAACAAAGCGACACGTTGAGAATAAACTAATTTCCTTCAATAATCCGTTTTAAAAACAATGCTTTCCTGTGCTTATGAATAGCATTTGTATATTCCGTCAAAATCTGGAATATTACTAAATCAATTTCAAAAACGATATTGTTAAGCAGTTGATGTCTAGTTTTAAGTTGTACTTACATAAGTTACCAAATGTATGTGGATTAACATGTATACATTGGGTATGATGCACTTGGTTATGGTGCACTTGAACTGACTATTTTAAAAGATGTAGGCTATTTTTGACATTTATTGTCCAATGTCACCATTACAACGTGATTTAGAAATACACAACTTTGTTTAAACCAAATTCATGCAAACAGTAAAAGTAAAAACCGCTATCAACTGAAATTAGAAATTGAAAAAAAAAATAAGTGAAAATGCGGCTCATACGCACCTAGACTTGACCTCCTTGTTTGCAGGCCCGCTTGTCGTCCCTGAAAACTAATCATGCTGCTCTCGAAATGTCCAGGGCTCCACGAGGTCGCCATCTCCGGGCTCATGTACGCCGCATAGGGGTTTGAGTAGGATCCTCCGACCGAGCGCACCAAGGTGCTGCCGTATTGCTCCGGCCGGCCGTTGTTGCTCAGCACCAGCGGATTCTGGTACGCCGTGTCTCTGCCGGTGTTGCTGCTCACCGGCGGGCTGTGGGAGTAGGAGAAGCCCGGGGGCGGGTGCGGACTGCTCGGATTAAAAGAGGAGCTGTCCGTGCCAGTCTGTGACCAACCGTGATGTCCGCCGAGGCCGTGCGACTGGTGAGCAGTTTCACAAGTCTGGAGGTACGGAATTGTGGGCAACATAGTGGGTACCCGAGTCGTGGGCACATAAACCGGAGAACTGGCCGAAGGGTGTATGTAGTTCCCGCTGTCGTGAGCGTATGGCGACTGGTTTGAGGTTAGTGCCAGACTTGGGTACATTCTGGCACAACTTCTTTCACTTTTTATATAAGTTGAAGGGGCGATATTGAAGGAATACTGAGTCTATTCCAATGACAAGGCGTCTGTGAACAACTGTATAATAAAATAGTTTCCAAACTCTTCTTGGTAACTCTCGTGATTGGTTCTGCAGAGCGACGACCAGTTCTGTATTCCACTCCTATGTAAAAAGAAGACACAATCAACGAAACGGAACCTATTCCTACTGTTAAATTTTAATTCATATATTCTGTATGCCCTTCCATCTTATGCTTACCGATCTGACTTGCCTTACAGTGTCATTAAAACATGTTTTCTTCCCTCTGTGTCAGTTTACGATAAGATTCGCAAGCATACATAAGAACGGTAATGTAAGATGCTGCTTTTCTGAAAGTAGAGGTATATGGTGAATTTTTAATAGACATTTTTAACATCTGTTACTATTGCTAATAATAATAATAACAATCCCCGGGATCTTGCCCAAGAAAAACGGTTGATAGATGAGTGGATGGATGATGGGTGAATTGATGGACAATAATAATTTAAAACGAGTGTTTAATTCCATTAAATTTGTCGCTAACGGTTTATAAGTATCAGTAGATCTGTTTGAGGCATACATTCTATTATTAAAGTCATTATCTTACGAAAGGGACAAACATATTACATATTTACATGTTTATCGCAAGTAATATGGATGATATTAATCACAAAGGCTAATATAAAACATTGATAGCTCGATACAGACGAGTAATTCAATTCCTTCCGTACATTATCTCACTAGATAAGGAATTCAGGATGATTAAGTCAGAAATCTTTCCAAATTAGTTGATAAAAAAGTCCAAGCAACTTACTCGGGAACGTCTGCGAAAGTCACCTAAGTCCTTGTAAATCCTCCAGCAAACAGCAGGAATTCGTTTAGCACAAACAGTGAGCGTCAAAGCGTTCCTTCCCTAATATTCGCTTTTTGGTCTGCAATAATTATATAGCCCTACCTAGTATCAGGAGATAGATAGCTGTTGCTTCGGATCATAGCAGATATAACATTGCTCAGACGTAGCTTCACTATGAAACTTTACTGCGAGGTATTTGTACGCCCAGAGCTACGTGACGTATCCAAAGGTAGGGCACCGGAGCTGGAAGCGAGCGAGGGATAGGACGAGAGACAGAAGGAAAAAAACTCCACCTGAAACAGGGCAGAGTTGCTGAATCCGCTATACGGCGAGTGTTTTGAAATCAATGAATGCTAACTTGCAAATGCCAGCCGATCCATATTGGTCTTTTAAATGTGATGTAATAATTAACATAATCAAAATTCAACGGGAACTGATTTTATTTTTTGTAGAAATTATTTGTCATAATTATTCTATATCTCTGAGCGGGTTGACTGCTTGCTTGAATTCGTATAAAATAAAATAATGTTTGCTACCGTACGTTTTCTTTTCTTAAACGCATTACTAGATCTAGCTAGAATATATTTAACTAAATGGTCTTGTAAAACATTTATCATGCTGTAAAATCATCTGCCATTTGCAAAGAGAAAGTTGTTTTGGTTTATGGTCAGGTAAACCTGAACGAGTTCTCAATAAAAAGGCAAGGCGATAAGATATAAGACTGTCCGACAGAATAACGATATAATCATGCATAGTTAAAAATATTATTAGGTTATCTTAATAGCAGATTCCATGAGATTCTAAAACAGTATGACACACAAGAAAAATGAGAGTTGCGACTTTTATCATAGATTTTTTCCCGTCATTATAAATGGTATATTTTCCAAATATGTGTAGCCTGTTTTCTAAAGATTTTTTTTTTTACTGAATAAAATATCTTTAAAATCAACGGTATTTTGTAACTTATATCATGAAGGCCTAATGTGAAAGGTAACGATATAAAACAGTTTTTCTATGGTTGATAGGTATGCCCACACAGGTGAATGTTTTACTTTCACGATTAATAATATGCAGACGGTTGCCACCCCCTACCCCCGACACACACAGAGCTTTTTTCTATATAAATGGGTTACCGTTCATCTTTAAATTGTACGGTGTTAATGTGTTTCTCACATGTAAAATGTTTAAAAGAATTAATGCAGTCCAACCTTCGATACTCAGAAGTTCAAAAAGAAGAGAGTAAACAAGCGAAAAACCTCAAACGCTGTCGGAGTCATGTTTCCTCATTGGAGTGTACGTATACACGCACACACACGCACATATAGGCCTACACGCAGACATTTTCACAAAGCTACTGTCATCATTACCATACATTGTGGCAATAATCATAAATAGTTGTTTTCTGATAAGACCGTGGTCACAATTCTCTTGAATAGCAAATTATTATTATTCGAACAAAACTTTGAAAGCCTGTGATAGAAACATCAGCGTTGTGTACACCCAATTTTGTATATAATGATGAAATTTGCATTGGTAACAATTATTAATGATTTAGCAAGTTATTTAATGGATGTGGCTTTGTTGTTCTTGGTAAAAAATCTTCTATTTATTTTCAGATATATAGAGAAACGATTTTCAGTGTATTTGTTATAAGTTCGGCAAAGTGGAAAAAAGAAATATAACAAGAACAATTAAAACAAGAAATATAAAAGGACATTTTTCAGTTGACAATGTAGGAACTTTGTTCTTCGCATAAATTCCGTGATGTTTTATTGCTCTGTAGGGCTATGTGTATGTACTATTCATTATATAGGCCTAATGTTTATAAATACTATAGGTGAAGAAACCAACCGTAAAATTTTATCTGAACAAATGCAAGCAATATAGAACAGTGCTTTTACGCGGCTAGCAAATAATTTGTAAATATATTTAACAGTGGCAATTGTAATGACATATAATCAGCTGTAGCCTACAAATTATGGAGATTGATTATTATATAAAAATGTGGATGAATTTGATCGTTAATCTGTATTTGACTATATTTATATTTACATGTCAAACCAAGTTTCCATTTTTTCAAAAACGGTAAGGTTAGCTCATGTTTTTGCTCTAATGAAAATTACGTGATGTAAAATTAGTATCAAAATCTATTTTTTCCTTGACACGCTGCATAAAAACGGCCCAGATATTAATTTTGAGCAGAAGTTACATTTTAGGAGTAAAAGTTGCAGAATTATATTTATATTTCGTAAATTGAGTTAAACATTGCAGTTAGTAAAAACAGTGCAAGAAACAATATTACGTTATGATTTTTCAATAAAATTTGAACGATGCCGTATGAATATAGGCCTAAACAAACAAACCAACAAACAAACAAACAACAAAAAAACGTTTTAAACTTTTCCCTTATCTACAACTACAACTATAATTTAGACCAATTTAAGGGAAATCCTTTAAAAATGGTAGACCCTAGGCTTACCCATTGGTCTTTTGCATTAAATTTGATAAGAACGAAATCTAAATACACAAACCACAAAAATATACAAAATGGCAATTTTATTTCTCTGGATGTGACAGCGCGTTTGCTTTGTTAAAGCCGGAATCAACCCGTTCCTAATCTTCACAGTAAATACGTTAAAGTGTAATGAAATCACTCACACGTATTAAACATAATGATCCCAAAAATTTAGAGCAAGAATTGGATATCCATGCATAAAAATATTAATTAAAGCTAAAAACTTTCAACAAAACGTGACATGATATTATACATAAATTACAAAATAATAGAACCATCATTTAAAGGAATATTTCAAAGTTTATTATGGTGTTTCAGACTGACGTGTAGAATAATATTTCGTTCACACCGATACGTGAAGAGGCACGTCATTGTTATTAATGTGTCTTAATCCTCCCCGAGTCTCTTTCAGTTCATACTCATTGCGTAGCTGGTCCTATATTTCACTCCCGACCAATTGCGACGTTACCGTGTAACTCACATCTCTCACTACGAGTGCTGATACCGTCCTTATGAATGAGGTGCTTCTTGAGTCCACTCCGTAGGACCTTCGCTGCGCGGTCCATCAGCAGCCATATACTTTCAGAGAGAGGCAAAGCGGATCACCAGTCAGGTCTTTGTTACGCGTACATTATTTAAGCAATATTTTTAAGCATACTGTTTCGAGCGTCTGAGATTACACAGTATTGTAATGGATACTATGTGGTAAAAGAAAATAGGAAAGCTTGTATCGTTCGTTATCATTGCATTCACATAATAGATGGTCATACAAATACACACATTTGAAATGATTTAGCTGGGAAGCTCATTAATTTATAATTGTATTTAACAGTAAATATATTCCCAAGTTCCACAGAATGAAGCCAAAGTTGTTGTTGTTGTTATTATTATTATTATTATTATTATTATTATTATTATTATTATTGTTCAAACCCAATATCAAACCATAACCATTGCCAGTTAAAACATATTTACAAGAAATAAATCTCTAAAAGGTACAGGAATGTTAAGGCCAAAGTTCAGGGCACTCAGCTCAATCACTGTGACCACTGTGTAAGTGTGTGTGTGCATATGTTTGTGTTTTTTTGGTATAGATCATAATCTTAATTTTATCCATTAATTTATTTCGTCTTTGATGCCTTGTAAATTTGTTGTCATGACTTCATGAATAGCAGGCATGCATGTTTATATGGGTGTCAGTATGCTTGTCTGCCCGTGTGTGTTGATCTGTGTGTGTGTGTGTGTGTGTGTGTGTGTGTGTGTGTGTGTGTGAGAGACTGAGGCCTGTGAGTGTTATTGACTGCTATGCTGGTCAGGCTCTGGGGGAACAGTGGAGCCAGGGTGGGTTGGTCCCAGGGAATGCAGAGGGCTGACTGTGGCGGGGGGGAAGGAGTCAGGCTAATCTCCACAGAGCAGAGGGGCTGGCTCCTGTCTGCCCGTCTCCCACTTCCCTATCTGTGTGTTTCATTTCACACTGTCACCCGCTATCTCTCCCTGCTGCACCATGGCCCAGTGGGGGGCTCGCAAGCCTAGGACTACCAGAACCCCCGTCGTCCCATCCCACACACACGCTACCACACAGCCTACAGACCGGCATCCGTGTGCACGCCCCATCCCACACGGCACACGCCACACGCCACACGCCACACGCCGCTGCCACACAAGGACAGCTTGCACCATCCTTCTCACAGGTAAAAGTGTTTGCCGACTGGCTTCCCCTTTCATGTGTACAAGCCACATGAGTTTTCATTAACCATAAAAGTCTGATATTGAATCTCTTCCAAGCCAAAGATTTGTAGGATCTAACAAAAATGTAAAACAGAAACTGCATTGTTTTGATTGAAAGCTTGCTATCTGGCTTCTTTTATATTGTATAACATAGCACATACACTGGTGGCCAAAGCTGAAAACACTTCTTAACACAAATTTTAAAAGATTGTTACTTCGTAAATCGTCCAGTGTATGATGTTTGTAAACATTCTTTGATTGTTTACAAACATTACTGCCAGTATTCCTGTAGAATTTTTTAAAACATTCTACCAAAAATGCTAGGTGTTTCCACAATTGTGGCCACTAGAGCAGTTATTCTTGTCAGCAGAGCAGCATATAATAAGTTCACATACAGAATGGAGATAAAAGCGCTTAGGTCCCTAATCAGATGTTATGGCCAAACCATTCAGCAGGAAGATCCGTTCGCCACTAAATCTCCCTATAGCTCCCCAAGTGCTTGTTGGATCCGTGCCCCGTCACCCGTGTCCACATGTACGCCTTCTTTCGGAAGGATGCCACACTCTACTACAGCAAGGTTCTCATAAAAAAGGCAAGAACAGCCTGTCACAGCCGTAGTTAGTCTATGCCCAGGGCTGGACAGCCCGCCTGGCATACCAGGCCATTTCGCAGTGGGCCGATACAGGGGGTGTGTGGGGAGACCCAAACCATGCCCCCTCTTCACCCCAGTCCAGCCCCGTCTATGCCAACATCCACAGATGGTAAACTGACAGGATCAGCTGGGTGCTGCTTCTTACAGCTTCATTCCTCTCCGATTCCCCGAAATCCCCTCTGGCCCCATTACAGCAGGATACTGAACCACAGCCATTCTGCACTGCAACTCCCAATATACTCAGCCTGGCGTATAACGAGCAGTGTGCCCTCATTGAAATAGCTCTGACAGGGCAATGCTAAGAGTAACATAGTACAGCACTTCTGTATCGAGAGAGAAGTGACTCAAATTGTGTTATGGGGCCTGTGTATGAGAAGGAATTTTGAGATCATTGGTGACACACCACAATGAAATGTGTCCTCTGTATTTCACCCAAATGTGACATAGCAGGGGGCAGCTAATTCAGCACTCGGGGGCGGTACCTTTCTCAAGGTACCTCAGTGGTGCCTTGCTGGTTAGGGATTCAAACCAGCGATCTTTCAATTACAAGCACGCTTCCCTTACCATTAAGCCACCACTGACCATCCACACAGCTGTTTGGTGAAGCTTTGCAGAAGGAGGGACATGGCATGTTGAGGGGATGCCCCAGGCTGCATCACACGCCTTTAGTGTCCATGGACAGCACAGGCCAGCATAGCTACGTTTGTTTGTGATGTGGGGGCGGGGGCTGACTAAGGTGGTTTGCAGAGGGGGCCGCAGGTGAGGTAAATTTTGACTTGTGGTCACATAGTGGGTGAGAAGAGGTGAAGCAGCGGTCAGAGGCTAGAAGGGCTATTGTCTTTGGAGTTAGCGAGATCTGCAGCGTCACAGATACCCCAGTACCCAGGCCAGGTGCGTGTGAGGAGAGGGAGGAGCAAGCAGACCCTGTAACTCTCACTGCTACACCACTCAGGATTTTCCATTCATATATGTGTGTATAATTGCCATTGTCATCGATATTGACCAGTATCCATAAATTGTGCAGATCAATGCAAGCTTTTTCTTTTACCTACAATGCTTTGTCATTTGCAGCCCTCTGTGGAAATTCTCTGGGTGTAACTTTATAACACTGACAAACAACTTTAGGCAAATTTCACATTTTCGATCCATGCAAAGAATCACAGAATTTAGAATATATGCAATAAATAATGAGGAAAGGGACATGTCTTAATTTCAGCATGCAGTTATTAAGGGCAAATGTTGTGATGGTTTGATTGAATTACACTTTATCTTTCAAGTAGTGGATGTTTTGAACAGTTACAAAGGCTGTGAAACATTCACTCCTGGTGCCATTAAAAAGTCAATTTTCACAGATAATTTACACTAAACACACAAACAGCTGCCCAATGGTCACCCATTCAGAGTGACAGCGACGAGCCGCTGAGTTATGTTAAAAGTCTAAACATGGGAATAAGCAGTGGCAAATAAATGAACATTTACTAGCTATGTAGGTATGTAATAACCATGTAACTACATAGCTAACAAAAATCATTGTTAATTGTATTTTGTTGGCATTGACATACCTTGTTGACAACAATCCATGTAAGTCCATCCTAAATGTTTAACCATTCACTGAGGGCCGTGTAAAGATTCTTTCTTATTAGGGTGCTAAGGATCATTCCATTGATTTAGGTATATATTGTAACACACGTTCTGAGAAAATGCATTTTCACTCTCCTGAATTAATGGATTTTTCAGATACACGTGTTTTTCATTGGACAATGATGATATGTTTAACCACATGTGTTCAGAGATGCACAAAAGTGAGAAATATTGTGGAACGATTACAAAGGAAGACGCATAGATACGCTGATCAAGCGTCTAACAGCAGCCAGGTTCACTGGGCTCAGGATAAGCCGTGACGTGGTGGTGCTCGACTTCAGCTTTGTGACACTTAGTTGGAAGTGAGGCAAAACAAACAGCACATCCCAGGCTGGCCTCGTGACGAAGAAGCTGGGTGAGTGAAGCCAACCCTTCAGCCTTCCAGTCATTTTCTGGCCCTGTGTGGTCATGGTGGAAGTTTGGCATCTTCTTCAATGGTTTTAGTGTAGGAACACACTAGGGATTAGGGGTCTATGTTTATAAACATTCGTTTAAGGATTTCTTAAAAATTCAGATGAAAAAGAAATGAGAAATGGGTAATTTCCTGTTGTTTCTACAAGAATACCTCTTTTTTCCCAGCTCTTTTCCCAGACTGTTCATACTGTTACTTACAATCATAAATTTCCATCCATCTTTCATAACCTCCTCTTATACATTACAGCAGTGTTTCCCAATCTGATCCTCTAGAACCCACAGACAGTCCACCCTCCCAAATCCCTGGAAGCAAAATTGTGGACTGTCTGGCAGGGAGCTTGTAGGGAGCAAAAACATGGACCGACTGTGGGTTCCCAAGGACCAGATTGAGAAACACTGCAGTACAGGGTCATAGTGTGCCTTGAGCCTATCCCAAGAAGGTCAGGCCATAAAGCGAGGATGAACCCTGAATCAGATGCCTTTCCACCGTATGCTTGACACATGTTCATGCACTATGGGTAACTTAGAGATAGAAATTCACCTGTTTTTAGCTGAGGGAGGAAACTAGTGAATCTATAGGAACATCTAGGTAACCCAGAGAGATCCTACAAACAGGGAACTGGGATTAGAATCGAACCCCCAGTCATGGTGGTGTGAGGCTCTAGTGTTAGCCAACATGCTAACGTAACTCTAAACAAGCCTAAATAAATATAACAATAAGCAATGCACAACGTAACAGTGAAATATCTGTTTGCCAGATAAATCCCTCACAGGTCAGCATGTATCGCCCCATTCCTGTCCTTTCTTCACAACCATAAATCACAGGTTAATGATGGAGGTGACCTCGTAAGATGATGTGAGGGAGTCATAACAAGGTCTCTGAACTCTAAATAACATTAATTTTAAATTCCTCTTTTGTTTGGCAAGTCAAAGTCGACATAACATGTCTACCATAAAACAAAACCAAATTATTAAAAGATCAACACTTCTAGATGTAAGAAATCAAAAGTAATTCCAGAGGATTATAAGAAGTACTGTAGTAACACATGTGCTGTTAACCTTTTCTGAGGCTATTTTCATTTCCACCTCTGGCCTACAGAGGGCCACCCGCCCAGCAAAATAACTGGGTTCTAATGTTGAGGATGCCCAATCACTGTAAGTAAGTGATAAATGCTGTTTGCTTCTTGAAACCTTTTGGACAGACCTGGTCGTTCCTTCATCTTTGTCCTCCTCTTTATTACAATCTTTCTCGCTATGTCATCTTTTTCTCAAGCACCCCTACAATAGGAAATGAGCAGTGTGATATATAAGGAATTCATAACTTATGCAACAGGTTTAGGAAATTAACTTCGTAAAAGGAAATGCATCAGTTCATTACCTTGAGAGTGAATGGTTTGATGTTCAGTAGTTGGCTGTCTTCATCTGTGGGGATGTCCTTTGTGTCAAAGTACAAGGGTCCAGTGATCATGATGGGTGATAATGAAAGCTTCCTAAGGACAAGGTGCAAGCCATGAGCAATACTTTATGCACAGTGTTGAAATGTCATCTGTCTTGGTGAAATATTGTGGGCTTCTTAGACTGAAAGCCATAGAGAACTGAAGTGAATGCATATAATTTTGGAAATTTTTTCAACAGCTAACAAAAAAGTCACCCATTGATTTTAATGTTTTAACTGGAAAATGCAATGGAAATATTAGGTTCCCATGAAAGTATGTTCTGATATTGTTCTATAGATATTTTATGCTAACTTGCCCCATTCTGTCCATTTCTTCTTCCTGTTGTCCAGACCATTTTATTATATATCTTTAAAACAAAATTAAACTAAATTTCTATTTCTCAGGTGTGAGTGTTACAATTGTGAGCATAAGACACAGTGAAATAAGGGAACAAGGCAGATGACACCAATGCATTACAGGCAATTTAGCAAACGACACAGTTTAAACAAAAAGTTGCGCCTGCAGCAAACACACACAGAAAGAACATGCAACCTGCTCCCTTTAAAAATAAACTTTAATCATAATTAGAAAGCTTAAGGAACAAAACGATTAATAAAAGAGATTAATTTACAGTATGCAGCTTTCTTTAAGAGTGGGCAGGATGTGATGAGAATATACTGCGAGGGTCAGAAATGTTAGAGACTACTGGTGGTACGGAACGCCTTATCTGGGATACACACAGCTGGACGTGTGAGCACGTCAGCGTCTCCAGGTGAGATTTCAAACATAACCACATTCCTGCCAAACCCTCTAATCTCCCATACACCTGAGGGTGAGCACGATTTGGACACCCAGCTCAAAGATAAGACCAAGAGTCACAGGTATTCCCTGTAACACAAACACTACACTGCCCTTGTGCAAAGCTAGTCTGCCCACGATGGTCTAAATATAATTGCATGTGTGTGGTTTATATATATATAATTTTTTTTCTTTTTAAAGATATGCTCAGGATGTCGCCAAGGAATAAGCTGACAACAGCATGTGGAAAGAGAACGAGAGGAAAAAAAACTGAAAACTTGTATCAATGTAATAAAACTTCATAGGATGATTAAAACCTGTTTTCCTAGGAGCACCTGAAATGGTTCTCCAACCATGGACCTGGTGTTGGACTCCCTTATTTTTGCACTTGACTTTGATTTGAATATCTCTCATTAATATCAGCTTTGCATGTATTGCGTAGCTCTTTCTGCACGCTGACTTGCACTAGTTACAGGTATCTCGTTGGTTACCCACCCTAGCTACACTTATGCCTCTTTGGCTCCTTTATAGCTGCATGCCTGTAATGTACTATCAGATTCACTTGTACGTTGTTTTGCACAGAAGTGTTTGCCGAATAAATGAATGTAAATGCCATAAAGAGTAATTGTGAAGGTAACTTAATGAAGACATCGGAGGTGCAGTGATCTCCCTGGAGCTCTAGAGAGAAGTCCCGGTCTGAGAGCACTCCACCTCCGCCAGCGGTTTCCCCCATAATAAGCAGCTGCCCTCCACATTCCCATGGTGCACTGCTCCACACACCTTGCCTCCCCCCACATATACATGCACATATACAGACAAACATCCTTTGTTGGTTGCCCGCTGTCCATTTCCATGGTACCCACAGTGATTGCTGTTCATGAATAACAGGTCCAGTGTTTCCGGGGCCTGTTCCACCCATAGTCACAGTACGCCTCCGAGTACATAAGGGAGGGTAAAAGCCAGGTCCAGTTTCAGGCTGTTTGCTTAAGCCGGTCTCTCATCATTAGCAAGGGTTATGCAAGAGATATTGCCAGCATCAGCCATACTTTACCAATTATTCTGACCTTTGACTTTCCTTATCTCTCTCTCTCCCTCTCTCTCCCTCTCACACACACAATATGCCCTGTACTATGCTTTGGTCTGTAAGCAATATTTAAAAGGAAGTAAAAAATGTGCAAATGTCTGCATGTGAAATTTATGCCCAAGGTAATAAATGTACTTGGTGACCTCTTTATCATACCATAAAACATCCAGGTAGACTATGCATGGAGGTTTCCATGACAATGGATGGGATGTGAGAGTGGGAATGCTGAAGGATTTCAGTATTTACCTCTAATGAACAACAGCACAGGAGAATTCTACTACCATTGTTGTAAACACTCAAAAATTTCTCAGATTACACTGAATTTAATGTGCATTTAACATTAAAAGTAACTTATTTTATTGCATTATCATACCCAATACAGCGCTGAACATTATTTATATTAAAATGTCCTTATAGGTTATAACAATTACAATGAATAGCAATACATTTAACTCTAAAAACTGCAGTTTTTTATGTTCACAATAGAATTCTGCAGACTTTATTTTCAAGCTGTGAAACTTATCTAACTGATCATTCTAAACACCTTTTTATGTTTTTTTTTTTTTGTTACAAGAAATAACGTCCAGCCAAAAAAGTGTAACGGTATTCAGAAGATGAATAACGCTTTGGGAGTATTGTTTTTCGTTTTATTGGTATTATTTCTTTAATCACTTTATTGCGGGTTTACGTATTTGAGAGAAATTTATTTTATTTATCTGAAGTTGCAAGATTGGAATACTATTTTGCCAGTAAATCATTCCAAGAGTAAAAACAGAGGTGTCTTTCTCTGAACTGTGGATGACCCGCACGGTTAAGGTCACTCCTTGGTCACCTGCTCGTGCCACTATTTGGTATTTGTACATCGGTCTGCCACTTAACGCAATTCTGCTTGCCTTTATGTGTATGCAGGCATGCGCTTTTAAGAGCTAAGTATTTATCTCGGATTTAAAAGATTGCTTTCTCGAAAAGGATGAAAAACAGCGTACGCATTTTACTGTCTGTGGTGATGGTTATACACGCTTGAGACGAAAATTAATTTTTCAACTGAATTTCACCAGACTCTTCAAATAAATGGTACTGAGTGTTTAGGAGATTAAGAAAATTATAACGATAAATATGACTGAAACCTTGGGGGAACAACAATTGTAAACTGGCAAATCTGGACTTAATCAAACGTGTCTTGTTTATAAAAATATATTAACGTATATATATGAGGAGTTATAAGTGTCTCTTATGCAATCAATGAGGTCAATATTTGTTCTATCAAATATGGTATCTTATGGAGTAAAAAACAATACCAAAATCGAGGAATAAAAAACTTCTCTTTTCCGTTATCAGTATGTTACATTTTTCATTATAGGACTTGTACTAGATTTGTCGTGTTCTATTTTATCTATTTAAGGTATATTTTAGTGACTTTGGAAAGATGACAATTGAAAAAGGTTTATTCACCCGTTAGTCGCGCAAGTCAAAAAGCGGGAATGTGTAAAACTGCCAGCAAAACGTTAGCAATGTAACATTAAAGAGGATATTTATGAAACACATGCACACGTTATATAGCCTATGTGCATCGCAATCACATTCCGATTTTACTTATTTTATGTAATCAATTGCCATTTTTGTCTCCTATACCTGAATATGTATGGCTGATTGTTATAATTATTTTACGATTAAAAATTGATATTTTTCAATTATGTATATGTGTTGTATGCACTTTTTAAACTTCGCTATTAATAAAATAATTAAAATTAAATGGGTATAGTAATAATTCCCGTCTTCATAATATGCCGTTTTCTCTGAAAACACTGATGTTAGCTGACAATTAAACAACAACATAACTTGCCTGCAGTACATAAACAAGGTATTTCTTGAATGGAAAGATTTAAGTCATTAACAGCTTTTACTTACATGGAATATCTTGCCTCAGTGTTACTATCCTCTTTCAGAAAATCACATAATTTGACCTTCTGTGATAATTCATTGTGAAACGAAATGTGAAATTACTTTTAAAATTATGACAAAAATAATTCTAAAATGTAGTTTTATTCCAAACATTTTCCCACTTAATTTAGTTAAATATCTAAATATGTATGTATGTATTTGGTTGTTTGTACTAGGTTTATTTTACCTTGTTTGGGGTTTAATAATAATAATAAAAAAAAACAATAAATCAATATGGTCAATGAGGCCCGTTGGAAGCGTAGTTAGCCTCACATCTCTGGAGACCTTGGTGTTTGTGTGTGTGTAAGTGTGTACGTGCGTGCGTGCGCGCGCGCGCCCGTGGCCTGCGATGGGTCTCTTCGTCGTGAGTGATTCCCTGCCTAGCACCCATAGCTTCTGGGATCCCATAGCTTCGGATCCCCGCGGGTATGGAAAAAGAATGTAATTGATACAATTGTGTAGTAGGCCTAATATTCGAAGACAAAAAGCTGGCCTGCAAGTACATAAGATGTTTATTTGATATTACATTTTGATTCCACTATTTTTTTTACTGTTGGCAACAGTGCTGACTTATTATTGAACGTGGTTTTACTGAAACTCAAATGTGCAAATAAGCTGGAATCGTCTAATTTAAATCGAATGATTACTCGGATAATTAATTGTGGCACATTGCAGGTGGATAATGCTTAATTTTTTATCAAACGATGCTGTTGGTGCCTATCTATAGCATATCACATTTGAAATGAAGGCCACACTTAAAATAATCACGTTATTTCATACTTAAAAAATATAAATAGGTTAATACTTTTTAATGTAAATAATTCACGTTTGATCAGTGTTAAATCCATGCAGTTATGTTTTTTTCTGAAGCAGAACAACCTTGACCAAGTCAGCTACTTAAGTATTACATAAGTTAATTTAATGCAGTTATGGTGCCCTCTAGCGGAATTAAGAACCCCAAGAATACAGAAGGTGCCACAAGGTCTCCATCGAGAGCGCATAAACGGTACTGGCGACCGTTTATCCTACCCCGGGCAATAGAGGGCAGTAGTAAGACGTGAAAGATGGAACACGCGAAGTGAGAATGCGGTGGGACTGCAAATTTCTCAAAAAAAGCAAATCCATCTCCACGTTATGTATATGTGTATTTTTTAAAAAAAAAATCAAATTCCCAATAATTTTGTCTATTACAATTATTTAAGATCTCACAGAATTGATAATAATAATAACAATAATATTTTATTATTATTATTATTATTATTATTATTATTATTTAATCGTTTCTCCGTGCGCAGAATTCCACGCATTCAAATGTAGCGAGAAGAACAATAGATTATTTTCACTGACAGCATGACTTAAGTATGTTTAATGCAAGCGTGGAATGATACTGGACATGGCATGTTCCCTCTGTTATGGGTTTTATCCATTACTCTTTCGGGGTTTACTTTTCTGAACAATGACAAACGTAATTAATGTACCAGCATCTGAAAATCAAGGACAAATATTATGGCAGTAACTGAATATTCGGTGTAAGAATTTTATGCAAGCGTTGCGTTTCCATTATTTATTGGACATACTGTAATGAGGTGAGCGGCACCGAAGTTGATGGAAAATGCCTTAACAAAGTAAAAAAGCACTTTATTTGAGGCCAAGGACAAATATCAACCCCCTTTATTTTAGTTTCTTGTTTGCGCCGTTAGGTGTGGTGTGCACGCTACCCCCCCATCAGCCTTCATCAGCTACACGTCAGCCGGGACTCGCCCGCAGTAACTCTACCGGCAGACTGCTGAAGTGCGCGCTTACTCGCTGTAATCATGTTAGCGGGCACTTCGCTAAATAAAGGGGAAAAGCCGCCTCATCAGATTGGAACAACTGCTAAGTAGGCTTTAGCGGGCTTACATAGCAGTACAGCTCAGAAGGAGAAAGATGTGTGTGTGCGTATGTGTGTGTGGGGGAGTGTTTGATTCTTATCAGCGAACTCTATACGTCATAATATACTGAAAAGCATGCATATCGTACATCAAGAATACATCTTTAAATCTACTCATACTGCGCCGCCGAACCTTTCGAAATTTTAAAAAAGCAATTAATCATTTATTAAAGGAATTGATCAAGGGATTAAGGGGGAACAACAATTGTAAAATGGCAAATCTGGAATTAATAGCGATCGTTTACAAGTGTTTTATTCTCCTGGTTTAATAGAGACTTAAAAGTAGCCCACATAAAGCAAGAAGTTAGCAGTGATGGTTATCTGTGAAATTACTTTTATTCTCAAAGGTATTTACTTGCCTCTCTTTAAATATAGATCGATAATATCTCAGATCGAGCTAATCATACTTAATTATAGTGGTCGGTATTAATCAAATTAAACTTTTAAGCATAATTTATACTGCGGAAAACGGAGCAGATATTCGTGAGAATAGGTGTTCGAGAGACGCTTTAGTAGACATAAACTTACATCTGCAGACTTGCACACCAAAATAATAACGCGGCTAACATGACGTTTTTAAAAAACACTGTTATGCTCGTTATGTTTCTATAGCACAGAATGAAATGTATGTGCCTTTGTAGATTAGATTCCAATATCTGGACGAGTACAAAATACAATTCCAAATATTGCCTTGCCTTTCTTTCTTTTTCTCTTTCTTTCTTTCTTTCTTTCTTTATTTGTTTGTTTGTTTGTTTGTTTCGCACATCTGTCTTTTTGGGCACCATAATGCATTGCAGTGTCTGCAACTCCATCAGCTCCAAGACTCCACTTGGATTAGCCAATGACCCCAAAGAAGTGTGGCACCTCAGCAAGGGATACAGTTCTAATAGGCCTACAGTAGGTCAAGGGGGTGAAGCGACTAGATAAGCAGTCAGCTGTCTGTATTCTCATACTCACCAAAGCGCTGCTACTGTCTCATTCAGGGCTCTGTTGGCTGCCATGAGCATGACCAGCAGGAAACTGAAAAATTCTATCATTTGTTTACTGCAGTGAAGTAATGATGCTTTCCAGTGGATACTAGTGATGTCTTTTTCCCAGGAGGGTCAAACTGTTTGGTTGTCATATAAAGCCGGAACAATGATCCAATCATGGAAAGATTTAATTGCCCTTATCTCTGCAGGTTAAGTGTAGTGTGCACTCACAATCCAATATATTATCATTCATGACCAATAAAATGTTTCTAGAAGCCCATATAAAATGTACACTAAAGAGTGAATTATGGGCTGTCTTCACATCTGGTAAGTGGGGGCCCAGTGACTCTTTTTCTTTTATTTTGCACCAGAGATCATTTGACAAACCATGGAAACAAGTAACTTACTCACACTAGGGGCTGCATAGCTACAGAAATCTCTTCAGCAGTCATAAATCAAACTGTAAAGGAGGTGGTTCTTAATGAGGTCTGCTCAGTGCTAAGCCATCAGAAACCCACAATCTGCTAGTGATGGCAAATAAAGAACATGGAAAAAGATAAAACAGATACGCAAAGTATAATCTTTGGTACTACATTACAGGTGGCTGGGCCACTAGTGTCCCAGAAAAGGACAACTTTTACACCTCGGAGAGTTAGGGACACAGTCACATGTATACATACACACATAAACACACTCCCATACACAAACCTTTGAAACATTGCACATTTCTGAATCAATAGTGATTAACTGAAAAGCATTAGGTTTGAATCTCATTACCTCTGCACCCAAGGTCCCACCACATTGAAATGTTAGTCAACCAAAAAAAAAATATTACTGCATTGTTATTTTTCATTTCCAGACTGAAAGCCTAAGTAAGGAATGCCTTTATTTTGTCTTTGATATCAATTTCAATGGAGTCAATTTCAATGGAATGGAGAAAGTGAATTTTAAATCCAGAATTAATTCGAAGAACATGAAAGCAGGATTTCTGTGAAATGAAGTGTCTCAGCATCACAGACTGGGAGGACAACAAATTCTTTGCAGAAGCACTTTAGCTATTGATCCCAGGGAAAGCTGCCACTCGCTTGCAGTGCAAAAGTTCCCAATTTTATCTCTGATGTCCACTGTGGAGCAGAGAATGCTTGAGCACCTCCAACACCCTGCTCCCTCCCATTTTTATAATGCCTCCATCGTAGCTGAGTTTTCAGGGTGGTTTGTGTCTGTAACTGAACAGAGAGAAACTCCTCTCAGAATTTAGCCCATATCAGTCCTGTGGCTGTCACACCAAAGATGAATTGGGCATGAGATTGGGCTGTTAACATATCTGTACTCAGACGGTGGAGGTCTGTCCTGGGTTGATGTGGGTGTGGTTACACAAAAATGAAAGTTCAGAGAGAACTAATCAGATTGTAGAGGAAGTGGGTACAAGCAACTTGAGGAGGTGGGACCAACCAATCAAACGACTTGGTCCTGCCTCCTCCAGTTGCTCGGACCCGTCTCCTCTAGAGTCTAATCTCTGATGTCCACTGTGGAGCACGGAATGCTAGAGCACCTCCATCATTTCTGCCCTCAGAAAATCTTTGTTTAAGTACAATGCCCACAAGCATAGATGTGACACTGTATACCCGACCCCAACTCTCCATGTACTGTAATGGCTGATATATACTGATACGTAGCATCTGCGCTGTTGGTAGCCACATAGCCTGATGCCTGTAGTTACATTCCTGAGGAGGTGCATGTCAGGCTATGCTGTAGGCTATTGTATAAATCAGCCTTGAGGCTGGGCATTTTCTCAGCCTTATTTGTGAAGGACAGCAAACCACATAGTTTTGGGTCTGTTTAAAGCATCCAGCACACTAAGAATGCTGGGTATATAGGTTGAAGCAGTTAAGTCTCATGTCTAGACAGGTGATGTGTGAAAATTATCTGAGCGCTGTGACTTTTAATTGCAGGAGAGAGCTAACCATATCCTTAACTCTGCACAGCTGGACTCCATTGCAGGCTGTGCTACTTGGCACTTTACAATTTCTACTTTACAAATAGACACCATAATGCTACTAAACCGCAAGCTGAACTAGATAAGGGCGCCTGTTATACAGGCAGATAACGTAATGGAATGTTAAGTGTCTTGATGTCGAGTTCCTATTTCAGAGCGACACGACTCTCCCGGCTGCGATTGTTACCTTTCCATCCCAATATTCTCCTCACTATGACAGATTATTTTCCATATCTTTAGCCAAAGACTCTGCCTGGTATTGTCGTTTGAGACTGGGAATTTCAAATAAGCCTTTCATTCAGGTATATGATTATACATAACATTTGTATCAGTGGGGTGGCATGGTGGTACAGTGGTTAGCACTGTTGCCTCACACCTCTGGGACCCGGGTTCGAGTCTCCACCTGGGTTACATGTGTGTGGAGTTT
>JAABNY020000147.1:6373-40512 GCA_015164015.2 Brevimyrus niger
GGGCCGCGCATCCTGCGACCAGGGGTCAGCCCCCCTCCCCCCGAAGGCAGGAATACACGGCCCACCAGGCCTCCGCCCGGCGGCGGGGGGTCCGCCCCCCCCCCCCCCCCGTCATCACCGGTACTTAATAACCGACTTGGGCCTCGGCCCCCGCTAATGGTGAGACACAAAATTTAAAGGGTCTCTTTTCGTACAGACAATGTCCCGTGTGAGTACTGCTGAGGACGTACTACCTCCAATAGCATGAAAAAACGGAGTGTACAGCGGAAGTTTGTTAACAAGGGTTTTTAAAAAGGGCGGCGGTCAGCGGTCAGCCTGTGACTTACTGAAGTGCAACTGTGGTCTTTTTCCTTCAGTTGTAATGAGTGACTATATCGAAGAGGTAAGGCCGGGGGATAAAAGGTGCGTAAATGGCGGGGGTGAGGCTCGACAGTGTCTCAGATTCGCCCCCCCCTCCCCCCCCACGGCGCTCCTCACCTGCTCACGCTCATGCTGGGAAGATCACCGGCGGCCGGGTCGCCGTTGTCGGAAAGGGGTCCGCTGCGCCCTGTACGGCCAGAAGGGGGGGGGGGGGGCAGAGAAATCAGAGGTTGCCGTAGCTACATGGACAGCTGGAGGAAACCGAACGCTGCCGTCACATCGCACCCATCTTCGGGTCGGAAACGTCCGGAGCGTTTCAAACATGCTGGGTACCTTCGATCTGTCCCAGTAGAACATGATCGATAAGTTGACCCGTATTAACTGAACCCCTCTGACACGAATGCTGACAAACTGCGTTTTTGAATTAGGGAGGAACTCACAACTGGATCAGTAGCACAAATGTTATATAGACTATAAACGGAAACATTACGTGTAACACGTTTTTTACAAAGTTTGCACGTATTTGTGAGAAAACTGCAAACATATTGGAAGGAGCGTATCAAATTTACAGCAATTAATAATCCCTAAGCTGCACCATCCAAAGTATGAGCCAAGTAAGTTTTTTTATCCCTCTATTTAAAGTTTTACATTTGCTGAGGACACATAGTCACAGTGTCAGGACTCCCTTTCTCTGTCTGGGACAAGAGGGACAGAGACACCTTAAAATAAAAATAAAATCAAGGGACGCAATCAAAAATATTTTCTTTGACTGTGACACCGTGCCGTTCAAAGAGAAACTGTTCTGGCAGCTTGTTGATACGGGCATGAAAGCACTTCCGTGACATACATCAAAAACAGCTCGATGGCAGAGGGTGGGCGGAGGGGAGCTGGAGGGCTGATTGTGGTAACCGGAGGAACTCGCCTGGTTCCGCCGTTAACATCACTAGCAATCTTAACCTTACCAGTCTCACTGCCATAAACCAGCTTACTATGGTCATGACTGCCACCGTATGCATGCCTGTAGACTGTGTTCATCACTGCAGTACTGCAAAACGAATTAAATTTTTCAAAGTTCAGTCTAATTACGTAACTGGTTTCACTACACTTGTTAAATGCGACCACCAGTAATTCCTCAATCTGCCACTTTCATTAATGAATGAATGTTCATTGTGGAAACAGAACCAAGTGGAACCAAATTCATTTTCATCTATAATTTTACATTATATCTTACATACGCAAATACATTTGTGTTGTATAGGGTCCCTATTGTACTGCTTGTAATTTAGATTTCGTGTAATCTTCTCATTATGGTGTAACCTTTGAAATAATGTATTGAAAATCGTGAAGCACACAGCGAATTGAAATGACCTCAAACGAAAGCAGTACCCCAATGGATGTTGTTTTGTTCGTTTTCAACAAGATTTCTGTCCTCACAACTTATGCCGAAAAGTATAACTTTAAATACTGCAGTTCCATTACAAACAATCACCGGTACAATGAGGAATAAAACTGCAAATACTTTTTAAAGCTTCTACTTTATCTGACTGTTAATATTTTACGAATCACAAAAAATATCAAATCAGAGAAACCAAGCGCAATTAACCAATTTTAAAATGCATAAATTCAAACAGAAACGCCGAGACAAAAAAATCTGTCTCAAAACTGCTAACAAATCACTTGTATCGACAGATCGTCTATAATGTTTTAAACGACAACCGAACAAAAGGAGAATTTAAAGTATTTAAAACAGTTCTCTGCAAAGGGGGACGCACTGAATGGAAAAATGGAAGCGAAAACACCTGAACAATCTATAAAACATTTAGACACGTGTTAATCTCGACTTTAAGCACTAAATACGCTGCGATATGATTAGGCCAAAATACAAATTAATTACGTTAGAAATACAGTTATGCTTACAGAATTTATTTACAATGGACGCCTTAAAAATAAGCAGATCGTATATGGCACAAACAACTGATATTTCGAAAACTGTCAGTCAGGTTAATGTATATGAATAAACACATGGAAATCAGCCATTTTATTCATTTTAATTCATACTAATTATGTTACAAAGTTAACATAATTGAAATTATGTTATATATAAATATGTCACATATAAATAAGTGAAAACCATAGCAATAATATGAATTTCATATTCAGGTAGGCCTACCTTACAAATTTAAGTACTATACTAATCATACGTTAGATCTAGAATTTAGAGATTAGTGGTCATTGTTAACACACCACAATACAACACACAGTGCGCAATAACGAAATGCGTCCTCTGCATTTAACCCATACGTGACTTTCGCGACATAGCAGGGGGCAGCTAATTCAGTGCCCGGGATGCAGTACTTGGGGACGGTATCTTGCTCATGGCACCTCAGTGGTGACTTGCTGGTGGGGGATTCGAACCTGCAATCTTTCGATTACAAGTGCGCTTCCCTAACCATCAAGCCACCACTGCCCCAAAGTTGCGCATCGGCCCGCGTAGCTTCCTGGCGCTGTTAGAGGAGGGAAATGGCCCCGTCGTTATCACAGCAGCCTGTTTCATCACAGCTATGTCAAAGTCGAGTTAAAAATTACCCAAATCAACACAACCATACCTCGCGGGTGTGTGATTTAATCGAATTTCGTAATTAATGTAAGATATATATAAAATAAAAGTGACCACTGTGGGGAAAAACATTATGATTAAATCTAAATCATACTGCGTTCTCAGAAGCACTTAATTTAGTGTAGTACATAATTTGTTTCACAAGATCTTGATATTTAAACACCATTTAAAAAATAGCTGGGTACAATGACGTAATATTACCCTTTGTCATCAGAAATGCAAATCGCATATACAATTACAGTAGTATTTTTCAATTCCATGGGTCAAATGCGGTTGCTAAGCTACCAGACTGGCTTCACTCTCTCAGACAAAGCTAATACGGAACTCATTCTCCTCCAAGTCACAGAATAACGCAAATTTAACACACAATTAGGTAGCATTAAACCAATTCAATTAGGCATACTAAGCTTGCATGTTATGTTTTACCTCGTGTGCCTAGGTGATGCTATTGAAAAAAATAATAATAATAGATCATTTTAGACGCCCAACAGCTGGTTGTCTGATGGTTATATTACGCTTTTTATTAAGTAGGGCCACATTGTTTCATAAAGGCCTCAGCAAACTTGACCCTAATAAAAGATGAACACTGTATATTAATTGTACTGCTGTTGGTTGGATTCATAAACAGACTGTGGAGTATGAAAAATATACAGTATACCATCACTAAGAAATGTACATTTTGAATATAACCATTAGTCTATTAGTCTACCTGAAGGTGCTACACAAGCTTCTATTTATTTGATGGTGTGAAACATGAAGCCGTATTTCACCAGAGCATTTTAAGGAATTTCAACACAACATCGCTGTCCAGAGAAAAATGTTGTAATTCTCTACTGGCCAAATACTCCATGTTAACTGTTCAAACACCCTTTGCTTTTCATACAGAAGGCAAACAGTGATTCTAAAACCCACTTGTATTACCAGTTCCACTGAGCAGCTAGGATAATGCACAGTAAATATCAAGACTTTCCAGCAGTCTGCCAATACACCAGGCAGCATAATGCGAAACACATTCCCGGATTTGTGCAGGGAACATTTGTGGCACGCGCAAGCGCACACACACGCGCACACACACAGAACACTTGTTATACGTACACAGCTAAGCTACCTACATACACTGCAAAGGATTCCACACTAATGCCTGGCAGCATTTTATGCACTTGAGTTAAGGTTCATGTGGATGGACATTCTGAAGACCTAACACTTTCACCTAAGCCAGAAGACTTACATTTTGACATAGCTATCTAATGGGACACAATGCGCAGTTGGTTTAAACGTAAAATAAATTATGAGACAATGGACTCGCTTGCCTGTGCCAGGTGCTGGGACACGACCGTGCCTGCTGGGCCAGACTAGACACACATTAATGTGGGAAAATGACCCGTCTCGTCCCCGCATTTCAATCTCAATGAAAGCCGGTTTACTTAAGGCCGGATCGCCAGCTCATTTCTTTCTGAAATTTACATTGCACAGAGATCCTCGCGCCCCTCCACTGGCGGGCCAGCAACATCCGCCGCGTGACTTATGCCGCTTGTTGCGGGCATGAGGTAGACTAACGCGCTCACCATTTCGAGACGGATTATTTCCAGAACGCTCAGTCGCCGTGTCATCTCCCGGAACTGGCCGTCAAAAGAAACACGCTCCGTGACCGCTTTCCTTTGTAATATTTCATTCTCATATTACTCAGCCCTGCTTTGTTTACGGCAGGATTCAATTAAACATCCAGCGTAAAAGCTTCGCAAATGGGAATTCATAAACAAGCCAGTCTGGACTGATATATTGGTAATGAGCAATATAAAGTATTTCTGGGCTAAACAGACTAAAACGGCATTGCTCATCAGAACCGACAGGACATTAATCATTCGGTAAAAGAAATATACTGAATACTATATTACTATAAGATAAGTAATATTTGAAAACATATAGTGTGAATACATCCATCGACTTATCAGTTGGAAGTACTGGTCTTTCAGCAATGTATTTTCAACAAGGAGGTTCCTAGGGTAGAATGACAGCAACAAAAATATGGTGGGAGTCACACAGGTTTGCTGTAACATAAATACCCGAGCATGCCGGTCCTGGAAGATGCAGCTGGCCAGACCTCTCAGAATTCTGCAGTGAATGCTTCGTCCGTTCTGCTCTCTGGAGGCTGAACTTTAACCCAGCATGAGGCTGTTTGTTCAAATTCATCGGGGTATTACAAACAGCCCTGCACATTAGCGGCCGTGGGGGGGGCTATTTTTAAACACACAAAATGGCACATTACATACTTACACCTGACTGCTGTATTATGCTGCATTACTGGTAAGCAGCCATTTCCCCACTAACCCATAGGTACCCAGAGTGTGGGAAAAGGACAATAAAACTTTAAAGTTGCTGGGTTGTGAGTGTATGTACTATTATATACACAAAGGTGTCACTTTTAAGCGGGAAAAATTTGGTCATAGACACCAGTAAGTCAGATAAACTTTCAGGAAGAAAAAAAAAATGGTCACATGTTTACAAACACGTGCAATACATCGTAAGGGTAAATTAACAAGTTGGGTTTGCCTACAGATACACATCATGTGTTAAATAGAGGATGGCTTTTTTTCTAGGGAAAAAAGTAAGCTTTAAATAAATTGGTCATTTCGAGCAATAAAAAAACAGTGTATTATCAAACATGACTACTGAAAGTCAACTCCAGGTTAATTCTGGGCAGCTAAACATCAGCCAGGACAGCACAAAAATGCAGAAAACATCAACTGATGTTAGAATTATCCTATTATACCCAACACCAAGGACAGAAATTTAGTTTAGGCTTAAAAATTCTTCAACGTCTCAGAACCTACCGCTCAAAATGCGCAAAGGCACTGTTAGTCTATCCATTTCTATCATTATATCCATATTTGGGAAAAGAAAAGGATTAATGAGTCCCAGAATTATTCTCAACTTTTTAAGTCAAAGAAGAAAACACTCGACATTTTCTTCGTATAAAATGACGCTATAAATATTTTCCATATTACATGACACACCATGCATGAGAACTGCCGCTTGGAGAATCACGTGAGTCTGAGGAATGAACCAATCACTCGAAAAGCTCCTTTTAACCATTTCTGCGTAGCTTTCATTCAAACGCCAACACAGATATATTACGTTTATATAACAAATTGCACACATTACACAATTTTGCAACGTGTCATAAAGCACAATCACTTATTTTTTATTAGACGCCAGTACTAGGGTCTCCAAAGATTCCTACTAATACTGTCGCGTATCTTCATCTTCGTTAGAAAAGAACCTGCCCCCGGTCGAATGGTGCAATATCACTCGTTTTCCACGTATGTCTTTTCCCAAGGCATTCCAGGCCATGTAATCAGCAGCGCATCTGTCCTGGCACTCATTCCATTTCCCCCCGTCCGTCCCCTAAAATCTCCCAGCGTCCGTGTTTCGCGTTGTTTTCTGCGGACACAGCCGTCCCCTCCATGCTAAGCGCTGCCTCCGATCGCCCCCTTCCCCATTCTCCGCGCTCCATTGGCGGTCTCGAAGTCTTCAGAATTAGTTTATACATTCGGTTCTCTAGCTTTATGATATCACATAAACTCATACAGCTAGATAACCAAAGAGAAAAACTAACCCACATCTCTTAAAGGGACCGCCGCGGCAGATGTCGTTCCTGTTGCGATCACATGGAGCCATTACATTTGGTTGTGTGCGGCTCCAGCTGAGATACATACACACGCTACAGTGTCAAGCTCGATTACAGGAGCCTGCTTTCTTATGTATGCATGAATTTATTTATTTATTTATGACACATTTGTAAGTATTATTGGTTGAATATTTTCACCACAATACATGCTATGCCCTTCTCACTAAGGTAGGCCCTCTTGTGTCTTGATTTCATTTATCCAAATCGCTCGTAACAAATACAGATCTGAATACATGAGATGTAAACTTTACCTCGTTTTGAGGCCTATATCGGATCAATCTCTCCCCCTTATAAATGATATGCACCTCCACTCAGTTCAAGTTCATCCGGCGTCCGTTTAAGTCTATATTTAGCGCAGTACGTCTTCGGAGTGAAAGGAATGAATTAGGCTAATTGCAAACCGTTACCGGCCTTCTATCTTCAATAGAATAATTCAATCCACACCGTTGCAAAGAAGCTGAATACCCAAGTTGCCTTAATAAAAATGCATGAAGTTATGTGCTGTTCACGTAAGGGATGTAGTCCCATAACACCAGGGAGTAAAAAGCAGAAAATTAGGACAACTGTGTCATAAAAATAGCATGCAAACTGCCATACCCACTTAGGCAACGCACACCCACGTAAATAACACAAAAACAATTCCAAAACATGTAATAAAAGTAATCCACTGATGACAAAAGAAAAAAAAATGAATACCAATAAACAGGGAATTCGATAGAACAGCAGCCGAAAACTACACGTGCACGGTCTGGCAGAGACGGATAAGTCGCATATGTGGAAAACTTTACAGCTTGGGGCTACATTAGTGGTTAACAGAGCGTAGGTATGAAACTGCCCCACTGACATTCATATGCATGCATAGCATAAAAGAAAAGAGACGTTACGAGACGGAAAGCATGTTAGCCTGTGATGTTAAAGCTTTGTATGATAACCGTAATTACGCCATTTAAAAACTGTAAAAATGCATAGATTGATTTGTCATTGGCTGACATCGTCGAAGTGTACTTAAGCATAAGTCTAACAAAAAACCGCACAACAGAATTAAGTCACTACGAGAAAAAAAGGTGATTTTACATGTATAATTTGACAATGTACTTACACTTGGTTGAAGCTACTTTTCTTGAAGACGCCTTTTAAGTATCCAGTCGTATTCGCATACATTTAGCTATAATGTCCAAGCGTCAAATATGACTGCTACTTTACTTGATTACATATTCTATGTTTAAAAACAGCACCGGTAAGAAATCCCACGCGCCTTCACAACACGCGCGTAACTTCGCGGTTAGATTAATCGCAGATATGAATTTAGCTCGTGGTACGTCCACGGCACCTGACAATCCAGCAAGAGAATAAAGCTCAGCGGACTGAAATGGACCCGACTTGCCGTTGAGAAGAGAGAAGAGAAGAAAGAAGCGCGACTGGGGCTTCGCATAGGCCACGGGGGTCACAGCAGCAATAGCCCTGTGATGTCACGAGCATTGGCCATGCTTATTGATACACATGGCTGAACATCTTGGGGAAACGTAGCCGTAACTATGTATCCATGAGCATCCACGATATTGCACGAAACAACTAGCAAGGCAGCTACACGGAGACATTTCCCTATAATTAACCGAGACATTTAAATATACATAATTGTCTTATAGTGCATCATGTTTTTTTCTAAGCAGCAAGACTATAGGTAGGCCTACGTTCAAAAATATTGTTTGAGTACAAAAAAAAACCACACAAACTTGCATCTTTCACGGTTGTCAAAAAGACCAATGTTATATTTCTTTTCAAGAACATTCATAGCTTATAAAATGGTTTCACTGAATTTGATGGAGGGTCTATAGGAACACGATCGTATACTCTGCATCGGAAGTGCAAATTGTCTCCCATTAAGCAGAGTTATAGTAGTTCGTTTCCTTGCCGCAGAAATAAACTATTACTGCCATGTCTCAAGCGGAAATTATACTGACATTTTGACTGCCTTGACAATAACCAAA
Organism: Brevimyrus niger; assembly: GCA_015164015.2. Classification (NCBI taxonomy): domain Eukaryota; kingdom Metazoa; phylum Chordata; class Actinopteri; order Osteoglossiformes; family Mormyridae; genus Brevimyrus; species Brevimyrus niger. The sequence continues at coordinate 15,027 of JAABNY020000147.1, forward strand.
CATGTCGTATCGATAAGTTCTTAATGCTTTTATTAAGATTCCATATATCCGGACGACAACAGCCTGAAAATGTAGCGTATCCATCAATATTCTATATGCACATTTTATATGTACTAGGTAAAATTACAGCATTTGTAGATTAATAATTTCTATCTTCCTAAAAACACGTTTGTTGCCACTCATTTATAGGCAATATAAAATTACAACACACAGTTATGTTGATTTCATGCCTCATTTCAATTTCAGTAAACTTAAATTGAACGTACGTTACGATCTTAACCAACTTAAAGCCAAATCTATTATCCTTGGTATAATATTTTACGATTATTTAAAAAATGATAAATTCTATGTTGCACCGTTCTTAACAGTCTAACAGGCCTATTGTACACAGGCTAAGGCAGGTAAAAATACCACGAGCTGAGAAGTGGGCCGAAAGGGAACATTCCAGAATCTCACAATGATAAAATACTCATTTTGTTCCCCCAATATAAATTATCATCGATTATCAAGGTTCACTGAAAAGATGAACATGACATCATTGGCTAATACTTTTATTGTGTTAAACCATGTCCCATCTTTAAAAATGTCTTGAATGCAAATGTAATAGACTTGTAATAATGTATTACACTATTCTACTTGTTAATAAGACAAAAGATCATCATACCGCCCGCACATTTCATCTTCATTAGCGTAATATGACGTCTGTAAACATGCAACTTTAATGTGCGATTTCTAAGCTCATATTTAAGATATAATCGATGGCAGAGGCAACTTTGTCATTTAGCTATTAAACCTATGAAACACTTTTTGTCATGGAAGGATGGGATATATATATATATATATATATTCCATCTTTATAACAATAGTTTATAAAGTTTATAACAATAACAATACATGATACAATATAATAACTTAACATTTTTTGAATATATGCAATGTATTGGATGAGAATAACAACTGCAAGAAAAAATCTATGTATTTCCGTTACTGAGCTACAAGCTACACGTGAATCGAAAACTGGGCCTCTATACAGTCGCAGTTGTGGAAAAAAGGCCTATATTATTAAATTATCATTATTATTATTAAAAAAAGGACAGCGAATTTAACAGCTTCTATTCAAAAAAGTGAATAAATTAAGAATTTTGTATTTCAGGTACTAAATTCATACTTTTTATTTATGTGCTTTTTTTTTTTTTTTTTTTTTTACTAAGGAGGATACGTACGATAAAACAAGCACGTTGCGATTCACGTAAGCGTGTGTGCTCTCGTTCGCCGAGTCTGCGGTGGCATTCACGGCAATAACTACCATCGGGGCAATGGCTGATTCCAGTCCATTTCCCAATTATTTGTTTTAAAAATTAATAATTCTCATTTATATTACACCAGGTAGGCCTATCACCGTTCTTATTTAGTCATTAATGATATTTAGAGACAATACGTACACGTACAATATGTACTGTACTGAGCTCATCTGATAAATTGAAGGGTAAAATTAGGCATGTAACATTTATTTTTCATCAACAGGGGTGTGCCGTCATTGCAATAATATCTGAATTAACTATGCATCAACAATCTACACATTTATATATTATGAAACACAACCAAAAATACAATAATATTAAATCCAAGTAGGCTGCTGCTACATGGTCACACTGGTTTTGTCCCTCACTTTGTTAAACGCCTAATCTTCATCCCATCAATTAGTCTGGAATACTCAGACATGCATTAATGCCGACTGGCTACCGCTTAGCGAGCCAATGGAAAAAAAATCAAGTACTCGGCCCATAATTGCCAAGTTTAAACAGTGAGATTGCTGAACCTTTATTGTGATTCCGGTTGAATAAGCCACCGAACATGTAGGCATATAATTTCTCTCTCTCTCTCTCTCTCTCTCTCTCTCTCTCTCTCTCTCTCTCTCACACACACACACACACACACACACACACACACACACACACACACACACACGCTGGCTAAAATGAAAAAGTAGGCCTACAAAGTCCAGAGAAATAAATGCGTGGTCGGTTTTGTGGTATACATAAGTTGGCTACATGTGTAAACTTTATTTACGACAACATGACTTAGTTTAACTAAATTTAACGAACCAGATTTTATATACGGCTGTTTAATATAACATGATAAATTAATTTTACTCGTATGAATCCAGCGAAAACGACTATCGGATAAAATCATTGTGCAAAATGACTTCGTAGTGACATGTTTTACATTCAATAATTTTAACACGAAAATGATTGTTAGAGAACATTAACACTTTAACAATTAAGGATTTAACTCATTTTAGTGTCTGTTGTTGACATATAGATCAAAATCTTACCCACTAATTTCCACTGATTTTAGTTCTTTGTGAGAACGAAATTTTATTGTACTTGTCCCGAATTTATATATGCTGCTAAAACAATAAGCACATGCAAAATACGTCAACATCAAACGATATATATGCCACTGTTTCTCTCTACCTCAAACTCTGTAGCGTTTAAGCTTTTAAACACAAACTTTTTATCGCAGTTATTTTACACACACTTTATGATTGCGCCACTGCAAGCGTACTCAATTGTTTATTTCAAACAAATGAAACGCATTCCAGACTAATTAGCGGTGTTTTGTCACGGCTCTTTAATGTTATCTATTACAGGATCACACTGGCAAAATATTCTGCAATATGATGCTCAAAATTCATTTTTCCGTAAATGGGTATTATTTTCATAATTATTATTATTATTTGGATTGGTAGTGGGGACTGTACATCTGGAAGTTTCTCTGTCTAGCAAAAGTTCATATTTTAATGCAGGCATTACAATGCAGGCATTAAAATACCTGCATATTTTAATACAGGTATTAACTTTTTACTCTTATCAAAGAATGATTTTTTTTAAATGAAACCCATTTAAATATAAATTCAAATGTACAATATTCCCATTTTGGATGATGTACTAATAAGCAATACGTGCTACATAGGTACTTTTTAGCCCGGCCAAGGGTTTGGGCTTGTGCACTAAAGTTAAACTGATGTGCGCTTGAACCCCGCGCCCAGAATACTTGTGTTTTTAATTAGCAAGCTTAGTTTAATGTTATTGCTTTTGGTATATTTCATAGCAAACAATTGCTACAGTTCACCTCGAAGAACGCTTAACATAATTCGCCTGTAACGAGATATAGTACTGTTACTTCTATCTCTAAGTAATTCGCCGTCGAAAAACGGGTGTTTGAACGTCATGGTGCTGGAAAGTTACAGTCGGAAAGTTTACATGATTAATTTCTTCCCCACTACATTACAAAAGTTTAGTTATCAAAAACTAAGAGGGCTATAGGTAGTGTTTCAACGTACTATCAGAACTAGCACGCAGCAGTAACACTGCGGCTCTGTCCTTGGTGCTGAAGTGTTTTTTTTTTCCTCTTAGCAATTGTTTCGATTCAGCAACCAGCCTCTCGTAAAAGTGCTACAGCTCATAGCAAATTCGGAAAATGGGGCTAATTTTGGCTGAAAATGGCGACGACACTAAGAAAAACAGACAAAATAATATCTTACATATTAGCTTTTTTTCACGAGAAACTTTATTCAAACTAATTAGGATTTTTTTTTAAATTACCGGATAGGTAGATTAAATGTAAACATCAGGGTCTATATCACGCACGAATATTAAGTTTAATTTCTTTCCCGGGCTGTATAATTCGTAAAAAAATATTTGCGTAGCATATTGAACAGCGGAGAGACTACCGAGCCACGGCAAGAGGACTGCAAGGAAGTCTAAAGCAGTAAGCGGCAGCAACAAAAAAAACTGTCAAAAAACCCTTTCGATTGTATCCTGGATGGATGAACTGCAGAGGCAAAGCAGGAGCCACCAAAAAGCAGGAAATAATTTAACTAAAGAATATCGTAATCGTAAATATGTACCAAATATTACAATACGTCTTTGTATAACACACTTTAGCTACACTACAGATAGAACTGATATTTCAAGATGACAACACAAAGGGCATATGAAATCAAATAAGAAAATGTTCATATTATTTCAATTCCCATTTCTCTCTTTTTTAGGACAGCATATTCTCTTACAGTATTCACTAGACCTATAGGCCTACATATATACGTAGGCCGATATTTGATTCCTATAGTAGATGCAACCATGATGTGCAGCTCTGTTAAAGACGAAGAAATAAATGAAACAAATAACTGTACTTCTGCCCATGTACACAATAATATACAAAACGGATATGAATGTAGGATATATTATATATATATAATTGATACAAGGGTACAACAAATTCGAACGAGGCCGTACAAAATTATTTCGGTGATGTCACCACACGTTATGAACGCTCTAATCTGCAAATCCTCGGACTGCCAATATGTCGTACAATAAACGCAAAAAATGCAAACAATTCTTGAAGGACCTAAGGGAGGGACCATTCTTTATCGGGAAAGCATGTTGATCACGTGTATCGCTTTTCTATAATTTTAATGTATCGATTTGATGCACTTTTTAAAATATATATTGTGTCTTATTTTTTATTTTCATAATACGTCATTTGCCTGTCAAATGATAAATGACCACTTCAATGTAAATTCAGATATAAAATGCAGACAAAAACATGAATGCCGAACACTACTCATCATTTAAATGCCACATGACGTTAAAAGTGCTATATTTAGCTCACGAAGCGGCAGCCTTCATTTTCAGCACCTGTTGCCGTTAAATTATGCATATAATATACTATATATATAAAAATCGACAATTTCTCAAAGGGATGACAGCTAGCAGCTTTATTTTAACGTTGTAATAAATTATTCATGTTATTAATATCACAAATGTTATACGAAGATCAACTATAACATTTACAACCAACATTTCACAGATGTTTAACTGAATCCTTGAATTCCTTAAAGCACCTCACATCGGCCATTCTTATTAAAGAATATGGAGGACATTTTATGTGTACATATTTCTCCAAAAAAACGTAATGAAAAAGTTCACATAAAATTGGTGACAGCGTTTGTTCTGTATGAGCTTTGAAAGCACACAGGCAAGCTCTCCCCATTACACACACACACACACACGTAAACCTTTCATTTTCGAAATCGTTTTGGAAGTTCGAGTTCATTGCAACATTTGCAGTCCTGTATACCCTTTCGAAAACCACAGCACTGCTCCATTTATAACTAGTAAGTAACTGTATGGATCGAGAAAATAAAATGAAATAATAAAACTTTCAAGTCGTTGTTTTGAAAGAAAAAAAATCTTCATGCTATCAGTCCACAAGCTACTGTTTAATGCTAAACATACGGTTAGGAAACGATATATTTTGGGCCCTTTCTTAGCTTATTATGATAAAATATATTTTTAAAATACCGATCTTTTGTACCTTGCCAAGATCCTTTCGGTTCTATTGTTACCCTTTCCAAAAGGCCCGATTAATTAATTTCACACTGTAGCTCTAGAGAAGATTTTCCCACAAACAAGTGACCGAGAAAAATGTAGTCCCAAAGAAAAAAGTCAACATCAAGTTCAACAACGCGCTGGCGCTCATTACCATGACAATAACGTCTGGGAGCACTGAAGTCTTCTTAACAAGAGGGTCTGGCGTCAAGACACTCCACCTCCCAGACCCTGAAACATTTTCCCAGGCTCCTATAACAATCGCACAACTGTTTGCTTTAAGCGCGAGCGCCGAGGCCACTAAGTTCGCCTCATGATTACTTAGCAGTGGGCTTAGAGAAAGATCTGGCTAAGGCTGCATCATTTATTGTGCCACAATTCTCTGACCAGAATTACAAAATCAGAAAATAAGGGTTATTTAAAAGCACAAACACAACAATGCCAGTAATAAACTGAAGGATAAGCACCATTCATATACTATTTTGGTACAAGCACCGCTAGTGGGAAAGAAATGTACCCTCTCTCACACACACAAAATTTGATAATATTTAAATTCTTCACTACCTTTTCAAGCATTCCTTTTAAGGTATTGTGCATATAAATGCATATAATTGCATATAATAATCTTATCAAGGCAAGGGCATAGTCGTTACCAAAAAATAAATTATTAAATTAAATATAAAACACATATACTTACTCGTCGAGGCCTTTTGGGATAATCCGACATAATGTGCATTATTGAAATAACGTCCATAAATAACACAAGTTTGTTTTTTTCCCTTACTGTTAGAAATATATATGAAAAAATAAGCAGCGTGCGTAATTTACAAGACTGAACGTGAAAACAACCAATGACATCCCGGGTTAGAAGTTCTCCGTAATCGATGAAGTGCAAGACCCCAAAAACTATATTGAAAAATACATCCCATCCTGAACAGCGAATTTCGGACTCCGCCATTACTTGTGGCTGACTGACCTGAGACCGACGAAGTTGGAAGCACACAGGACTCCCCTGATTTGTTAGCATCCAGCCTGGCGTTATGTTTTCCCATAGCCGAGCAGAGTATCTGTCCAAGTCCGTTATTAGTGCCCTCCACTGGCCCGGCTGCTGTGAACGTGTACAGAACCTCAAACAGTGCAGCTCCTCTATTCATTGTCCATTGTGAACTGATGCCTATTGTTCCAACTCAGCGTGAACGGTTCCCCCTCCTCTCCCCCAAGTACGCCTTATATCTTTTCATTACATCTTATCAATCATTTAAAAATAAGCAAGAGACAGACATATAAAGAGGCAGACGAAAAGACAGACAAGGCATACGTAGATATATTACAAATAGAAATAGAAAGAGTGGAAGGAGCAGAAATGTTGCATTAAAAAAGCGGAAATGAGTAACGTACTCAAGGCACCAAGCGTTTCAAAAATTTGAAATTACCCACAGCCTGGCGTTATGCCTTAGCATAGTCCGTCTTTGAGCGACCCGTTAAAATCATTTATATACTTTCGCGCCTCCCTTAAATGTATTTCACTTAAAAACTTTATGCCTTTGCCCTCATACGTAAAACAACCAAAATACATAATTCACCCATCTTCTCATTAGGCTTCCCGTTTACTTTATTTCTCCATTCACTGATGACGGCTGGCGTTACCACAGGCGTGGCGGCACTCTTCCAAGAGCTGATGGGGAAATTACTCGTGCCTTAAGTGTTGCACCAGCGCAAGGACGAAAAAGGGGGCTGCCGTGTACGTCTTCTGTCACATCTGCACCTCGTCGCCTAAAGTATCAACTGCATCAACTGCACTTTGAAGACCGGAATCACACAGTGAACGAAATGATCATAACAACGGCGACGAGTCGGTCCGGTTATAAACGACGCGCGCCGTTTGACTTCTGAAAAGATGCGCAGGATAAAAAGAAATGTATACAGAACAGAGAGCTGCTTTCCAAATAAAATAAGGGCGGACACGACAGCGAAGTGAAGGTGCTTTTAATACGCTTCTGTGTCAATACTGCAAAATGGCATTGAAAACTATAGGCTCTGGACAACGTTGTCTGTCCTTAAGGAGAAACACGCCGCATTATTTCATAGCGCATTCGTGCGCCGGTTAATACCAGTTCTATGCGATAATCGCGTACGCCGCACTAGCGATTCTTCGTCTCGACGCACAGCGAAAGACCTGCGTTTTGACTCACCGTTGACTTGGCAGATACCAAAATAGTGTTGACTCAAGATGTCCACATTTTACTACGTGCGTGATTGCGTCCTGACGTCAAGCACTGGGATAGGTCATTTTTATCCATAATTTTACAACATTCTGAAAGGTGTGTATTGCTCAAAGCTCGTACATTAACGTCGGTCCTGCGTTTATTTTTGCGAAAAGGCGAATCTTAACTTACCAGTTTGTTTTTTTATATGAATATGCACAATAGCGATTTTCAAATTGCCATCCTCTGAAATAACGTGTATTAGAAAATAATACATACATTTTATCCGCCTTCAGATGGAAATGTGGTTGAATTTGGTAATTTCGCTACAGCATAAAGACAGCATTTAAGTTAAATTTTCAAGGAATTAACAAGCCAGTTAGTTTAAAATTTCAGAGAATCAATCTTAGGTTTATGAATCGTATTCTGAACTTTGAAAATGTATTTTTATTGTGAACCGATTTAATTTATAACTGTACCTAAACTAAATGATTACTACATTTACTTGCCGCCTAGATTCTTTACGAGAGACCCTACAACCAAGATAACCTTGGCGATTATAACCAGCTCTCTCTCTCTCTTTCTCTCTCTCACACACACAGCTGTAAAATCACAGCCAGCACTGTTTTAAACATTACAACACAGATCTGCTTGAAATTGAGCAGCCGTGAATCATACTAAAATGAAACCGAACCAAGCCACACGAATTTGAATGTGTATTTGAGTATGTTGCCGAATATGACTTATATGTGTAACTGAATATAAATTGTCGTGTAAAAGACGTGATAGAATGTAAGAAAGAAATAATAAAAATATTTTATGAGGCAATACAGACTCTCATACGCATAAAATTGATAGAAATTTCGGATGTGTGCATTACCCAGCAGTTCCTTGTTGACGAAGTGTATTTTGCTGTTGTAGAGTACAGTGCACTGGTACAGATATCTACGCAATTTATGATCACAGTGATCGCGCACCGCTTTATTTCAAGTGCGACTTCAAGTACCTTGATTTAAGAAAGTAAAATAGTTTTAGAAAAAAGGACGACTGCAAAATAATACGTTTTTACTGGAATCGTATGATTTTTGCTATGCTAAACCTCTGCCTGCAGCTCAACAAATAATGATTCCAACGGCAGTGATTATATAAAAACAACTCATAACGAATTCCAACAGAATTCATCTATTAACCCAAATTAAACACGTTTTTCGTGTATTGTTGAAGCACATGAATAGATGAATTCCAGGCCCGTTCGCAGTCATTTTTGGCACTGGACAGCTTGGTTAAATCATTAGATGGGTTTTAAAATATGCTTAACAACCAAATTAAATTTATTCCATATTATTATACTGTTATACGATGGTTAGGCGCAGTTATCGCCTATAAATTGAACATTATATTAAATACTATAAAACAACAGAACATTGTCTAAGGTGCGCGTCACTGTTAAAAGGCGGCAGCTCGCTGTCCAGACGAAAGGTTCGACATACATTTGTGTACGAAACACACAGGAATATAAAAATTTCTAAATTATCCCCCCCCCAAAAAAAAAAAAAATCTAGTTTTTTTCTCCCCAAAATATTGTGTTTGTTTTTCCTGCACAATTTCATTGGAAAATATCTTAACATTCATTAGAGGTTAAAAAAAAGGTAACGGAACTGCCGTAAAATTCCAAAATTAAAAAGGAATGCAGTTTCAAAAATGTGAGAAAATGTTTAGTCGTTAATGTGTTATACTAATTTAGTTTTAAAAAACTCACCTTTTAAAAAAGCATTAGCATAACGTGTCTCAGCTCGGAAAAGGATTACAGAGTAACCAAATGAATTTATGAACCAAACTAAAGAACTGGACACGATTTACGTTTAAATCATGACAAACGAATGCTTTCAAAAGGACCAATTTTTTTTAGTTAGTCAAGTTTGAAAAAATCTAGCCAACTGCAACTGCTCGAGACTATCTAAGGAAGTAAACCAGCAGCGATATAAAAGGCACAAGTGTTAAAATACTCTGCTCATGTGAGAATCTGCAATATAAACATGCGTACAGATGCACCTTGCAAAAATAAAAGGCTAAATTGTATATACTTATGTTTAATTGCACCCAGATCTTTATTGTAAATTGTATTAATCTTTTACTTGTTTGTACACTACATGCAGTTATCAAGTTAAAAGACATTGTGTCCTTACTCGATTCTTTAATAACCCAAAAGTGACCGCAGAGACACGACGAACCGCCGACTTAGATAAGCGATCTAACCGGAACATTGTTACAATAAAGAAACAGCGACACTCTTCGGAAGTTGCTGTATAGTGACCATTTAAGCGCGATTCCGCCGGGTAGCACTAATGTAGTGTTTAAAAACAGCAATCTGGCGTATCAGAAAGCTTTGTCAATATATCAACCAGCATATAGACCATGCCAATCAAATTTCAGATGTAGCTATAATTGTAGGCTTAAGTACGACGAACTCCAGTATCCTATAAACAACGAAGCTATGAAGAGCTATAACGTATGGATTCTTTCACTTAGAACGTCGTAGTTGTGAAAAATAGATGTTTAACTACATTAAAAGAATTATTTTCCTTAATGGTGACTATGATTTCTTATTAATCCAAAACTTCAAAACTACTTGAAAAGATAGGCCTGTGGCAATGAATAATATAGTGTGTTGATATAAACAAATTGTTATTATGAAAATCTCGGTGACGCCAAATAATCATAAATTCATAGTCCCAGCTCAACAGATAAGTTTAGCAAAGGCAACCAAATAAAAAGACATTTTGAGAACGCTAAACTGCACGCGTTTAGTTCTCGAGGATTTCATTTTCATTTTCAATGCAACAATTAAGTTTAGCATTTCAAATATTCTTAGAGCAAAAATGAAAGCACGCAATAGTTTAATATAAAATAGGTAATAAACTTAGATAGAAACTACGCTCGCTACAAGAAAGAATTAGAACACCACTGAGACTCACCGTATTTTCTGCTTTTAAGTCATTAAAACATCTAGCACCAGCAAAAAAAATCATGCGCATATTAACATACAACATTTGAGAATTCAGTTTCAATCGAAAGTGTGTTATGCAATTATGTAAAAAAAAAAGAATTGCTGAACATATGCACTAATAAGTAAACGATTAATAAAGAACCCGGTTAAAAAACGATTGAGCGCGTATTTCTGTATAAAATTAAGAATGTCAAAGATTGAGTAAACAAAAGTACAATTTGAGAGCTGCTGTAACAGATTTTTAACATTGTACTTCATAGTTTAGGCTTGACACACACACTATTTCCATGGATATTCTAGCAAACGGTGCCAGATTTGTACAAGGCAGCACCGACACGACTGCCTGTCCACAATTAATTTTCTTGGCGTCGTGATAGCCGTACTCAGGTATGCGACGTTAGTGTATTGGAGATTAATTATAGATTGCTTTACTGGTTTATTTAAGATCATGGGTATTATCTAAACAGTATTTTAACAAATGGTTTAAGATGGGCTGTTCGTCATAACAGTACCTTTGAGCAATACGTAATATTTCTGTAATATTTACACCTGAGAGACAATCAGGCAGGTGTAAAGTATTTTGCTTTGGTACTTTACAATGTAGCTCATTTCTGGAAACAGTGAGCTTGAAAAAATTCTGCAAGCAAACACTTTATCCCCCCCCCCCCGGACTGCAGATAACTTAATTCCACTTTTCGTTACAAAAAAACAGGTGTTTCCCAATTCCCCGTGTAAGTGAGATTCTTTAGACAGTGATAAAAATCGCAAACAGAAATAGTTGGAAAAGAACCGATCAAAACTAACCCACGACCCAGCAGCGCTGAATTTCGTTCCGAATTTCACTACACCCGGGCCTGTGCATATTCTGAACTCTGTCAGCCCGTCACAAAACGCTTTCCTCCATCAGATTTTCTAAACGACGTTGATCACGTTATCAAACTTTCGGTGCGTCGGTTTGATGGCAGAGCTAAACCCGTGTTTTCAATTGGATAAAACGGGCAAGTTGAGGCACAGTCACCCGACATTTAAATTCGGATTCTTGCAGTCAAGCCCCACATTCTGCATCAACAGGAATCCAAGGCGAGGTTTCCATCTCTTCCAATTCCAGTATTAGGCTACGTCATTGAATTATGGTCACGTGAAAAACATTCACGTTACGTTAGTTAGTCTCAGTAGTTCTCCAAGCTACTCGTGCAGAAACTCTCCCCTGTGGCTCCCTTTCTGATATTAGCCTTTCAGTTACACACATGCACCTCACAAAGAACATTGCCATACTAAAAAACAATCGAATAAAAACATTCCATGTATGTATGTAATTACAAATAGATGTGTAACAAACAGAAAGTAATTTTAATGGTATTGCAAGCATTCAAAACAGTAAAACAAGTTGTTAAATATAAGGTGTTATGTATCAATATTGCAGAGCGGTATTTCGCAGCCCCGTCCTCAGAGATCCCCAGACAGTCCACATTTTTGCTTCCTCACTGTTTCCAACGCACCTGTATAAGGTATTCAGTGCTTTTGATTGGCTGCTTCAGGGGTCCCCGGGGACTGGGTTGAGAAACTCGGTTGTAGTGCAAAGCAGTGTGTTTATATAAAGGAATCAAAATCTGATCATCATCTTAACATTGTGACATAAGAAATCTGGATTTTTTTTTGACAGAAGACCGATTTTGAGTTAATGTATTAAATTTATTTTATTTTTTTTACATTTGCGCAACAGTGAAGCCATCAAAATCACGATGTATGCAAATGTACAGTACTTAAAACAACCAAAACAAATGGCAGGAGCTGACCGAAAGGTTTATTATGGAGAAAAATCGCGGCGTGCACGCTCAGTACCCATCTTCGCCACGTGCGGCGCTGTGCCATGTTTGCCATCGAAGCAGGCTGGATAAAACGTAATGCAAGGGTATATGACAATCAACGCAAAATCGTTTGTGGATTTCTCTTTGTGCATTTTTATGCGTGTTGTTTTGGTCGATTTGCCAACGAGAAAAGTCGGCCTAGGCAGATAACGCTGATCAGACGAGGGACGCTAACGTCTATAAACAACAGGAGACCAACTGGCAAAATTACACCATTCTTTTCCATTATGACCCCGAGGGGAGGAGCCACTGGGAATACAAAAATGGATTCAAAAATCTGTAGCCAAACCGGTTAATAAAGTGGAATTAATTCTTTTCCCCCAACTTGACAATGACAATCCATTTATTGCCCCCCCTCCCCCACGTACTGCATGAGGTTCTGTGTCGGTATATCTCAGTATGACCATCACAGCTGAACTACTAAATTTAATTTACTCCACGTAAATAATTATATGTATCATATATTTCTACTAGGCCTTAGAAGCTTGGGAAATCTTGTCATATATGCAAAAAAAAAAAAAACGCTTCAAAAGAAAAATGTCGGGAAATGTAAGTGAGTGAAAAGTTTATCAATGAATTAACATTCGAAGACTGATCCTACAAACTACGGTCTCATACTCCTTACAATGTATTATTTATTATCTATAAAAGACATGACTCTTAACTTATGAAATGCGTAAAGGTGTCCGGAATTGTAAGTTATCCGAAAAGTTAATGACTTCACATGTATCACGGGGTGCACGAGCTAGCCTCAGTCATTGGCAGAAATGTTTCCCCTGATGCGCCCATCAGCTAATTGAACTGTCCTACTAAATTAACGGCGTTTATAAGGAGACAACTAATTAATTAGTACCCGCACAACCATGCTCCTGGCTGGGAATTTAAAGTTCAGGTACAAAACTCACCCTTGTCGAGTAATAACGTTTTTGCAAAGTACCCAATGTACCCTGTGAACAGCACACTTGATATATGACAATTAAGCAACAATCAGCGTTTCAATTCCACTCCAATGGTGATAAAAGGGAGGCCATGATATCATAATGATACATTTACGTACGGGGTAACTAATTTATGCGATTAGCCAAAATTTTGTTGCCATGCATTCTTAGTAATTCTAGCTGTATAGGACACACTCATACCAATCACATGGTTAAAATAAATAAACTTCATTATGCAACATCTCCCGATAATGCACGGATTTCAGATGAATTCCTTATAAACATGCCCTAGTCCGAGACATTTTAAATAATTCTAATGTTACAGTGGTTTACAAAATAGCGACTATAGCATACAACTATGTAGCCAGTAAATATTAAATAGTTTGTGTCATAAAAGGATACCTAGAATGTACCGAATCTGTTTTTACAAACTGACAAAAACAAGTCATGCTTATTGTTATTCCTGAAATTAATGAAGTAAAAACTTCTATAAATTTGATTACATATACTAAGCATGATTTCAGTAGGCTTCCGGAAATGACAAGCAAGTGCTCCGGTAAGTAGCTTGGAACATTTTTTTTACAACCACAAATAAAACATAATATTACATACCGGTAAAAATATCTGTTACTCCGATTACAAAAGAACAAGTCGCCGTAGCCTGCAATTGCGTGGAAAAGACTAGCGCCCAACTGCTTGTACCTTTTAATTGAAAACAGGCTGCATTTTATGGTAATTAGGATTCCCATCAGACGTAACAACATGTTCGAAAGAAAAGGAAAGAGCGTGGGGCAAATTCGCGACTCCAGTTCCCATTCATTTCCGACGGTCAAGTTCAAGCGCACAGTCTTTTGACTGCAACTTCTGGCCAATTGCAATTCAGACCGCGTGCGTGTAAAAGCCCCCGGCTGCATTTCGGTAAACTGCAGGGAGGGATGCGTGAGAACGTGGTGGTGGTGGGGCGGTGGGGATGGTGAGGGGGGGTTACGGGCAAAAAGTATAAGGAGTATAAATTAATGCCGTGTGGCTGTATTGATATAGACCTATTAATATATACTATATAGAATTAAAAAAATAAATAAAACAAGAACAAAGAGAAACACTAATACCAGCCAATGAATTTTACTAAATGTAATATTCAGGACGTGCGTCAAAAATAAGTCGCTTCTCTACATATGAACAATATTCCAATAAACGTCTGTAACAGCACCGAAAAAGCACAAAGAATAGGCCTACATGTATATTTAGACATAGTGACGTAAATGGGGATGGGGCATTATATCCATACTCATTGCACTAAATGAAGATTTCCAAGCAAGACAAACAGATATATATATATTATATATATAAAAGATATTTTACAAACGGGACTATCGCGCACGATTACAAGCATAATCATAAATCCCTGTTAATCTTAAACTACGTTTGCATTTTTGGTTACATTTGCAGAGAATATTCAGTGTCGAAGATGAATGAATTTTCTATAGTCAAATTAACCGGAATAAAAATGTAATCATGTTCAAAACAAGACAGTACAGGATAAAGCTGAAATATTTTCGTTTTAATCTGGTGATGATGAAGGTGTTGGTCATGATGATGATGCCTGCTGGAGTTGCTTTAGTTTAACAGAATGCCCATACGACCATATGACTATTCCCGTCTTGGAGTAACGAACATAAAGCATTTGATTAACATTATGAATGCAGTAGGGGGGGAAATTCAGTATCTGCGATAAATATTAACTATTAAATTTCGAAAACCAGAGGAAATATGTTCCTTTTATACCTATAATAAAGACATAGGTTAACATATTAAAATTAAAACTGCAATAGTCGTCATCTTTATAACGAGCATTATCTAGTATTTTTACAGGCTATCATGCTTATTGTTTAACATTCTAGTGAATTATATAGACCCAGTTTATCTGAAATAACTAAACAATATAAAGTATTGAATATATGCTTCTCGAGTTTGTAATACAGTAATAAACTGCTACATAGGTTAATCAGTAATCCACTACCTCGGCCACATTCCTGCACATGTATCCTGCGAAGTGTAAGGATCTGAGATTCAGAAATTCGATTATGAAATAAGAATAGAAAAAAAAGATAATGAAACGAACAGAGCCGTTGCTTTCCAAAATAAAATATATGAACACGCATTATGTTCGCTTCGCAATTAATAAAACGAAATTACTGAACAAAAAAACCCCCACTTTTCAATGAAATGCACAGGCGTACGCAAGAAGTTGCAGACTCATAGAAATGAAGTAATAACAAAATGGCACCACACACACACACACACACACACGCGCGCGTATATATATATGTATATATGTATATATATATATGTAAGTATATATATATATATATATATGTAAGTGTGTGTTGTCTCATGTACGTGCGTGTGACTCAGGTATTCGTGTGTATACACACGCACATCAGGGCGTCGCTAAAATACATTACATGCACAAGGAACTATTCAGAATACCCTACGTCATAGGGTGCTTCCTAGAATATACAAGACACCAAACAAAAAGGCTGATGACTTGAAGTTCAAACAAACATTAACAAGTAGGTCTTCAATTGTAAGCGGTACATGGCAGTCAACAATGTCTTTTGCATTCGCAGTATGTTGACAAAAATGGTGAATATTACAACCGGAATATTCCATTTTCTAAAACGAATTTTGTCACTGCGTGTTGTGATTTCTCCCCAGTAGCGTGATAAACGGTATCCTTGCTGTCCGCTAGTTCAGAGAAGGAGCAGCATGACGAAGGACATCAGAGAGGCGCCCTCTACAGACTGTTCATATGTAGCATCCTATTCGGAACAGATTAATCGAATTAGCAGGTAGTCCAAGAGAACTGAGCGCTACAATTAGATTTGTGGTATTTTGTAGCGGTTTGATAGTAACATCAGAAACCAATAGGCTTAAAATGCAGCAGCTTCGCGCTTAATATGTAGTAAAAGACGATTGAATTTGATATATATAAGCAGTATGGACCATGAATGTTAGTATAATGGCTTGCCAAAAAGTATTATATATAAATAGTGTATATAAGGTTTGACTGGAATTGGGGTATATATCTGCGCATTCTGCCTGCCTTCTCAGTGAAATCTGCTGCTGTCGATTAGCTGGTCCTCTCTAAATGAGACCTGCAGTGCAGTGAGTATTTACAGTGTATGGAGCCAGCAGCAGTGCAGAGGGACGGAGAACGGCACGCCTACGGGCGGCCCGCTTCCCTGCGCCCTGCCCCGTCTTGGCCTCCCTCCCTCCGCAGTCCCCACATCTGCTACTGTCTGTCTGGTTGCCATGGCTATCTGCCGGTTATGCACACGTGGCGCGACGCGAGGGGCGCAGCGAGCGAGCTCGCGAGCGCAGGCGGCGGCGGCAGAAGGCGGCCTCTCGCAGGCTGCCGCATTTGCATATACACAGATGAGGCGCGGAGGGCATGCAGCCGGGACACAAAGGGGCGGCGGGGGCGCCGTCACTCAGCCTCTGACCCCCGTCCCGAATGCGGCGGCTCCGGAGTGTGGGAACCGCGAGAGCCCTGAGGGAGGAGGCAGGATGCCGTCTGCGCCGCCTGGAAACGATGCTCTTCCCAATGCCCCGCCCCCGTCGCCAGGGTTCATTACCTGTTCACAAAGTGTTTTTTTTTTTAAATAGAACCAGACACACAAGACGGATGGATGGATGGATAGATAATTAAACTCCAGAGGAAAAATCGGAGTTAGAAACATCAGATGTAACGAATATTACTTGCAAATAGAAAAGGAGTGCTGTAATTAGAATTCTGTTTATAAATGCATTTATAAATCAATCAATCATTTAATCAGTTAATAAATGCAATTAATTAATTGAACTAACGCAATTCAATGTATTTCAGCGTGACATGAACACACGATCAGATCTGGCGAGCGTGTTCCAGAGAGCACATGAGCAGCCCTCAGACGTGCAACACGTCATTCAGGATCTAAACGCATTGTTGCGGCGTCTGTCAGGAGAAGCATGCATCATGCCGTTTTTTTCGCTGCCTAGCTTAAAAAAAACCCATTTGTTTGGAGTACCTGGGGTATGATGTGGACCCTTCTTCCCGCTACTCACCGAAGGCCCTCCTGTGTTGCCTTCATAGCAGTATTTGCTCTGTGATCACACAGTGAGTGTAAAAGGAAACATATTTTCTAAAAAAAAAGGGCGCAATTTAACATCGACATTTAACGGTGCTATTTCGACTATCTGTCTTCTGGTAACAAAGTAGTTGTTTTATAACCCTTATATATCACTTTCTAGTGTGTACGTTTTTTTTTCATGGTTAGCTTCCTGCACTTTGAAGATATGAGGAACTCTCAGTAATAAGGTCCAAAATTTAAATACACTGGGAAGTGTATACTGGGAAGTGTATCCAGTGAATACTGGATATCAGTTAACAGCCCTTTCTGGAGCCTCGAAATCCACACACATGCTGGTAAGTACATGGCCAGTGTTTCATGCAAGTGAGTGTTACTACAGTCCTGCAGCTGCCTTCCTCGCTCCTCAAGCATGGCCGCTTAACGCCAGATCAGCCATTCAAAATCCAGCGGCTGGTCACATGATGTGACTTTCACCGTTTCCCTACTGAAGCACTGAACATTGATTCCTTGATTCCATCTATCTTCCATCCATCTATGCAGTACAGCACCTATTCCAGGCAGCAGGAGCGCCCTGAGTGACAGGGGCCCTAAAAAATATCAGCAATTGGATTGGTTTGTGCTGGGGGCCCAATATTTAATACAATGTTTTCAGGGGGTCCAAAATCTCTAGCAGCACCCTGAGTGGAACGACATCAAACTACCTGCAGGAAGTTTGAACTGTGTGGGTTTAGTGCCTGTATTTATGGGAGAAATGTAAAATGATAGCTTTACCCACCTGGTACTCCGCGTCAGAGCTGGGTAGAGACATGCACTAATACAGGTGCTCTGAGTGGAAATAAATAAGCAACAATCAGGGTCTTCCTGTCCCTTCTATCAGTGTCATCTGACCGCTGCCTGAAAGCCATTTTCCCGGGGTGTTCATAAAAGCAAACCTCCATCACTCCTTCGCTTTCTGCCATCAGCCGTTGTATCAGTGCATCCAGGATTCCCGAGACATCGGGTTGACCTCCCTCCAGAATTCCCAGGGAATTCGAGCCTTCGATGAACCTCAAAAGGTCGGGCGTCACCTGCCACCGCACAGCCTTGCATTGGTGCACAAGGCCCTTGGCGTAATCTTCTGTCTTTCCAGATATCATTCCAGCCTCAATTAGTCGTCTAAGCCCGGCTGTTGCATCCATTCCACAAAAACGATGTGTTTTGCCCTAAATATTCTCCCTCTGTCCCTCCACAGGACAGGTAGAGAAACCGACTGCCGTTATGGAAAATAAAGTCCCCCAGAAAATGGCGCTCCGCCTGTCAATGTCTCCCTTGTCACCCAGCACGTAACCGCGTACAGGAGCAGGATGTAGTGTAATAGTTAAGGGGACAGCTGAGGGTGATTGGCTACAGTGCGACGACCACGTCAGCTTGACTGACACATTTAACCTGAAATTCTCCCGCTGCGTAAGACTCTTGAATAAAATGGCAACACTAACACGAAGAGGATGTACTAAATTACAAGAACTGCATCCGAAACATCACCGATACACAGCCGGTCCCAGCACATACTGGTAAGAGCAATCAGAAAACAACTTCCACTCTGCAGATACAGCCTAGCTGAACTAAGCCTGAAATTCTAAAGGGGAGAAATTCTGCTACTTTTCTTTTGTTTGTTTGTTTTTTGAGGTTTTGACTAGCAGAGTGCTGACATGTGAGTCCAAGTTTGCTAGCCTGTAGCTTTGGGAGGGGGTCCCGGCTCCTGACTGGGAGCCCAGCTCACATCTGCCTGCCTGTACTTCATACTTTATTCCTAAGGTAACACATTCAGAAGGGTGGTGAACGGAGATTCATATCCTCCAATTATCAGTGCGATTCAGTCCAGCTCCCAGTACATCATACGCCTGCTACATGTTTGAGACACAATAAGATGTAAATAAAATTACTGTAGATCTCACTGAGAGATAATGGTTCTGACATAATATAAGAAAAAAGCTTCTCTGAACCTTAAGCGTCAAGCATGTTTTTTTTTCTTCTTTTCTTTCTTCATTTATAAGCGCTTTTAAGCATTGAGATGACATTCTTCCTGTGGCAAGCTTCTCTGGTGATGGACCAAGCTGACAGCAGCTGCGACTCCCCGGTGCAGCTAATTGACAGTTAATGTGCTATTTCAGGCTAGCGACAAGCGACTAATGTGAGACGGGCCATTTAAATAATTTTCCAGAGAACTAAAAACCACAATCAATGTATAAGTTCGGATAAACTCCTCTTGCTCCCCCTTACTGCAAACCCATACAGGCAACAAGTATTAACCCAAAACAAAGACCAACAAATTATATATAAATAATTATATTTAATTTTAAACATTTAATCTCAATAGACCCCATACTAAGGAAGGCGATACATTTTATTTAAACGAAATTGCCAAATCTGCTAAATGCTAAACTGCTAAATCGATTTATTCAAATTTTAATTTATGACAAAAGTAAAGACTAAAAATGTAACATAATGTAATGAATGCCATAGTAGTGATATCGCTGCTATGACAACAATATAATTTTAATGATCACCTATTTATAATCAATATCTGTGGTTCTGCTCTTATTTGTTTCATGTTAATGATTCGACTCGGAGTCCTGATTTGTTCTTTTCCCCATATCTTTACACAATTATTTTACGGATGTTCTGTGGGCCCAGTGGAGAGGGACACACAGCAGTGTCATGTGACTTCTGGGGGGGGGTCAGCTGATCTTTTCTTTGATGGGCGACACTGGACGTGACAAGAATTTATCTCTCGACCACAAATTGGCTGTTGTTATTTTTTGTTTGTAGATGACAATGGGAACTTGGCGTGTCGTGTTCTGCCTCTTGACCTTTCAGTCCATTAAATTTAATTTGTCTGTAACCCCCCCCCCCCCCCCCCAGCTTTGTGACGGCTTGGAACAGGCCACTGGCACTGATACATTTATGGTAAATCCGGAATCTCCAGTTGATTTTCAGAAACTATGATGCTTCGATGCTGCGCCCTGATTAGCTTTGTCTTCGCTTTTGTTCTGAAAAATAAGCGTATGCTGAGTGTCTGGTCTGCAAAGAAGCAGCCCACTCTCCGGGTCACAGCTACGGATTCACAGGACCCGCGTCTGGGAACCGACAGGATTTATTAGGGTTATCGTTTGATTCCCACACTAAATCGGTAAAGGCACTGGGCTGGGTGTGGCCAGCGTTCGGCGTGTGTTTAGACGGTTAGCGGAGTCGGCTTCGTCAGGGACTGTTATACACAAACTGTCAAACGCTGAGCGTGTCAGACAGGTGAGCGAGTGACAAACTGCAGCATCCCTGCCATCCAGAAGCTAAAAACAGTGAACGGTGAAATTTCACTCTTAAACTTTTTTTTACTTAAGTGTTTTAAAAATGATCTCATTCCCTCCACCCATCCATCCATTCATCCATCCATCCATCCGTCCATTTTCTACACATGTTTGTCCTTTGCATGGTCGTGGGGGCCCAGAGCCTGTCCTGGAAACTACAAACACAAAGCTGGGAACAACCCGGGACGGAGCACCAACCCATTGCAGGGCACACACACACACACACACACACACACACACACACACACACACACACACACGCACACACACATACACGTAGGGTAAACATATCCTTATGGGGACCGCTCATTTATTTCAATGGGAAAAATGCTAATGCTAACTATGACAACCTTAATCCCTACCCTGCCCTAACCATAACCATAAGTAACATAATGAAATACAAGAGTTTTTGCATTTTTAGTTTTTTCATAGCAGTCACCGATTTTTATAAAATAGAGTTTTCCCTTATGGGGACCAGGAAACTGGTCCTCATAAGGGAAAAAAATGATATTTATCACGTTATGGGGACATTGTGTCCCCATAAGGATAGGTAAACCCGCTCGCACACACACACACACGCACACATTCACACTTATGGACGATATAGCAACTCCGATTATTAAACTTTCAAATATATTAAGATTGCCTTTTTCTGTACCAAAAAAAAAGACTGTGGGAAGTGACCTATGACTGCATCTTTCAGTTTGTGGCCTTCCTGCACAGCTATACTGGTTTCCTTAGCTATCCACTGTGGCTTTGCTCTCTGATAGTACATTTCTTAATGGGATCACAATAAAATGATGTGACACCACACTGCAGGTGTGGGAGACTAACGTGATCTTCCACACATCCCCTTTAACATGCACTTAATCCAAAGGCTCTGTGTCCATTGACCTGCAGCAGTGTCCTGCAAAGCTATAATCTCTCCAGACAGTTTCTTTTTATGTAATTTCACAGTTCAAACCCTACTTTCCCCCAAAATGAAAAAAAAATCACAATAAAATCTAGAAACATAACAATAAAAATATTATTAAAATGCCTCAGCATATCAGGGCTCTGATATGTCTGTACAAATCAACAGACTCGAAATAACACAATGATAATAATACTGATTGTTTTTACCCAGTACGTTTCACTACAATTGCTTGCACAGCATTGGTAAGATAAATGCCCGAGATTGCACTACCCCCTCTGTATGCATATGCACGATGATAATTAAGAGATCGCTCACACTACATGCCAGGCCGGATTCTCGGCTCATTTGACGGGATCCTTCGTGATGCAGGGCTGCCAGCTTTCACGCACCTGGCGTGACATTCACGCACACGCAAGAAATCTTACGGAAAATCCGTAACATCGCCAATATAATCCTAAAATTAGCTACGTGTAAAGCGTTGGGTAATTTTCAAAACCTACAGGCTATTTACAAGATAATAAAACAGATACATACATGTCAATCAGTGTGCAGACGTATCTGGATTTGAAAAACTCACTCCAGCCAGCTGACCAAAGTTGGCAAACATATATAAGGCTTTTTGGTTATTTTAAAAATAATAATAATAAATTATTTTATTTATCTATTTAATTAATTAAAAACACTTTGCAGGGCTTCTCCAGCCGTACATGGAGCATCCGACAAGAGAGGAGAACAACGTCGTTAAGCGACGAGGCAGTTAAACGGTGTTAAGCGACTGAAATTGACGGAGACATGTTATTACGTAGGAACCTGAAGGAATTTGAAGCGGGGATATTGAGATGCCGTACCCTTCGACAAAGAGAGCAAACAACTGTTCCAAGCAGGCAGACTCCGTTTTTTGTGCATCTCTCCTCCTACGAAGGAAGCTCACATGCCCCCTCGTTTTATAAGCCACATATTGTATAATGTACCTCGAGGCAGAGCAGAGAATTTCCGCGAAATCAAGGCACTCGTGACAGGTGCGGGACAGTCTCTAGCTTAATGAACTGGAAGGTGACAGGGCTGACATATCTATATAATTACATTCATTATGTGCATCTGTTTGGAGGCCCCGTTTGAAGCCTGCAGCGGCCTCGGCTGTTGCCATAGAGACCTGAAGTGGAGAATGCAGACATCTCGCGCAGACCGCCCCTACTCTCGAGGGAGGAGCCCAGACACAACCCCCGTGGCTTTCTTTTAACTTGAGGAAGGAAAGGGGTGTAAATCCATGTTCGGGGAGAACAATTTGATTTAAAAAAAAAAAAAAAAATTAAAGGTTAATATAGGTGTACATTTCTGTGCAATGAAATACAAGTATATCATATTCTTGCAGAAACTGAAAAAAAAAAGATTTTGTTTCTCCCGAGACTTCATAGGATATGAATTGTCCATGTTGAAATATGAAATATGAAATTATTTTACGTCCACATAAACAGACAAAATACCTGAAAGGAGCAATGGCTTACAGATGACTGCAGATGCATTTCAACAAATGCCCAGTAGAGATTAATTAGTCAATTAAGCACTTAATAACAAGACGTTTGGTTAACACGTTAAATAAAATATAAGGGTAGATAAATATAGCATATTACTTCAGACTCTTTTTGTAATGTTATGACCAATATATTTTAAAGCATGCAGTTGTGTGTAATATCACTAAACTGCAAATTCAGTTTTGACAAATGTACCTATTACATTTATAATTATGGTGTTAGAGGAATGGTACACCATGTAGCCTGTTTTATTAAACTGCTGCAATTAGTTTCAAGTTTTTTGGGAGTCAGATGAACATTGGACTGTTTGCGCCAAATATATCTTATTCTCTGATGCTCCATTAATAATAAGACGACATCCAACGTGGTAAAGCAGGGCTGATTTTCCCCAGGCTATTCCCTCATTGTCTCTTTTGTCAAGAAAAATGAAGAAAGTATTAATGATACGCATGCTTTTATCTGACAGGGACTATTTTCATGAAGATTCGCGGCACTGTGAGAAAGAGTAATAGGGTGACACCTAGTGGCAAAGACTATAAAGCGTAGAAGATCACACGACTTGCTGGCAGCCGCGTGTTGTATTACCTTGCAGGATGACGAATAGTTTGACTCACACACACGCCGCTCGGCTTATGAATCTGACTAGAGATGGGAATAATTATTCTTTCGGGTACGTTAAACGAAGATTCGCTTCACAGATCCTTCACGGATAGGCAATACCGGTGAAATATACTGGCGGTCGACTTGTGAGGGGGCGCAGACTTAGCCAAGCAATTTCACATTGTTTAGGATGATGAGCGCTCGCGCACCGTCTGAGTCTACACGAAACTGGCTGGTTAATTCGGCGCCCCCTGGAGGCACTCACGCCCTCTGCAGGCCCGGCACAGAACCGCTACGCTGGGAATCTTTAATTCGCCCTGCTGTGTTTACTTTGGGCAAGTATGCCTTAAATATGTACTGCCGGCGGAGAACTGTCGCATGTAAGTGAATACAATAAAACTGTATTAAAATTTTATTAAACTGATATTGAATTTAATTTCATATTATCCAAATGTATTTCATATTTGTATATTATTAAATATGGTATATATTTCTAATGCACATTTAGTATATTATTATATTTTATACTTAATGTTATTTAAATTTTATTAGCCACATCATTACACCAGCAGGTGGCACAAGAGGGCAACTAGGTTACGAATGAAGGATCGCTCACTGAACAAATCATTGCAGTGACCTAGATCATTTCTTTCATGTAAAAGGTTTTGTTCAATAAAGAAGAAATTGTTAATGGATGATTTAAGTGTAAAACCGAGGTTCAGAGTGCTATTAACATAAAAAAAACTTCGATATGTAAAGTTTCATAAATCATTTTTTTAAAAATCTGGCTCATCCTGTGTATGTTTTCCCTGATGCTAAAACACCGGGTCTTGTAAGAAAGCAAACACAAGCGAGTTTCAGCTACAGATATTTCTTTCTTTCCATAGAAAACAGAAAAAGAAATATGCAGGCATTTTATTTGGAAGCAGAGCATGGGTTGATCGTAATCAAAAGCCATATTACAAATTGGTAGATCAGAGCCATTTAAAATTGCTTTGTTCACTTAAAAATGAGATATGAGGCTGGCAGTGGTGGCGAAAACCTGGTATCTTCTAGTGCATCTCTCAGAAAACCCTTATTGGGGTCATAAGGTAGGAAAAACTTACAAAGAAAAACAATCGAATCATAACATCAATGTGGTACCATCACTATGTAAAAAGTCATTTCAATGAAAAAAAAAAAAGATCTAAGACTATAAAATGATTTTATAATTTGTTACTACTCATGGCATGCTTTACTACACCCCAACGGTCATTTCAGCTAAGTTTAGTTAGTTTACCTGAACTACCACACCTTGAATTTTGGGTTTCCAAGGGGGCCATTTTGCGAAATGCAAATAGACATATAGACATCCACGCACAGCCTCATCTCTGACTGGCGTTGGGGGGGTGGGGGATTATACCAATTTTCGCTGACACACAACTACCGCGCAGAATAAAAACTACAATATAGAAGCGGGGCGGGGGGGGGGGGGGGTGGGGGCCTTCCGGCGGGGCGGTTCCTTTCTGCACCCCAAAGCCCTTTTTACCCTTCGGAGGGGCAAGGGGC
>JAABNY020000147.1:40612-54259 GCA_015164015.2 Brevimyrus niger
GGCAGCCAATACACAGCACTCCAGGAGCTGGGGGGGGGGAAGGGCCTTTCTCAAGGGCTCACAGATACATGGCTATTCTGTTGAGGCCAGGTCTTGAACTAGCGATCTTCTGATCACAGGGATAGAGATTCAGCCCACAGAGTCACTCACTGTCCCCAGGCAAATAGCTACTGATCCTCCAGCTTCAGAAAGGCACAAATCCAGGCCAAACAGAGTCTAGCAAGCAGAGCTGTCTGTGCCTTTTCATGCGGCCACATTTCTGGTCAGAGGTCTTCAGAAGGCCCAGAGACGCTGAATCTGGTCGGGATCAGTTACCTGCAGCTGTGAAAACACAGGTAGTTTATAAAGACATGGATATGAAATAAATAAGTGCAACAATAACTAAAAAGAAGAAAAACCACCATAATTTTTCTTTATTATACAAAAACTCTAAAAGCCCATCGACAACCCCAGCTCAGTGGATTAGGATGTCGTGCTTGTGATTGGAAGGTTGTACGTTCAAATCCCAAAGTCAACAAAGTGGTTTTGCTGTTGGGCCCCTCAGCAAGGTCCTGAGCCAGCAATTGCTCAAAGGGTCGACTGTCCCTGCTGTCTCAAACATGTCCGTTAATTAAAGGAAGATGAATACCAGCTCATTTGGCCTGTCTGCTCTGGCTTGGGTTGTATTAAGGGAAGGGACCATATAATGAATCTCATTCCAAGCTAGAACTGCACCATCTACCTCATTGTCTATTACCCTCACTGCTGAGGGGTAAGTACAGTGAATCCCAAGGGTGTCCTCCGTGTTTGCCCCCAGAATCTATGCCAGCTTGTCTCTGTGGGGGGCCGCCGAACAGCTGTATCCTATGCTGTGGTATCTGACGTATGATGGTATCTAAGTCTCTTGGTGGGAGTGTGTCGCTGTGGGTCATCAGTCTTCTGCTTCACGTCCTTGGCAGCAGCAGTAACAAAGTATCATAGTGGCAACTACAGCCTAGTTCCATACTGTAATAAGGAGTCTACGAGTCACAGAACGCCAAGGGGTAGTGCCAGTGACGACAGGGGACCTACCAACTTCTGCTGGGCGTTTTAAGCCTGGAAATTCAAGCTGGAATTAAAACGGTAAATATAGGTGAATAATATAACATTTCCATACAGGTTCAGGAATAGAAACTTTGGACTAAAATAAGTAAAGAACATTACCCAGCAAGTTCTATATACAGGGGGAGGACAAAATGATGGGAACACCACATGAAAAAGTAATTTAACTCTGCAGCAACTAAATCGAATTTAGAAACAGTGACAAATGTGAATCATATTAAGTTAAAAACCAATTAGCAGTATGTGGCAGCTATAAATGGGGTCTGATAATTAGCACTTTGATACGTAAGTTTTCAAGACAGCTAGAGGCAAATAACCGAGTCCAAACAGCCAACTGCCCCAACTGAAGGCGTTCCGACCATATAAAACGGCTAAATTGCTGATTGTCCCAATGGGAACAGTCTCAGAAATCATGACAGCTTAATTCACACATAAGCACCAGCTGTTGAAGGTCAAGGCTCATCAGTGTGAATAGACGGACCTTTAACTCTTTAATATGAGATCCAAACCAGCACCTCTGTGACCCAGTCTCAACAAAACTATGCTGGGAGAGCCACAAAGCTAAAATATATTGCCTAAAGATTTTGGGGCCCATAAGAGCACATTGTATTGGTCCCCCAACACAGATCAATCAGATTATGTTCAACAGAAGCTGTTTGAAGGCCACAGTCACTCATGGGCCCCTGGAATCATCCTATCTTTCCCATACTTTACGGCACCCCTGACTGCACGGCTGCCATTTTGGACCCGGCATATACCCAAGGCCAAAGGCATGTAACACTGTGTAAGGAGCAGAAAACCTGAACCCCTGAGCAATGGAAAACAAATTAAAATGGTCTGATGAGTCATCCTTCAGTCTTTTTTCTATATACAGATGGGTTTATGTTTGGAGAAAGCCAAAATGTCGCTTGATATGATATCTTGTAGGAGTCATTAGGTACGACGAGTACTGTACGTGGTCATATAATTGCCAGAGAATATGACCAGATGTACCTTATAGTACAGATACTGTTCCCTCATAATGTTCTGATACACAAAGACGATTCTCTTTCCATACGCAGTGCTAAACAAATTACAGAGTGTTGTCATGAAGGCCAGGATGAAATCAATCACCTTCCACGACCTACGGAAACACCTGATCTAAACATCACTGAACATGTATGGCCAGTTTTAAGTAGATTTCCACTCCCTTCGTCCCTCAAAGGCCTAGTCTGCTTTCTACTTGAAGTATGGTCCAGTATCCCACAGCACCCTGCTCAGAACTGGAAACAAGTCCAAATTCAGGACATGGCACAGGATTCCACAAAGAACTGAAGCTGTTCTGAGGGCAAAAAGTGGCCCCACTCTTCATAAAGTCCTTGATGTTAATACATTTTGTTTCTGTAATTTGGTTCCCCGTCATATAACTGGATTATATATTTGTAAAATTTCAAATAATATTTATAATGTTTCCTTTCCTGGTTACAGTTCACGTTTCCATATTTAATAGCATGGCTAATAAATCTAAAATCTTTTCTTTCTTTTTTTTAATCAACACCCTGCTTTACTACACTTTACCTGAACTTCTTTTCTTAGTTTCTTCCCATTTTCTAAGCATTGAATTAGCTGAAGTTAGTAATAACGAGTATTAAAGTTCACTGCGTAAATCTAAATATTAATAGTAGTTCTGGTTTATTCTTCTGATTAAATTAACAAATTATCTGTTACCTAATTCCCCTTCCCAATTTCGAATGTTAATAAAAACAAAATTATTGGTTTACTTTCTTTAAAAAAAATCATGGATATTACTGCCTCCCAAAGACCGTCAGAGAAATTGCAGTTTTTCCCATGACCACCTAACAGGAGAGCAACTACATAATAATAATAATAATTATTATTATTATTATTATTATTATTTGAGCTCTGTTTCATTGTCCTAAATGATATGGGACTCACTGAGGACTCCAACAATACAGCATATATAATAGGGTCTGCTGTCAGGGTTCGAGAGAAGGCACGAATCACTGTGCTCATAACAGGAGGTGCCACACACACACACACACACACACACACACACACACACAATACCTACAAATGCAATACAGAAGCTGTAACGCTGTATATTTGCGGCTTGGCAAAATTATCTGAAATTGGCCACATTCAGCATGCAACTCTCTGCTTGGGAAAGAAGAAACTGTTTCCAGGGCAACAAAAGAGTTAATTTGATTATACGGAAGATATTTTAGTGTTGAGAAGAGAAATTTTACTGTCGGGGAATTGTGGGTAATTTCGGATAAATTCGGCTTGTTGGCAGCAGTGCAACCGGAAATGTAATACTGGATTTAACTATTAAGAAGAATCTATTTTCAAGAAATCCACATAGATCCAATGAAATATATTATATAATTAAAACAACTTTATTAGTATTTTTGCTTTGGTCCTAAAAGAATTGGCCTAAACCAATGTTATTTATGATGTGTGTTTACTGCATATTTCCTAAATTAAAAACAACGGAATAGAAAATAAAAAAGTTAATAATAAAAGTAAATGTAGTCGTTGGATGCAAACCTTAATTCATCTTATTTTATTCTTCAGCGCTGTTCAAAATGGCTGGACACAGAAAATGTCAATGCATTGTGGAGGTGAATCCGACTGAAAAGTCCATTGTTGCTGGGAACTTCTAAACTATGGGGTTTGAAATACATGCTCAGTCCAAGCGGCAGCCTCGCGCTCCCTGGGCAGCCCGGCATCCGCAGGCTTGGCGTTTTCAAGGGACGCGTAAATCTATCACAGAATCTGAGTCTTGCTAATGGTAAGCCGCATTTCGACAGAAAAAAAATCGGTGAATAGGGCTTTCCTGAAGTATAAATATTTGTCATTTAAACAGAAAAAGTTCTCGGAAGCAGACTGGAAGAAACTTATCTCACCTCAGGAAAATGGCGTGTACGTACAGCCAGCGATCCCTAACCGTACTGGCATTTTTGGGGATTCTCTCTATATTTATGTCCTTATTGTCAGTCATCCTGATTTTTCAACTGCAATCGCATAACGCGGGGATTAGGGATCACGCTCAACATGTACAGTCATCGGTTTTTCCCACGGAGGTTTTGGTTGCGCTGATGCCGGTGTCCACGGTGCTCTCGGCCTTATCGCTGATGCTTAACCTCAGCTCTGTGCTGGTCTGCCTGCTTCACAGCTACTTCACTACCGACATTTGCAGAGATGAGGAGAATACCGGCAGGTACTCTATGACCGAAGTTACTTATTAACCGTAGCCTATATTTCTTTACTAATATTGTTGCCTATACTAATAGTATTTTCATGGCTTTCCGGAGTATCGGACAATAGAGTATAGTTATTTAATTTCTAAGACAGACTATAAAATACATTGCACTGCATTTATATAATGTAAATATGCAGATGTTATCAAGTTTTGTTTGTTTATTGATAGATTAAAAACTACCGTTTTAAGTTGCCCCCTGGAATAACTGTTTCAACTTTTGCAACTTCGATTTTTAATAGTAGGCTTCTTCTACATGCATGAGTCTATCAATAACCACGGATCGTGCAGAATATGTAATTTTAAATGCTTTTTAAATGTGGCACATGCTGGTCCTTGTGCACTCTTGCAGCCTGGATTTACTCTGCCCGTCTAACCCGAGCGTCCCGCGGACAATGGCCCTTTCTCATTAGGCTGTCAGCTCACGTCCGGCGCCTCTCTCACGTCGCTCCCAATTACAAATAGAGTCGCACGGCAGCGCGTCAGATGCGCCAAGGAATTTCATAGTCTCGCCTTCGAGTAAAATTCACTTCGGAGAAGGTTGTAAAACAATTTGAAATATCATAGTGCAAGCAAAACGAAACTTTGAGATTAGTGCACAGCGTACTATTGGAATGCTAAATAATTGCAAATCACAGTTGTTTTTTTCAGCAAATTTAAAAGAAATAACTTAGCCTACATCTACTTTATAAATAGTCGCGTGTGACGGTGAAACGCTTAGAAAAAGCTCCATAACTCCACATGAGTACATTTTCAAATATTTTTTGTTGTTTTTTTTTTTAATTTATTTCATTGAAAGTGACAGGTTATTGTATCCCTCCGCACACAGAGCAGACTGGTTTCTGTTGGACACCAGGGCCGTCCGACATGTGGCGGTTGGACTCTTCTGCTTTGGTGTTTCTGTATTCCTGGCAGGTAGGACAATAATTTGAACATCACAATATGTATGAACACTATATAAAGTATATCGTATTTTTATATTTAAAAAATCTACTTAGATATTAAAATATTTGCAAATACAGCCTTTAAAATAGTGGTAAAAGAAACTCATTCAACTGATGTTGCCACATCAAAACAATGAAGTAACTGTGAAAGTAATATTTTGACCTCTAAATGCAGCTGGTTTCAGCGACTGGATTTCACATTACTTAAGAGGCACCTTTGAGACAGTAGTGGCTACGTGCTGGCCAGCCACCACATCCTTCTGAACTCGGTGCATTGTCACATTCGGCCCCCGAGGAACCGCCTGCCACAGGAATCGGGTGATGTAGTGACGCTCCGGCTCAGCGCTCTATAGCAAAGGACTGTTTCCCACGACGAACCACTAGGGGGCCACGCCAATAAGTCTCAGACAGCGTAATTTTGCCTAAGGACAACTATACTTGTATAAAAAAAACTTTTGTAAACTGAAATACGATGAATGAAAAATCTACAACAAAACGAAAACTATAAGTATTGCTTTTAAAATTAACTGAAATAAAATACAAACTTAAAATACTTTCAGTTATAGGGAACTTTAGCACTGAGTTCCTGCTGTATGCCGATTGGTCAGTCTACTATAATCATGCGTGTGTCACTAACGTTAATGTGAAACAACTGAGTCTTTCGGAAACAAACCAGTAAAAGCACAAGTGAACCAAACAATTTGGCTGAGCACAGGAGCCTTTCAGTTCTAAAGTAGTTTGTAAAACCTTAAGTAGTTCGTAGAGTCTCTCCTGACATGGATAATGTAGTCACTCTATTCAGTTACAATTTTAAAATACTGTTTAGTTAAAATAATGATTTGTTTATCTTTAATTACCATTAATAATACCGGGTGCCTATTTTGAGGACAACAGTGAATAATGTGCACTGCGTACCCATACAAGATTCTCGAAAGTTCATACACATTAAACCTTTGCTCTTTTCCTAGAAATTAAAATGCTAAAACCTATACTGAAACTAAGATATTTAACAACTAAATAGAAATATATCTTTGAAATGAAAACTAATAAAACCACACTCAAACCTAACTAAAACAAAACTGGATAAAAAAAAAAAATTGAATATAAAAGTTAAATTAAAAAATAAAAATGGTAACAGTAGTGGTCTCACATTACTCAGTCGTCTGGCAGTCATCGTACTCCGAGGCATCTGCCTTTTGAGGTCTGGGCTTTCCTGAAGTATTTGTGTACTGCTGCCGTAACACTGAGGAGTGTGTTTCCCGTCTGCCCTGCGGCTGTCTGGCCTCACAAGCGTTTTTGTGCTGATTACACGATCGGTGGTCTGCTGTGCAAAAAGTGGTTCTGCTCCTCTATCCACCTACCAGCCATTCATAGGGTATTAAGTAGCAGGCAGCTTAGACAGTATGAGGTGGCAGAACAACCAATATGGCATGTCAGTCTAATGAAGGGCACGTGCACACATACATCACATCGTTTCATTATCAAATGTTTTTGTCCAAAGCAACATACAAGAACGAGAAAAGGATTCAGCCCTGATACAGTTTTTTTACCTCAAGGTACAAACAACAATAATATACCCCCAAATGATTGTAAAAAAAATATATATATATATTCCTCCGAGTCCGTTTCTGTACCTTAAAACTCACTAGGGTACAATTGGCAGGGTACCGCTCCAGTGACAAGTAATTGTACCCTCAAAGGTACAAATTGGTACTTTTCTCTGACAGTGTACAAGCAAGGATCCGAGAGACGGGTCAGCCAGTCCATGGAGCAATAGCCTTGCTCATGGGCCCAACAGTGAAATTACTCTGCCGGCTATGAGATTTGAACCAACGACTTTCTGATCACAGGCTCGATCCGCAATTTAAAGATGGTGGCTCCCTAACCATACTGCCAGAAAAGAGTACCAATTTGTACCTTTGTTTGTCACTGGGTCTGTACCCTCAAAGGTTTGCCAGTTATACCCTATATTATAGGTAAATGTATCTTTTAAAGTACAGAAATGGGGATCATCCCAAGGTACAAACAGCAACAACCAGAATCCATTTCTATACCTTATTTACCTACAGCTATAGGGCACAATTGGCAGACCCTTGATATTACAGTCCCAGTGACAAGCAAAGGTACAGTTTTGTTTTTTCTGACCGTGCACATGTTTTTGGACTGAAATTTGTGGGAAATCTAAACCCGTGGCCGGCATGCAAAAGCCGTTGCGCCACCATTATGAGGAAATCAGTTGATTTCAGCAGTTTGCTCCCCCCCCCCATAGCCATGTCCATCTACATGCTGCTGGTGTTCGAGATGGAGACGGGCATCGCCAGCGCCTGCGTCCTGGCGTGTGGCATCCTGCTGCTGCTGGCCGCCGTGTCGCACTCCTTGGTGTGCGCGGCGAACACGGCCCGGCAGTACCGCGGCGACCTCCCCGACACCGTGTACCGAAACGAGCACGACGGCAGCGCCGGCCCTGAGCCCAAGCAGCACCGCCGTCGTCCCAGCCTCCGGCGCCAGCTCTCCTACCCGCCCTGCGCCGACCCCAAGCCGCTCGAGCACCAGTACTCACCGTCCGGTGTCGCCCAGAGGCGCGGCGGCGAGAAGGAGGGCTACGGCGGCGGCGGGAGCATTCCCAGGATGCACCGCACCCTGTCTGCTGAGTCCGGGCTGCTGCAGACCCAGACCAAGCCCTGGAACGGAGTCAACAGCGAGATGAGGACTGTGCTAGCACGGAAGACAGGTGGCGCAGGCAAAGACTCCACTCTGGTGTGACCTGGGCCGACCCTACGAG
This sequence comes from Brevimyrus niger, assembly GCA_015164015.2. Taxonomy (NCBI): domain Eukaryota; kingdom Metazoa; phylum Chordata; class Actinopteri; order Osteoglossiformes; family Mormyridae; genus Brevimyrus; species Brevimyrus niger. The sequence goes on from JAABNY020000147.1 coordinate 48,678, forward strand.
CGGCACATCCGGGAAATATTCCACCGTCTCATTTTTGTGTTGGCTGGCTAGGGCATGACTTCAGTCTCGCCGGTGTTCCCATTTACACCTGATGTCGATGGTGAAACTCCATTTCAACTGTCGGGCAACTAAATTCCGATCGACGTAACTCTAATCGCCGTGAGGCATACAGCTAATTATCTGTCGAACAGGGCGATTAGCAAACATTTCCAGTGAAATTCTTCTTCTGGGATGTTACTGCGAGGCTCTTTTGGACAAGTAGAAGCGGAAAATGCACAGAAGGGTGATTCTTTTATTGTATCCAAGTTGCCTCGCATTTAATGAGCCAGAATACAAAGGTGTCTGTCAATAACTATTTCCAATAGTTGGAGAACATGATGTGTGTGCTGATTAAATCAGGGCCTGCCTCTTGCCTTATTTTGATATACTGCGGGAACAATAATTGTCGGAACGATAATTACACTTAAAAAGAAAGAAATATTAATAATAGTGTTAAGGTTTTCCTTTTTCAGTTAAAATTTTTGTTCTGCCATACTGAGCTTTGCTTTATTTTAATGCAAATCATGTAGATGAACTTGAAGGCACTATTTAAAAATTAGTAAAAATCATGTGTAAGTTCATAGTTAGCAGTTAAGGCTTTATGCGTTTTCAGTGAAGGTCTTGACCAAGGGTGGTCTACGTGAACAGCAATAAAACTATTGTATTACACAATGTGTAGATTACATAGTATAGTATATTACAAGCAGTGGTCACTGTGCATATTATAAACCTGTTTCTTTAAAGACAATAAAATTGAAAATGTGGCACCAAAACTAGCAGAAAAGATACATTTTTAAACACCCAGAAAGATGTTAAGAATCATAGTTAAAAAGAGCACAACAGGCACCTTTGTGTTTTGACACCTGAACTATAGAGCTTTTAAAATTATGTAATACGTTCTTGGACTTGATTCACTAATAATATTTTTATACTAAGAACTCATTGTGTTATACCTGAAGGACAAATACTTTTTCTGCAGCTGGTGAAGGTTTATGGCACGCAACGATTAAATTATGTAGTGATGCATGCAGTTTTATATCATTATTATTATTAATATACATGTTGCGCCAATAAGCATACATAGTACAGCAAATTAATGATTTCATAGGATACCGATCCAAACAATTAGCAGCAGTAAAATACCCGATGGAGCAAGAACACAGACAAAGCCTTCCTGTGGATGCTGAAGGGGGCGACTGAAAACGCCGCTTCTAATAGTCATTTCATAGTAATTTCCCATTTGGCTGGTTATCCAACAGTACATTAATATTAAAACATACACTTCATATATGGCTCGTTGCCATCGCTTTGATTGGCGTCATTATTTGGCGCTAATGTAGATATATTTTGGTCACTTTTTTCAGCATGAGTAGCATTTAATCTCACTGGGCAATGCTTTCATTAAGCCACTTTAATTTAATAAAATGTTTTATATGGCCGCTCGCCTCAATTTTTTGGTGCCGCCTCGATTTTTTTTATATTTTCAAAAATCCGTTTTTTTCACCTCAAAACTGTCAGAGATCGTCAATACGCACGCGCGCCATCTACCGTTAGTTTAACGGCAATCTTTCCTCAGGTACTTCTTGCATTTACTAGTATGTGCCAAATTCTGATATCCTGTGCACTGTGAGCAAGCAGTCTCTTGTAGGGTGGTCCAATAATAGTGACCCTCGTTGAGGTCAAACATCAGCACTTCTATTGTTTGAAACAATGGAAGTGCTGTTGTTATACTGTCAGGAGGACGCTTTTATTGGGCCATTCTGTGGCAAGACCATTAAACACTTAGACTAGGCATTTGTTTTGAAGGTTTCTCTTTTCTTGTAATTGTTTGAACTGTTGAGAGTTTAAAATGTTGAGGTACTGACAAATTAAAGTTTAATTTTCTAGTTTTAGTATATCTCTGTTGCCGTTCGTCTTTTCGCTAAAAATATAAATGACAAAATCCCCTACTCACCAAAATTTTTTAAGTTTGAGTCGTGTAAAACAATTTATTAATTTTAAGTGGCCTTAATTGTAGGTTATGCGGGACTAGAAATTATTTTTTTTAGACTGGAAATATGAAAATAACTACTTGAGATAACTGTGTCTTGGTTTGATCGGGCAGGCTTCATAAATCCCTGCAACAGCCTTTATTTTCCACTTAAAAGCGAGATCAGTCGGTATCTAGCGACATTTGTCGTAGATTTATGAGGACGAGTGTCAATAGTGGCGTTTGTGGCCGCGGTCCAGGGGGGCTTGGCCGCCGCCATACAGCATCTCAGTGCTGATTTATTTGTGCGCTGTAATCAACAGCCAAAAATACGCAAACGAAGACCATCAGCATGAACAAATACACAGTTAAACCGGGTTTAAATGCAGCACGATTGTGAATCGGGTAAATAATCGGATTCAAATGCATCATGGGATTCCTAGCTAAATTTATTTAGTTTCACTTTTGGTGAAAAATCAGGAAGTTAATGGCAGGAACCTACAATGATCGAAACTGCTGCAGTGAGCGCGCTGTCATTGCTGCTGATCTTCGCCGACGTTCACGCCCCATAGGTAAAATAAATAAATAAAATCTATAAAAATAAGTTAATCATTAACTTTGAACGCTATTTAGCATAGCATGCTAGCTCTGCTGCGTAGTTGGTTGTCGTAGCTGCGTGATATGGCCAGGCAGTGTGCCCTGTACGCTGGAAATTAAAAGGAGGAATTATATTTATAAATCATATTCGCCACGAGACTGATTACATCCCTTTTGCACGGGCTAAAGGTGTCTTACACATATATATAAATACATGGTACCTTTAAATCACGTGCATGTGTAGGAACCATGCCAAAGTTAAATTATCTTTATACTTTTACCAATTGGATGAATCGTTGTTTCGTCTCGGCAGCGATCGAGTGCATATACCATCTTTATTGATCGGCCACAGTTAGAAAATTCTGTAATTTGCTGCATGTTCTTAGGACGAAATGGAAAAGAGCAGCGGAGACCAGGAGGAGTCCGTGCGGCCACCATGCAGCGACCCGATCGTGCAGGATAGCAGCACAGATCCAAAGGACGCTGACAATGAAAACTGCGATGAAACACTAGTACTGCACCTGTATCCCATCGAACTCAGCAATGAAATAGATCTCACTTCACTGACCGGCGGATCACCAATCGGCAATAGTGAGTAGCGCTTTTTTTTTACATGTACTTAATTACTCTATTGTGTGGTAGCTTAACAGTTAACAGATAACAGGGAAAAATTCCAGAACTTCAGCAAACCATGTGAAGGTTCCCTCAAAGTTGCAACAGAGAATTCTTACTATAACGTTAGTTTCTATGCTTGTCAATGCCAACAAGGTAACATTATTACCTGGACACTCTTAAACGTAAGTAATGTTGAAAAGCATTTTTATAATTTTTTTTGTATGTTTATATTGCTATGGTGCCATCCAGCCTTGAATTCGTGACCTTTTACATGTAAAGTGACCTGCTGCCTCACCATTATCGTCATCAAACCAATTTTCCAAATTTTGTAGGCCCCTTGTCACTTAGGGACCCTTGGAATTGTCCTAATCCCCCCCCCCCCACCCCCAGCACCCCTGGGCATCCTGTACTAGTCCTGTATGGGGCGGTGCAGTGGAGCAGTGGTTAGCGCTGGTCCTGGTCCTTTCTGTGTGGAGGTCACACACTGCTCTCCCTCTGCTTGCATGGGTTTTGGCCTGGGGCTCTGGTTTCCTCCCATGGTCCAAAAGCCTGTGAGTTTGGTTGATTGGTGAGTCTAAATTGGCCCTGTGGTGCGATGCCGACTGCCCTGGGTTGGTTCCTACCTGCGCCCAGTGTTCCTAGGATAGCTACTGGTCCCCCCTGCAACCCCATTTGGGATTAAGCGGCTTCAGAAGTTGGATGGATAGTTCTGTATGTTTGATTTTTTTTGTACCTACATCATGCTTGCATCAGACCCTTGAGATCTGAACTTGTAACCTTGCTGTTGATAATGTGAACAACATACATTCACTGAAGGGTGTCATATAGAGGTTTTCCACACCTGTTTTATGAGCCAAATTAGCTGTGCCCGATACACTTTTCTGAAAGCTGTGACTTCTGTTTCCACCACAGTCTTAACGATCTTAATCCCCACTGAACAGGTTTAGCGGCCGGTTCTGAATCCCGGAAAGACGAGGGAGTGTTTAAACACTCGACCACCCTGACCAACAGACAGCGCGGGAATGAGATCACGGCGCGGCCCGCGAATTTGGACAGTAAGAGGCAATAGCCTTCTCTTTAAGACAAGCCAGTACATTGTCATTGTCATAGGTCATTGTGACCCAATAGTATAATTTTACCTACAAAATTAATGTTTTTTGTTCTATTCCTTATGGAATGTCATAGTGCTATCCATATACTTATTATATATGCGATTTAGATACGTGTCTAATCAAGTTTAATTCTATTTAACGTTAATAATTTGGTCACTAGAAAGACTCATTAGAAACCCTAAGTGGTTCATACACTGATTGAATTCCTTAATCGATTTAGCTATCATGAAAGTGCTGGACCTCATTCTGTTTAATTATTCAGACCATGTCAGTTTGCCCGATGTGGATTACAATAGCTTTATTTTAGCCGCCGTCATCACCGACTACACGCATTCAGAGCCTTTTGGTGCCGAATTGGCTTCCGTGGGCGGCCGCTTACATCACAGGCCCCCGGTGCTCGGTTTGTTCACGTTTCCACTTAACGTCGTCCCTTGTGTCCCCGTCTCTCAACAGCGCTCTCGGTGCACCAGCTGGCGGCACAGGGGGACCTGACACAGGTAGCGGGACACCTGAGCAAAGGTCAGCCCTATAGCTCTCCATCTGACAGCCACTAGTGTCACCGCGACGGTCGTGCTGAGCGGCACTGAGCCCAGAACCACCGAGAACCACAGACTCGACGGAGCCAGAGAGCCCTGCAATCCCCCCAGAACTTCACCCTGGCTATTTTGTTTAAAACTCCTCATCTTTTTTTGTCTCCCCATAAAATTTATGGTGCATTGGCCATTCTTGAAACATATATTAATAGCATTCATAATAGTATTTACAGAATGTTTTTATGAGCAAAAATTTAAAATATTGTTAATCATTAGTAGTTATCACATTTTTTAACCTGCTTTTTCAGCATCGGAGAAAATGATGTGCACCCGTGTGAATAATTCATACTCCTTGGGTACGGGATGAATCTTATCTGTGTGCCTGTATTCATTTTTCAGTTATGGTTTTCACCCGTTTTTTTGCCTCTGCGATGTTGAATCCTGCCTGTAGCCTTGTAATGTATCAAACGACATTTCCTTCCGAGTCCTCACAGCCGTCGGATCGCTGCAGAGGGGCATTCCCTCATAAATCCAAGTAACGCTGCATGCAGTTATGGACGCCGCTTCTGCATTTAATGCGCTGCTGCTGACAGATAAACAAGAATGTTGCAGCAAGGCAATTTTTTTTTTTTTGGGGGGGGGGGGGGGGGGGGAAGTTATAAGGTGGGGAAGAAAATGAAAGGGAAAATGGGGAGGCGGTTTTCAACACTCCCTCCC
>JAABNY020000147.1:57381-81839 GCA_015164015.2 Brevimyrus niger
CCCCCCCCCCCCCACCCCCCCCCCCCCCCCTCGTCCCACCACAGGCATTTTCAGATTCAGTTGTGGCCTCTAAAGGCAGACGAGCGGCCTCAGATGAGACAGCTTGATTGCAGACTCTGATTAGGAAGACAAAGCACTAAATAGGAGCCGCTCTCAGCCCCTGGGGCGAGGTTTCAAAGGCCGGCTGCGGCTCCCCCAGCAGCGCCTTTCCATCCCGCTCTCCACGCCGCCGTTCGCCAGAGAGCCAGCTCCTTAACGAGTCTCCCTTCGGCGCTCGCCGCCGTCTTCATCCCATCCCTTATCGGCCGTGAGCGTCTCAGATGCGCCGGCGGGGCGCGTGTCTTAGTGGTAAGACTGGATTTACGGCGCAGCATCGCGGCGAGCGTAATTACCGGCAGCGGCGGCCAAGAGCCGTTGGCCGATTACGATCCTATAGGGGTTGATCCCCGCCCACACCGTCGTAAAAATAAAAGATTAATGTTCGGAAGCACAAGATGAAGGAAACTTTTGGCCTGCTGTCAGCGCTACGGGGCGACACAGGTGTGGGAAAATAGGACAGGGGTGTGGCGGGCAGTGAGAGGAACCCGGTGAGACACCATTCTGTTTAATATAGGCTCTTCACGAGAACCACAGATCCATCAATGACTACAGAAGCTCCTTGTTTCTTTTTTCTGGGTTACAAATGTGACAGAACCCGATGAGCCTGGCTCCCATGTGAGGTAACGGCTAAGCTAGCGGCAGGCTGAGCTGTGTCACCTGCCACTGCAGCGCCGATCGGCATCCCCGACAGCCCCCGGCTGGCGTGGGGGTCGGGGGGGGAGGGGGGGATCACTGCTGAGGATCATGTGGCTGCCACACATCCGCAGGTTAACGGGTGCTGTGCCTTCTCTGTCATCCGTGCAGCCATGTTGGCGCCAGATCCGTGTGGGATCCCTCTCCTCGGGGGCCCCATCGTGTGGAGGAGGCGGGACAGCCAGTCAGACCCAGAATGGCGGATAATCAAAACTGAACCTCGCACACGGCACAGCCAAGCGCCCAACCCCCCCCGCCCCCCCCCCCAAACAAACGCCAAGGCGCTGATCCGCTCTCCACCGCGCTCCCATTAGAAGCAGCCTTCTGTCCCAGCTGTGACTCAGACGACCGAAAGAAAAGCCCCAGAGGGGTGATGGTATTGGGAGGGGGGCGGGGTTTAAGGATCTCTGTAGGTTCTCCGATGATTTTCTGGGGCCTATGCCAAGCCTGCCTCTCCGAGGCGGGCCGAGCCCGGAATTTAAGGGCCAATGAGAGAGCAGACGTCGACACATCTCTCGCCTGCTGCGCTAGAGGGGCGGGGCTTGGAGGCAGATCCATACAGGATATAAATTTGGTGGGAAAAGTCACAGTCTTACACTACATGTGCTCTTTTATAGGCAGATTTCACTCTTTTTTAGGCAGATTTCACTTCAATACCTGTATCTAGAGGTGTACCCCCCCACGTGGGCCCCTGTATCTGCTGGGGTACCCATGACCCCGGCTGCGTTCCCGAGTCCTCCCCCAGGTCACCCACCCCGAAGCCACTTTCTCAGCTTTCATTTCCGGCTCCTCTGACCTTTCCCGTCAGATTTCCCACTCTCCTCGCAGTGCCTCCAGTTGTACGATATCGCCCACGCGGTGTGCGTATGTACGTGCGGGCGCGCGCGCGCGTGCGTGCGTGCGTGTGTGTGTGTGTGTGTGTGTTTGTGCACGTGCATGTCCTTTGCGATCGTATTTGCCTTATCTCACCCACGAGCTCATCCCCGTCGTAGAGAGATTGAAAACTAAAAGCGACCGAATCAGCCCCCTTCCTTCGCCTGATGAATGTTTTCCAGCTGATTATCTAACGTGACCCGGCGCCGGGAGAGAGCGCGCCGTGGACTGCAGCAGAAAAAGGACGATCTCTCATTCCTATTGCTCTTGTTTATTTGCCCCAAAGAGCCCTGACAGTTAAGTTCTTTGTCCAGAGGGTAAAACACTTCAGAACATTTGACGCCATGAGTTCCCGTCTTATATGTGAGTGTATTTATTTATATCTTGATGTTTTAAGATCTGTTCTTTCATCAAATGCTTGGTTACAGATGAAAATAACTCACCGACAAAGCGCCTTTCTGGGTTTAAACCAGCAAAGTGGTCATGAGAAAGAACCGGAAATCCAAAAACTAAAGCCGATGTGTATCTCACTCCAGAGCCTGTAAAGCATTTCTACTCTGTGATGTAAATACTGTGGGATTTTTGAAATACTTTGGAATCTTGATATCTGTTTGTTCCTTAGGGGCCTCGTTAGCAAAGCATTCCGGGCCACGCAGCGCGCTGAAGCCTCCCAAAGCTGTAGCAACTTTAAAACCAACGAATAACCTTAACGAACGCCTGCGGGGGGGTGGGGGGTCGGGGGTAACTGCGATTTGGTGACCTGCCTGTAGGAGGCTGCTTGCGTGATGGGGAATGCTCTGGAAATGTGGCCTTTATGTATTGATCAGTATTCTTAGATGTTATCAATTTTAGTCTTGTCATTGTATTTTGTTCTTTACAAAATTGGGAAAAAAAAACCCAAAACATTAAAGGACTGATTGGATCCATCTTGTTACTGAATGCCCCTGTCTTGTTTGCATTTTAAATTGAGGTTCAGTTTTCATTGTCAACGGGTATAGAGTTTATCTGATATATTAATGTATAAGGTCATATGTAACCTCCTTGAACTGTAGACTAGCATGCCATCTTTTGAAGTTATTCCCTTTTTCTGGCAACTAGAGTGATGGTTTTATTAGTGATGGCAAACAAATGCCAAGGCCTGCAGGTCCCCGCATGTTTAAGGCAGACTGTCAGACTCCTTCAGTTTCAGCCAACCATCCACTGTAAAAAAAAAACAGCTAGTGATCATTCCACAGCTGTGGGCTGCTGTGCTTCTATGATTACTGAGCACGGCAACTTCTCCATAAAGGCCCGCAAATAATTTTTAAACGCATGTCATTGCCCTAGATAAGTGGTTTGAAGATGAATGGATGGATGGATGGATGCCATTGACTGTAACCCTCTTTGCTGACACGCCGAGTTTCCAAAGATGAAGTCTTACATAGTCTCACCCCCTAGTGATCAAAGTGTCGTTTCACATTTTCCTCGTGTGATTATGAAGACCGAAAAGCACAAAGTAGATTTATGGGGTTTTAAGTGCAAATTAGGTTAAATTTGTGAGTGCAAAGATTAAAACTTCAGAAGATGCTCTGAACTCTGCGAAGCGGGAGTTGATTGCTCTCCGCATATAAGGACGTTCAGCTGTGCAAATATCGAGGGGGTGTAAAACCACCCTTGCTTTCATTTCCCTTCACTCTATGGGCCCCGTCTGTTGAACCTAAATCCTTGCTGTACTTCTACTAGGAAATAGACTGTTATAATGTCATGCCGCTTCATTGAAAAACATATCAGAAAACATTATCTGCGGACATAACAGATCAATTACTAGAATCAATTTTGCGGGCTACCACACAGTGCAGATTGACACATGGTTGAAATTTATATATTTAGCAGAAGATTTTATCTAAACTGATGTTGTAATACTGTGAAGTATGGATCAGAAAGTAGGGTCAGAGAGTCCCTGGAGCAATTGGTGTTAAGGGCTGTATTTAAGGGCCCAGACTTGGGATTTGAATTGGCAACCATCCAATCACAGGGCTCCAACTCCCTGAGTTGAAACACCCAGATAATGGATACTGATGAAACCATGCTAGGCGCTTATCCTTGTTATCATTGTTAGTCTAAAGCACAGTTCCTCAATTCCAGGAAGGCCAGTCTGCAGCACTGTTTGCAGGCCCAAACACATCAATTAAGCCTGGACATTAGCTTGGTGTGTTTGAGCAGGGAAATCTGCAGACCGGCTCTCCGGGACCAGAACTGGGGAGCCCCGGTCTTATGAAACAGAGCAGACGGCAGTTCCGCCATGATAACAACCTCCAAAATCAGTCCACCATCACAAACCTTACAGAAGCAGCATGCACTCCATACCCTTTGGATAACACTGTGGGGGGGGTTACCCAAAATATACCCATGAGCGGTACTGCGAAAATAGAAAGCATGTCTTAGTACGAATGATCTGCTTCGGAAAAAGTGAACAATGCATTTCATAAACTTCAATTATTGTGAAGGAGCAGCAATCATATGCTTAATAAGGTGGGGACTGAATGAAGGGCAAAGCATGTATTAGTCTTGAACAGTGGGACTTTGGGGGAGGTCAGCATGCTAAGAAAGATGCCCGGTTGGAGAATGGAATCCACGAAACTGTGTAGAAGGCTCTGGAAGGTTTGCTTCCCATGAATACCAAACTTTGGGGAGTGACCTTCATTTTGCACAATCCACCACTAACCAGTAAGGCGGAAGATTCTTAGTCAAAGTGATGATATGAAGACGGATGGCTGTGGGACTCTTCACCGGAGCGGCTCCTGCAGAGTCAGTGTGTGCATGACGGCTGCCTCCGGTTCTCAGCTCACGACTTGGCGGGTTTGTCAGAAGTATGGCGGCGTGCAAAGCTGAAGTGAGACAGAACCCCAAGGAATAGGTGGGTTTCGGTTCTATGGGAGGCTTTTTGGAGCCTTCGGACGGAGAGGAAACGCAGTCAGGATTCTTACGCCCTCCAGAGCGAGTCAGTAAAGCACACGCTGTAATTCACAAAGCAAGCCTAGTGGGACCGTTTGTAAGTCAACGGATAAGAAATTAATTTTTATTTATAAGCAAATGCTCCAAATTTTTGAAAAACAAGATGTAAAATATCTGAACAGCTAAATATAACTCGTCCTCTGGCCTCCCTGATTAGCGCTGGTTCACTGAACGAGAGCCACACATTATGCAATATGTGTTTTTTTTTCCAGTTTAATGTGGATTTTGACAGCACTCTAGTGGACATTTAAAGACTTTACTTTATAAATTGCAATTCCCCAATGAAATTAAATGAAACTTTATTTACACAAGTACATTAGAATCGCATATCCCCTTTCTACTCTCCCTTGAGACTCACACACACAGACACACACGTAACTGAGAGCTAAGCTTGGGGTCTAACTGCAGGTTCAGGTCATTTATCCAGCTCCCCTGGGGCATCTTGGCGGGTTAGGGGCTTTGCTCAAAGGTCCAATGGAGATTTTAGCCTTCCGGTGAGGCCAGGTCTCACACCAGCAACCTTCCAGTCACAAACAGAGAGGCCTAACCCACGGTGTAACACGCCACCCCACTGTCCGGTATAGGTCTCGCCGTAACATTGTTTAGAAGATCACCTGAGGACTTTTTTTTTTTAATTGTACAAGATGCTTCCCGGACTGGCAGGTCAGGAGGAGGTGCTGCACTGGTGACCCCCAGCAGTGTTTCTTTGTGACACGTTGCTAGAACGAGCTGGATGCTAAACGTGAAAGGATAGCGCCCCCTGCAGTGGAGGGGCAGAATTAGTTACAGACGGACATGGCAGAAGGACAAAGGGACAATCATCTTAAACAATATGAGGGACCTTTTAACCTTTTAAATACGAAACAAAAGAATCCACAAGGGGTTTAAACTAATGAACTAAAGGGAGCAAGACTGGGACAAACCATGTAGCAAATTCAATGACAACTACAATGACGAACTGAAGACTAAAGCAAAGGAAGGCACTTAGATATAATAGGTCATATGGGCCAGTAAGGGACAGATGCAGGCTATTATGAATTAACCACAGACACAATCGACTAGGGGCAACAAATGCTTAAATAATAATCAAATACTAAGCGTACAAACACAAGGAGGCATTTCAATGTGGGAACAGAACATGCAAGACTACATAAAACAGTCGGGTAATGTAACTAAGGTCCCAAACAAGGGTCCAAAAAGAGATGCAAGAAAACAATCAACAAGATAGCATAACCAAAATCAGGACACAAGAACATTTGAACAAGGTGAGACTGATCTCTAGCCAGCCTTGACCCCATCACAAATGAGCCGGTTGGTTGAAAGCTACCCAGTTAGCCACACTGCAGCCATGGGAGGGGGGAACGCATTAGGACAGGATGCCCAACAACCTGCCTGCCAAACAGGGAACAGACACAGAACAGTGACCGATCCTGACCCACATATTCATAATATTGTCCCATTTTGCCAACAGCCTCTCCATTTGCTAATACCTCCTGCACGGATGACACTTCCTCCGCGGGCCACAGCGTAGAAACGCTCACTGGCCACTGTAAACTGATTGAAAGTACACGACGGCTCACTACACGCATTTGAAGACCCGAGCCTCCTCAGAAAGTGGAGTCTGCCTTAGCCTTCCTTGCGCAGCACTGCAGTGATGATCACTCAGTCCAGCCCGCAGGTGGACCCCCAGGATCTTGCAGCCCTGCCCCACTTCCAAAGTCCTCCACAAGTCCTCTGTATTCTGACTCATCATTGTCATTATATCCTACAATGTAAGAGTCACCGGAGAAATTCTGTAGATGGCAAGAGCTGGTGTGGGAGTGGGAGTCAGGCGTGTAGAGGGTAAGCAAGACGGGAGACGGGAGGGTCCCCTGAGGTGCCCCAGTGTTGCCCAGTGTTGCCGTCTGTTAGGTAGATAATCCATGGTCCTGGAGACTGTGGAGGCTTCAGGCCGCAGTGTCCTGGGTGTCTCATCCTGTCAAAGTGTCTGGATGGCGTTAAAGGCACTTGAGAAATAACTGAACACAATACTGGCAATGGTGCCATATTTGTCTGGCTGGGAGCATGATCTGTCGGGCAAGTGAACTAGAGAGCTGTTCACACCGGCGTGCCCCTGGTAGGCAATCTGCAGAGGGTCCAGGTGGTCTATTACCAGGGGCCCGCAGCCTTGCCTGTGCAGAGGCTCTCCAAGACTTTCCTCACCTGGCCAGCGGGGACAGACAGACCAGAAAGTGGAGTAGAGTTGAAGACTTTGGGTTTGACGTAATACGTTTTAATGTTATATCGTAAATCCATCGAAACAACACATAAATACAAACACACACGCTCTACTCTACTGCTGAGCAATACCAAATCACCACTACTTGAAACGTTAATCTCTAATGATGCATTCTTCCATCCTCCAGTAAACTTCTGTAAAATTAGATTTAAGGCAAAAACACGTTTTTTTTTTTGTTTTTAAAGTTGCATGTCATATTAAAAGTTTCAAGACCTTGAGCTAAGCCTCCATATTGACGTATGTCTCGAATGTTACACTTCTTTCCCAGTGCTTGACTGAAGAGATACTGCCAAGAGAAATCCACATTGTGGGGATGCGCGCAGTGGAAAGTGTGTAGGACTACGATCAAAACATGGAAAGTACATCAATGGAATGTTGATCGCTCACCGGGTCTCCAGGGAAGCTGCTCGAAATTTCTGTAATTCTCCAGACAGGGAGGCAAGTTCAAGTTTATTATAGATAAGCTGTGCCAGTGGTACAGGGGAAAATATCAAAATCTTTCGCCTAAATGCATGGTCCTCCAGAGAGGCTGCCGCCGATTGGGCGAGGAGAACCGGCAGATCATTATCCTCCACTGTGGGGTTGGAGGAGAGGAGGGCACTGTACCAACACGCACTATCGAGGTAAACTTGTGGGTTTTTTTGTCTGCTTTTGTTTAGCTTACCCTTTTTAATGCTGTAATATTGTTCTTCAATGTTGGTTTAAGATTGTCAGAGAGCGGCTGCCATCTCCCCAGGACGGGGAAACAGGCTATAGGTTTGCGAAATGTGTACCGGCCATGGAAAGGATGACTCCTGGTAAGCGACCCTTCCATGAAGCATACTCACGTACCACGGTTTGTGAATGATCGTCGCGGAATATTAAGTCGAGTCTAAGGCCAGTTGGCTTCTCGCGATACTTCAGCAACTGGACTTTATCCACAGAAACTGCGTGCGTAAGTGTTGCGATCCGAGAATTACTTGTATTTCTTTGCAATGCAGTCATACGTGGCAATATTTCATTTTCGGTAACTGCGTGCAAAAATGGCAGGCAATTCTACAGCAAAGGTATTACTGATACCAAAATGTCATGTGTTTAGTAGAGTGCAATTCATTATGCAGTATAATTTGATAGCTGGGCTGCAACAGAACTGACTGTACTTCAGGCAAAGCAAGTCCATTCACTTCAAATTGTAGCCAGCTTCCATTGTAGTTCCTTTACCATGGAACTACCCTACAATATAAAGGTGTTTCATACTTGTGGATCTGTCTTCCAGAGCTTGCCTGCAGCCCCCGGGTGCCTGCCTTTCTGCCCGTGGAGACAGAGGTACACTGTAGACTGAGTAGGCCTCTGTTGCCTGTCTTCAACTGCATGTGTCCAGACGGTGTTTCAAAGCCAAGCAGATAAGTGGGCACAATGCCGGGAGAACAGGCAAAGGGAACTGGTAGGAGTTATGGTCAGCCACTGGGGAAGGTTCCGGAACCCTCTTGGGCACAAGACCAACCAATAGGAGGAACTTGCTCAATTTAAACAGCCTAGAAGTCATCTAATCGCACTGGTCAGATTATTGTAATTACTAATAGCTGAGTCAGGCATTATTGTTATAATTGTTATAAATATACTTGTTATTATATTGTTTACTGTCGCCTTAAACCTGAAACTGAACAATTTAATGTCTATCTATAACATGATCATAATATTCCTTTAGCCATGGGAACATGTTTAATATTGACTGCTTATTCAATTAGTATGTTGTATTCACTACTCGGATTAAACGGTAATTAACGACATTTCAACATGCACGTTGCATAAAGAAGCCACTATATCTTTATCATCCACTCCTGTTGTGAGCTGCATCCCGTTATCTCTGTTTCTTTAGCAGTTTTGATAACGGGCCTCTTGACATTTCACTTTCTATACCTGATGCGGGTAGGCACGTGCTGATAATTAGGCTAAGTGAAGGCCTTTAATGTCTCTTCCTTGAAATTTTGAATTTCCGGTTTAAAAGTGACACATCGTGCTGTTTACATCTCCGAAGAAAACGGATTCCGGGGCCGTGCCATTTAAAATGCAGCGCTGAGATGTAAATACACTGCCCAGGGCATCGCTGCTGTTCATCGGGGTCAAAGACGTGCTGTGCTCCCGTGGGCACGCGCTATTTCCAGCGTGTTCTCGCAAGAACAAAAGTGAAAAAACAATACATTTATACATGGTTTCTGCATAAAACATTTGCAAATTTGAAATATGCATAACCTCCAAATGCGGTCGCATAATTTCATGTCTTTTTGCATAATGCAAAGTAACTGGAATAAAAAACCTTAACAGCACATTGCTACGGTAGAAGACGACGCTACGCTAGGCTGACGCAAGCGTGCTTGAGCAAAGCTGTACTCGAAGCTTTCATGGTGACAATTTGTATTATATATCTGTTTGTATATCTCTCTTTCTAATGTTGCAGAAGGCTGGGTGTATGCATGGTTTACGTAAGATGTAAAATACTTTTTAAATGGCAACCTTCTTCATTTAAAAGTAGCTTGAAATGAGTCAGTAGGAGGATAAATTCATATTCATGAATACAATTGCATTGTAGGCATGCAAATCGTTCAGAGACTGTATTAGCTCCATAGGGGTATTTGATGTTTATCAAATTGCGCTGTCCACGATATTGAAAAGTCTGTTGTAGCTCCCTTTGGATTATGCTGTTCATGCAGGGATAGAAAAGAACGGAAGTGAATAAAAGTCAGTTTTAGAATATTATGAAGACCTGTTACGCATATTAATGACGTGGCGAAGACGTAAAAATATTACCAGTGTAGTGCGCTTTCGGTATTGCGCAACAGGTGTAACGCGCAAACATGATTGCTTTGCTGGAGAGGTCTGGTTCTTACTCAGATATAAGTAAGGTGACGCTGCTGGACAGAAACGGTATGACTTTTTAATCAGAGAATGGTATCTTGTTGCAAAAGCCTTGTTTGCCTTTGCTGTCTACCAACGCTGTGAATTCTATACTGTAACGGGCGAGTCGAACCTTGTTCCATTTACCTTCTATGACCGAGCTATATATATATTTTTAGGTATATTAATTTTTCTTTATTTAAAGTACTGCCAAAACACAGATTAATTGATTAGAAAGAATCATATCTTAAAATACCGAGTTTCTGTTTGTTTCTAATTATCAGAGATGCGCCTCGGGTTTCTTTAAATAGCTTTTAGAAATGTGAATGCAATTAGTGTGCTGCCTCTTAGAGTGGCGAATCTCATAACTTGATAGATCATTAATCTATATGCAAATGTTTGTTTTTCCTGATGCTTGATGGGTTTAAGATGCTTTAATGTTAGATATCCTGCATGGACATAAAAGAGACCGGTACCCTGTATTTCTGAATAATCAGTCAGATCCACTGAAGGCGGTTCTACAGATAAAATACCGTCAGCTTTCTAATGTGCTGTCAATAACTTCAGAAGGTTGCAGCAGTTGTGTGTGCATAACATTGTTAATATGGGTGGGTTACCCACGTTTCCCAGTTCCTGAGGAGTGGACACTGTGGACTTGGTGATGTCGAGCAGCTCATGGTGCCCCCCCCCACCCCATTGTTGATAAAAAGTTAAAAATGTAACACTTCAGTGGCCATTAAAAATGTAATGTTTGATATATTCCTTATGGAGTAACATCCAGGCTTTCATTCAGCTATCATTAACATTTCTGATTTAATTTAATCAGTTTAATCACATTCATTCTATTATTTACTTAGGTGGTGTTAGGAAATTATACATCCACATCCTAATCACTTATCGAGTACAGGGTAAGAGGGGAGCTGGTTCAGTGTGCAATCTGGAGACTTCGGTTCACCTAACTGCAAGTCTGGGGATGCCAGTAATAAAATGGTATCTGTTGGTAACAGTGACAACATAGGGATAAGGTACAAACTCCACATATAAAAAGCCAAGGGTGGGATTTGTACCATCTATCCTGGACGGATGAGACAACAGTTCCCCTGAGCCCATGTAAGAAAATAGTCGTATTTCGATCACATGTCCCTGTTGATGATAGTGTCAAGGGCACCTTGGCTGTAGACAAGACTGGAGGCAAAGATTTAATTCATAATAATTTCAGCATCCTCCAATACCTTTTATAATGTGTGTTCATTTTTTGGTGTTTGAGAATTAATTATTTGACATTTGCAATGACATTTTAACAGACATTATCCTTTAAAGGCTAGCAAGTAAAGACGGCCTTCCTCTTCCTGAGTGTGGAATGCCGCTGAGGGACTGTCGTCGTTTCTGTGGGACAGGAGCGTCCTTATGATCGACGCTGCGCTGCACCTCGCTGTGGACCCTGATTAGTTGTAAAAGGTTAATTGTCATTTATGGCAGCAAACTTTCACCGGGCGGCTTGACAAATTGAGATTCTAAGGCTCACAATCTCACTGTCGTTAAATATGCTAATGGCGGCCCTGCAGATGGTGAACCATCAAGCTGTAATAGGCTTTAAGGGACTGCAAATCTGCTATGCAGATTTGTTAAATACCTCTGATTGGCTGGCATTGTAAGACAAGTACTCACCCAACTACAGGTGCCTGGAGTAAATTTCTTGTGAGCGTTTGAGTAAGAACCCAGAGATGCCCAGAATTGGAACTGAGCAGACAATAAGCATATTTCTGAACAAAGAAAAAACATATTTTTTCTAATTCATTTATTCCTGTCTCCTTCACAGTATGTGGCTACTGTATGAAGGGGGCCTTACTTGAAATGGTTTCCAGTATCTGCATTATAAAATCACTTTTTATGATCTTTTTGTTGGAAACCCAAACTTCACAATGTTTGTTCTACAGCCTGAACAAATCCGTCTTGGCGCACTGATGACAGATGGACGGTGGACCGGGCCATTTGCTCTGCTTCCTGCCTTTCATGTAAACGCTGGATTTCAGCCTAAACGGGCCAATCTCTTAATCCTCATTGAACTCCCTGTGTCGTTTTATTTATGCCAAGCCTCTGCCAGGGTGATTTACATTTCAATGGCCATCCACCTGTCTGGCCTCGCTAAGCAGCCCGTAAGCCACTCCACACCGCCAAACTCTGCAGAATACACATTCGGTTGCTCATTACCGCAAGCAAACAAAAGAAGCTTCTTTAAAACAAAAGGAGGTCTACGAGAGAGAGAGAGAGTCAGAGTCATAGGCCAGGTGTAAGGGGTCAGCAATAGCCTACTTTTATTCTCATCACCTGCAGCTTCAAAACTATTAAAACATCCATGCATCAGTGTCCCACAACTTCTTATGCAGTGCAAGGGGTTGGCAGTTAAAAAAACCACCTCACACCACCAGGGATGGGATTCAAATCTGTATGTAACACATCTGTATCACCTCTGTAACATCTGTACAATCTTCCAAAGCGTTTTTCCAAGTACTGGGTTGCGAGTGTGCATACAAATACACATGTTTATAGTCATTTATGGGCGTAAATACAAACATAAATACATTCGATGTATATAGTGTGTGAAGTTTGTGGATGAGTGACAATCACTGATTCTGAATCGCAGGCCTTTTCCCGCGTCCTTAATCCACTGGAAATCTGGTATCATCTCTGCTGCTCTGTGTTGTTCCGGCTTGGTGTGCCTTCTCCGTACAAACTGCTCGTCGAGTTTGCTGACCCCTGTCAGTGGCTGACGAACAGCGCACAGATAAAAGCTTCCTGCCACCCGATTGTGCCGTTTTCACTCTGGGGGGGAGGGGGGGTGCGCTCAGTCCTTACAAGGTCACTGCATTTCACTTCCAGCAGAGAAATGCGGAATGAAGAGGCTTTTGCTCTCTCTCTCACTCACCCGCCATCTTTCTCTCTGCGGTCCTGGCTCCCATTCTGAGAGAAAGGGTTGGTTCAAGAACAACTAGACCACATTCACGTTCGTTCAAACTCACCGTGTTGATTAAAGGCTTTTAATCTACCCATACCCAGTACACTGTGCCAACAGAACACCACTTTGTAAATAACGTCTAAATGTTATTCATCTTCAGTGTGCTATTGCATATCTAATTGTCTATTGATTTTTGAAGACTGTTCTTCCTGGTGCTGGGAAGAATAATTAATCACTCCAATGTGCTTGTTACATATGACCATTAAAATATCTTGAATAAACCGCATTACCATTTTATCGCTGCAGTGAATCACATGACTGACCGGAACCAAGGCAGAACAGATATGTACATGTGTTTCAAACTGATGGGATATCTCCGCAGAAAGGCACAGACAAGTGCATTACATTCAGCTTCCACTTTCAATCTATTGTTGTTGGAGTCTGTTGTACAATGGCAACTGCCAGCCACAATAATGAGTGAGTGATGCTGAACTGCTTCTAGCTGTCAGCCTCGAAACAATAAGAGATGGAATAAAATAAAAATCACTCATCGATAATTTGAGACTTTTTCAGTTTTCGAACAATGGCAAATTAAGCCTTTTATAGTTCACGCCTGGGTGTCAGCGAGAAATTGAAAAATCTAAGTGCAGCCCACAAAACTGGGTTTAGGTTATGTTTACGAAATGCTTGTGCTTTAACTACAGGTCAGGTTCAGTTCTATATGCTGGCTAACAGATCCGAAAGGGCAATATTCCGAGTGTAAATTCACATTTGTTAAAGGCTGCATGCGATGTGCTATTCCTGACTTCTCACTCCGTCCTTGTAAGAGCCACGTAAGGACGAGAACTTCCCAGCGTCATCAGCAGAACGGTTTTGCTGACGGCGCTCCGAGACGCACACAGCTAGTTTTGACATTTTAAGCGGAACTTAACATTAGCATTAGCTGCTGCTCATAAGCATTGTAACAAACATTTCAATTCAAAGCCCCATGCTGGCAAAAACTACTGCTTAAGCGAGGAACGAGGCTCATTAGAACCACAGACTCTTACACTTAATATTATATGTTCTAACGTCTGTACTGAGCTATCATTTAGTTTGTTGTATCATTACTGTAACTGTGACCGTAATTGCACTAATATTTCAGTTACATGGCAGGAACAGTGTATGTCAAATTGGGTTCCTTGGCCTAAGTCACAGTTAAAACATGCCTGTTTTTATTACTATCAGGTCTGAATCTTTACCGGATAAGCATAAGCAAGCGCGTCGCACTGAGTGAACAGAACGCGATTTCACTTTCTGGTCCACACCGTCCATCCTCCTGCTGTGTGAACTGTGCAGAGTCTTTGGGGGCGAAGCTGGACAGCGGAGGCGTCCCAGAAGGAGGCGGCAGGACTGCGTGCGGGAGACGCGCGGCTGTCTCGCGGGATTTTCTCATGCCGTCATCGGATAATCAAGGCTGTGATGTGATGATTCCTAACGAGCTACCGTACCGTCTTTGTACTAATTACTGTTGATGATGTAGATGGGTCTCCTTATCTCGTCATTTTCTTTTTATTGGCTGGAGAACCGAGGTGAAAAGTAGCAGCTGAAAGGGGGAGCCTTCCTCACGATGGCAGCAGAAACGATAATAAAGAGTGAAAACCGGGTGCATCTGACTACTGTCCCGTTGCGGTTTTTCCTGCTATCTCGTCTGACTCGTCAGTCATCTCTGGACGAGCGAGTGTCGCGGCCGGAGTCGCCCGCCGCTTCCCGTCAGATGCCCCCGGCGCCGTGGGCTCCCCCGACGGCACTCTTCTCCGGGTTCTTCCGGAAGCAGTAGACCCCGTAGAGGCGGAACTTCCGGTCGGGGAAGCCCAGGTTGCGGACCCCGGGGTAGGAGCCGCCGCAGCGCGCCCGCGGGTTGACGATGGGGTAGCGCACGCTGCCGTCCTCCAGCCAGCCCGCCTCGCAGCGGTCCAGAAGCTGGATCTTCCACGCCGCGTACAGCTGGCCCACCTTGGCCATCGCGGCGCCGTCACGCAGGCAGGCCTTGGCAGCCTCGGCGTAGTTGACCTTCTTGAAGCGTTTCAGGAAGTACACTTTGCCTGGGAAGGAGATGGGGGGGGGGCACCATGAGCTGCTCGACATCACCAAGTTCACAGTGTCCACTCCTCAGGAACTGGGGAACGTGGGCAACCCACCCATATTTAATTTGAATTCATTTACCCCCCCTACCACTCAAATAAATCGACCTTTATATTTAAATTAAGTTGCCCCCCATCCCCCAATATCAAGCTGTCTCCCCGCTGTGGCCTGTCCCCTTCCATGTGGACCCCAGTTAAAGGAAATGACATTGACAGAACCAGCCTCCTATAAACCCTATCTATAGGGGGCGCTGTGGGGCTCTGTGGGTCTCTGCGCCTGTATCCGGAATGTAACCGGTTCAAACAGCCTTGGCACATTTCCATTGCGCCCCTGAGCAAGGACCCTAACCCCCAAATACTCCAGGGACACCGGACAAGTAACATAACCCTGAGGTCAGACCCCAAGCTTTGCTCCCTGCTGCACACATCTCTGTACATGTGTGGGATATGCATAATAATCATTGTACATCTATCTGCCCATCTACTCTGTGGCTGGCATGTGTGAGCACAGCCACCGTGGGCTAGCCGAGCAGGAAACCAGGAGGCCTCTCCCCGCCAGGCCTCACTCTCCGCGGAGGTGGGAAGCGGCGCCGCACTCCGCTATCGATTTTCTGCCGCTTCTTGTTGCCGCCGCCTATCAGCTGCCCGCATCGTCTCGGATCCCCGCAGCGGCTCACCGCCTCCAATCCAAAGACATGAGCGGAAGGGAAGCGCGCATGTTTGCAGGGCGGATTAGACGCTTTACTAGACACACCAAAGCGTCTCTCCCATTCATCCCTCTTTTACGACCTCTTAATAAATAGTGACGCTATATACAAACAGACTGTTAAAAAAAGTCAAAAAAGTCTTTCAAAGGATGATTTTGTGTCTGTCGAAGTGTGTTCGCTTTGCCATTTCAAGGCTTCTCCTGAAGTAACCCCATGTACTTGTTGACTACTAGCATAGCATTTTGGGCTAATCGATGTTTCGTCAAGTTATTTACGTTAATTAAGTGAGCCGGCGGAGAGATTTTACGAACATATGGAACGGCCGAGGTTCCCCGAGGAGAGGTTTGGGATCTGAAGCTGTGCCATCCATGAGATCAGTAACATTTTCAAAAAGAATAAATTCTTGTTATTTTATCACCATGTAACTGTTCTTTTGCAGGTAGTGTGATGTGTTTTTTTGTCCGAGCAAACATACACTAATTACCCAGACAGCATTAAACAGTTTCTCTGACTAAGATTTTGCATAGTATTGTAAATAAAAAAGGAAAAAAAAGATGTAAAATATTAGAAATGATAAAAACTAAATAATACAGCAGTAAGGCTGCTCAGGATTAATGGCTGGTGGATGGAAAAAAAAAATATTTCTGTTTTAATCAGCCAGAACTTTGGAGTCTGGGACTTTGGAAGGTCACCATCCTTAGAGAAAAATCCCAGAATCCTCAGCTTCTGCCCAGACTGGACCATGGGTTTAAATTAGGCAGGGGGTTAAAACCAGCCAATACAACACCCTGCACCCCCTTAAATGGGTGTAGGCCTCAACTGCCCCCAATCCCACCCCCCCAACGCTCAACCCAAAGTTGGGGACACCCACCGTTAAGATTGGAGGTGAAGCAGAAGGCGTCATAGTGCTCGTCCTCTTTGTGGCGGTAACCGTAGTTACGCACGCCGGCGGGGGAGTCCTTGCTGCCGCAGTGCTCCCGGGGCTGGGCGATGGGGTACTGCACCGACCCGTCCTCCAGCCAGCCCGCGTTGCACCAGTCCAGCCCATCCAGCCAGGCCTTGTGCAGCTGCCCGTGCGAAGCCAAGATGGCGTCCTGCCACCTGCACACCTCTTCTGCCTCGTGGTAGTTGAGCTTGTAGCGGCCCTGGCGGGGATGGTAGGGGAACACCACTCCTGCCAGAAGAGGGACCAGCGTCCAGAGCGGCCCGGCTACAGCTGACCGCTGATCCCCCGCTGATCCCCCGCATGCATTTATCACCCGAACCCTTGATCCTCATCTGTCCGAACGATGGATACATTTTTAAGTATCACTTTTGCTTACGGGAAAGAGACGCACAAAGTGGGGAGTGTCCCTCCTACTCGCGCTTTAACCTTCACCTCCTAAGTCCCCTTAAACAAACTGGCGTCTTTATAATCGTTAATTACTTTCTATTTTAATGAATCCCTATTGCTCCTCGGGGGCGGGACGACAGCTTTAATGGCCGCGTTCTGGGATGGCGCTCGCTGACCTTCCAGGTCGAGGTTGACGAAGCCGGTGTCGTCCTCCATGTCGTTGGTGACCTCGCACTCGTAGCGGCCGTAGTCCTGCAGCGTGATGTTGTGGATGACGACCGAGGCGTCGCCGGGGCCAATGTTCTCCAGGGCCACGCGGCCCCGGTACGAGCCGAAGACCTTCTGCTGCCGGCCCAGCGCCACGAAGACGTCCTCGAACTGCAGGCTGTCCGACACCTTGGTCCACTTGATGCGGATGCGGTCCGGGTCGGCGTTCTCCGGTTCGTGGTGGTAGCGGCAGGGCAGAGTGATGGAGCCCCCGCGGTGAGTCACCACCTTACCGGGGGCCGTCTGCACAATGACAGCCCCGGTCTCGTCCTCTGCGGAGAAGCAGGGGGTCAGGATGAGCTGGCCGCTTGGCAGGGCTGGTCAGGGATTATAATTTGGCCCCCGGACCTTGGGCTCCCCTAAATGGTCCCCCATGATAACCTCTGCCAAGCTGTGCATTTTGCCAACTGGGGGCGGGAAAATGCACCCATGCGCCCGTAAGGGAAATGACTTGTCCTGCCGGGCCTCTCGCTTACAATCCCACTTTGGTCTGTACCTCTCTAACCCCAGCTGGATTATGGGCTGCCAAACCACAGACTATGGAACTGGGGGGGGGGGGGGCGGGCATTGGCCAGATACCTTCTGGAGTATCATTAAGAATGCAGTGATGAACAATCACACAAAAAAAATCTAATAAGACTTTTTAATGCATGTTTTTTTTAAAACAAAGACAATTTACTCCGTGCTACTATTTGATGTGTACAGATCAGCCATCCTTTTAGACAGCCAGAGGTGGAAATTTCAGGTCGAGAAAGTATAAATCCAGACCAGCTGAGCACTCTGTGACTGTGACTCTTTATACACAACTGGTTAGTTGAAACTAAATCTTGGTCTGGATTTGTACTTCCTGCACCTGAACTATCCACCTTGTCGGCAGGGAAAAAAAAAAAGTGTATCGTAAGATGAGAAGCCTTCAGCAATTTAATTAAAAATGAAGGACCATATAAAGGTTATATCGGAGTTTTTCAAAAGCAAACAGATAAGAGGGTATGACTTCATGCCCCCTATCCCCCCCCCCCTTTTCAGATGCATTCTGTGGTCTGTGTACCAATCCACAAAAGTGCCGGACTGCCCTGGGGCCTGTTTGTACACGGGAGTCCCGTCCGGAGCTCATCTCAGCGCATCCCGTGTGGAGAAAGGCGCTCTTCCCGTCAGCCTTGCAGACACCGGCATCCCAGACCCCCATTTACATATTGGCAGGGCTGCTCTCGATCTTTCCGCCCATTTAGAGCGAGCGTCCATTCGAGGGCCAATAATAACCTGGGCCCATTGTTGGCCGGACGGCGGCACAAGAGACCCTTTCTGTAGGCAAATCGCGGGGTCTGTCATTAGCCGTGGCCAGCTGCTCATTAGGGGCCGGCTTCTTAAAAGCCTCCATTTCAGAGTGGCTGTCGCTGTCCACGGCACAGATTAAAAAAAAAAAATTAAAAATGAATATCTGTGAGATACAGATGCGGCCATTGAGATCAGAGGACTGTAGCTTCTTTGTGAATAACCCGGTCCACCGCCATTGAATCACCAGGTCTACAACCGTTATTATGGCAATAATGGGCTCATAACATTTGAACTGCTCTGTTCTAGTCGTGCTAAAAGGATTTGCACACAGATGCCAGGTCAGTTCCTTTGTAGGCTGCACTATTTGGTTTAGATACACGACTAATGCTGGGGGGCGTCTTTATTTTGGGACATCCTATTGTGAAGCTGGGCCATCCAGGATGCATGGAAGTTTATAAGTAGTGACTCCAAAACGGCAAATGTGCTAGTTAATCGGCCCACAGCTTTGCCTTGGAAAGCCGACATTGCTCTGTCCAGACGGCACACGAGCATGATTATCTCATTACTGCGATTACTGCTCCATAATTAAACATTTTTCTCCGAACACTATTCGCATTTTTCCCACTGAAAGGCAAACGCAGACCAGAGAACAGGTAAAGGGCAGGGGTAATATTCAGAATAGTGTTTCATCGACATGTCTTTGTGAAACAACAATAAAGGTGAGATTAATACTTTCACTGATTTGGCGATTGGTAGTTTAATGCGCAATGCAGAACAGCCACACACTGGGACGAGCGAGGGATGAAAGAGAGGGGAGATTAAAAATGGTTTAACTGCCTAATTAGACCATTATGCATGTCTGTCAGAGAGAGAGAGAGAGAGAGAGAGAGAGAGAGAGAGAGAGAGAGAGAGGGGAACATTACCCAGCACGTGAACCACCTTTCTCCTTCCTTTGTCTGCCTCAGGGGAGGAGGTCACAGGTGAGACTAAGGCTAGAGCCATCCAGGTGATGGTCGTCAACAGCAGGGGCTGACCACAGAGCTAAATATGACACACAAAAAAAACATATACGTCAGTCTCTTCTCCCTGCAGCACCATTGAAGGCATCTGTCACAAAGCACCTGGTTCTCGCTAGTGTTCCTAATGCCTTCCCCCCGGATGCCCACAGGCTGATCCTTACACAGCCTGATCCTTAGCACAGTCCGTGTGTTTGCTGCCTATTAAGAAAATTAAGACAGGTGCTATCTATTTATAATATGGGGCTTCACTAATGCCCAGAAACGGAAAGGTCCGGTGTGCCGACTAAATTTAGCGGCTTAGCAAGGCAAAACAATTCGCGTAAGTTACAATTGTATACTTTGATCATTTGTGCTGCCGGAGATGTTTATGGTATTTAGAGCCGGTAGCGCGCTAAAATATGCAAAATACCACAATCGCTGGAAGCTGCTGGCCCCTCGTCACGTGACCGTCAGCTTCGGGCTGGTCTGCGGTGCCGCTGTGTCAAACTGCAATGCCTCGCCGCAACTTCACACATGCTGTCACGCTACCTATACATGCACCGGTTAATATACTTCCCTAATATAAATATGATATCTATATAATACGTTAGCGGGTCGCTGATGCGTAAAAACGCAGCACGTAACTATTTCTGTGCTCAAAAGTTTTATTAACTTTACAATGGTCTGCATTCAACTTTTTTTTCGTGAACTGGGTATATTTTTAATGTAACGTAATATAAAGCCGGTTATTCGTTTTGTTCCTTATGCGGCGATTTACATTTTATCATAAACTCTGCAGGATACCACAGTGAATACATTTAGGCTAAGTGCCCAGTTAAAATGGTAAAAGCAGGCCCCTTCTGGGAACAGCAAACAAGTCCGTACCCCACTTTTGTACCTGCAGCAAGGCGACAGCGTGTCCCACTCGGATCCCTGTTTTTCTTTGCTCTGCATCTCGTCTTTCCTACCCATCGCTCTGCTTAGCGCATTTTCAAGGTTATACGCACTGAGCACTAAGCGGTAGCCCGCCGCGATATTTCCCCTTCAAATATAACGAATACTTACCATCCTTAAGGCAACTGTAAATATTATTTTATCAGTTGTAAAGCTCCGTTTATCGTTAATTTCCTTTCACTGTCAGCTGGAAAAATACAAGCGGGATGTTTTGCTGCAATATTGCTCTCGCCCTCCTGTCTCTCATTCTACCATCACCGCAGTTCCCCTTCACTTTTTCCTGCCCACTGTACTACGTTTCTTTTTTTTCCCCACGCAGGGGGGAAACTGCTGACTTTCCCATTCACCCCCTCAGACGGTCTAGCTGCGCATTTTCATACCCAGCAGCAGCGCGATGTCGCAGTAGCAGGATGTCGCCTTCAGACGCAGCCGTCCGAAACACGGACACCGGCAAATGCAATACACAACGTCGCTTTCACGCTGCTTTTGGGAAAGATAAAAGTCGATGTTTATTTTTATTTACCCTTTTATAATCATATTCTATACTTAATAACAGGTGTCGAAAAAAACTTTATTGCGAGTTACTCCGAAAAAAGTAAATATATATTTTTTGATATCTAAATAAGTTTTTTTTCAGTTATATGTAAAACTTAAGTAATAAAATTACAACATATTCATTAAATATTACTTGCAAAAAAATAAGGAACAGAACTATGCTGATATCTAATGTACTTTAGACAGAAGCTCTCATAGTGGGGAATTAGCTCAAATGGTAGAGCGCTCGCTTAGCATGCGAGAGGTAGCGGGATCGATGCCCGCATTCTCCAGGATGCCTGTTTTTAATGATTTGCATTAACCAGCCAATGAAATAGTTTCATTTCCAATATTTGCTTCCATTTCTTACCAATCAGCTCACGGTCCTCCTTCCGTTTCCTAACAAATAGTTAGTTATATTTCCGAACCCTTTGCTTGTATTTCTTACCAATCAATCCGCTTGTTAAGTCTTGACGTTCCAATAACGTGACAATACTGTTCCCGGGGCCAAACCTCTCGTCTTTTCAGCAACATATTTCAGCAAAGAATATAGCATTTATAGCATATAACAACCGGACAGATTTGGGTTTTATCAACTACTCGCTCTCCAGACCAAAATGTTCCGAAACCGCCGAATATGACGGACTGTAACCAGGATTAGCTGTACTAAACCTACAGCAACTATTAATGTGAGTTTTTTTAATTTTGATCCATGTCTTGTCAAGAAATGTGTTAATTTGTGTCATTTGTGTGTACCCACATATGCACTTCACTCACTTCACTTTACTTTCATTAAAGTAATTTAACCCCATTGTCACCCCCCCCCCCCCGTTTTTAAACTCGAATTAATAGAAGTTAGTTTAATTCTCATCCTTAACGCTACCTTACTAAGGAAGGAAGCTACTGTAAAAAAAAAATGACACCATCTCCACTAGTGTGCTGTGTTCGAACCGTTTGGCTAAAGAATCAGATTTACGTCATGTGCTGCATCAGACTTTACAAGCCATATCCAGTATTTAAAAAATGTATTTAAAAATTGGCATCAGACAAGGCTGTGTCTGAATTCAGGGGCTGCATGCTTCAAATGATGCGCTCTATGAAGGTGTAGTCTTTTTAGGCTGCGTTATGTAAAGATCAGACAGAAAACTATGTCACGTGGGGCCATCTGGCCTACAGATAATTTCCCATTTGTGTCACCAGCTGTTCCCACCCTAACCCTTGGATGTTTCTTAATATTAAGAATGCAAGGATCGTACTTGTGGTCTTGGCAAGATCAGACTTGCTAACGTTGCCTCCCAAGAATGAACTTGGGGTTTGGGACATACCCACTTCACCCCTACACAATTATTCTTGGGATATATGTTGGGTGCATCCTTCATGGAGCAGGGGAAGAGAGGCCGCATTTGAAGGAACTTATGGAAATTCTATCCTTATGAGGCCCATAGTTTTGGGGGGTACCAGGTGGTTGCATACGTTGCCTAATGGTGAAATCCACCTCAACAGTCAATCGTGAGTAAACCAAAAAACCTGTGTGGTATGCAGACGGGCATTTATTATTCTTAATGATTTTGCGCAAACCAGACAGCGATTACGGAAAAAGTAGAACGTCTACTGAAGTGTGCTACTCCTTAGGCATTAGCGGGAACTGATACAGAATATATATTGCGCAATACTTTTATTTAGTATTTTCAGTCACTTTAGTGCAAATTTTAATAGTATCATGGTGTTAATTATTATGAATTTAAAATTTGTGTAGTCCTAGTGTTATTTTCCTGGGTACTTGAATGCTAGATATGAGAGCTTTTATTTTTGTATTCTTATTTGTAATTATTTATTTTGATTATATAACATATTATTATGTAACATTCTTGTATTGTATAATGTTTATTATATTACGCTAGGCATAGTTATTTCTCCACGACTGAATACAAGCAGGTACAGAAAATGGATGGATGAATGTTACTTACTGTATTATTTATTGCGTTTATATTACATTAAGCAATGAACAATCTTTATTTTTCCCATCATTTGGCAGAAACACTCGTCACGGATTCCTCTTTCAAACAAATGCGATGTCAGCGTGAAATACTGAGTTACGTATGAGAAGCTATGCTGCTTCTTTAAAGCAGTTCAGCTCAGAGTTCAACTTGTGAGTCTCCCCTGCACGCCTGAGCAAAGGTCTACAGAATCCCTTACCGCGCGAGCGGGGACGATAGTACCGCGCGCGGGTTTGATTTAGAACGGCTGTCACGCGGATTGCACCGTCTGCATGTGGTACGTTCCTCTCATCAGCATGAAAAAGCTGCTGAGAGCTAAATTGTGTGTCTCAATCAGGCGGAATTTTAATGAAGCTGAAGCTGCTGTTAAATGGGGTGTGGGGGGGATTCTGTCAAACATGGAGAAAGTGAGATTCCATGTAGATCTTGTTGACAGCAATAGATATATCATTGCCAAACAGCCTGTCTTGTACAACAGAACTACACAACCCAACACTATAGCTTGGGAATGCACCTGAAGTCAAAAGAGCTGCTCAGTGAGGACCTTCAGCAATGACAGTGTCGACCCTGTCATCTCCTGCTGACGTGTGTAAAAATAAACACGCACAGGTGAGCACACATTCATTACCGTGTCACTGTGACACGGCAGCGAGAAGGTAGCGCGGAGTTCACAAGGGCACCTGCGTGCAGGATGTACTGACGCGATGCAGACGGTAATTTGACGTGAGCAGCAATGTCAAAAGCAAGTTTCAGGACTATATCTCAGGCTCAGACGACGTTCCACGGATTCACAAGCAAGCGGATGTATTACG
Source organism: Brevimyrus niger (assembly GCA_015164015.2). Lineage (NCBI taxonomy): Eukaryota > Metazoa > Chordata > Actinopteri > Osteoglossiformes > Mormyridae > Brevimyrus > Brevimyrus niger. The sequence continues at coordinate 81,149 of JAABNY020000147.1, forward strand.
GTTAACTGATTCTGAAGAGTGAGAGACTGGTATCATACGACAAAAAACACCCGACGGCTCTGATGATTTATTACCCAGTCAGTTTCTGCTTGTAAAAAAAAAGTAGAATGAAATAAAATTAGCCACCAACTTTCATTTCCAAGTTTGTTTTGAAATATTGGATTATTTGAATTCTGTATTTGAATGTCATGCCGTTATCTTCCATAGCAGAATGATTGTATTACTACAGTTATTACTAAAGGCCTCAATGATTAGAGAGTCTCCTCTCTGAGTAACGAACAGACACAAATCTCTCAAATAGGATGAGAGCTGTGTATCTTTAAACTGGCAGCCGTAGTTAAAGCAGAACTCTGGAATCATCTTACGGCAGCAGGCCACCTCTTCAATACATAGGCAGAGTCTGATGTTTCATTTGAGGGGGCGAAGATATAACCTGCCTTTCTAACCTTATGTTTTAATGCACGTATGTGATGCACACATTACCTGTCAGGTTACCAATGGGTACCAACAAACCTCTCATGCAAAGGTGCCAAGTGGCAGCACAGAGCTTAGCACGATTTTGACTCCAGTGTGTGTGTGTGTGTGTGTGTGGGGGGGGGGGGGGGGGCGAATGGGCTAAGCCATTAAACCCCCAAAATGTTCCAGGAGCAATGAACAAAGGGGCTGACCTTTCACTGGGGCCACGAGCTTC
>JAABNY020000147.1:86688-117481 GCA_015164015.2 Brevimyrus niger
CGGCTTGTTGTGGGTTTTTTCCCCGCCTTGGGTTTTTCCTTGTCTTTTTCCCATCCCCCCCGGAAAGGGCTCCGGCCCCCCCCCCCCCCCCCCCCCATGACCCTGACTGAGACAAGCAGTCGCAGGAAATGTGTTGTAAACGTAATTTATTGTATTGGTGTTTATGTGTAGCGCCATGCATGTAGATGTGTCGAAAAATAAAGAGCTATTTAGTCTTGATTCGTTCACTGAGAAAGAAAAAGACAATGAAACTTGTATAGTCTGTGAATATACCGAAAAAGCTATGCAGGATGTTCAATTTGATTACGTGAAGGATCCATCAGTGCATTCATTACTGACCCTCTACAAGAGTCAGACCAGCCTGAATTTATAAAGGGCTTTTTAGTTTCTTCACATACGCCCAAATACAAGACGGGAGGTGAGCATTTGAAAGGAAACATATTATCTGCAGTTTTACAGTCGAAAAGAGAGAATTTCAATTTCATCATAGTAGACCTCATATCCAGAGAACGAGCTTCATAACTGTTATAAATCCTATAGATTCTAAGTCTTTTGTATTTAGCAATTATAAGATCATTGTCCTGCTAAAAGTGACGTGTATGTCAGGAATGTCAGGGCCAGCCTCAAAGCCTCTGCTTCTGAAAACCTCAGTTAATGGTTCTCTGACGCGTATAAAGAGGATAGGGTTAAGATGACATCATCATTCTGTCCCCAATATGGAGGAAACAGACTAAAAATGACCAGGGTCAGTGGAGGTTTATACATTTGTGAAAGAAAACTTGCCTTTTTTTTTAGTTTTAGATGCTGTATTCTGAACTAGAAATGGTTGAAAGCTAATTCTTACCAAGCTGACCTGAGGTTAAGTCTGTTATTGTCCCAATATGTATTCAATATTTCAGTGGTGAGAATGAAGCATAGATGGGCAGCCCCTCTCAGCCACTCTTCTGATGCTAGTTTACAGCAAGCACTTCCAAATCGCCTTCATGGTCATCCTCTCCATGTCTCTGTGATTGGCCTTTGAGGATCACCCTGCCAGTGAGACAAGACAGTCCCCATTCTACTTTCAAAGCTTCTGCTTTAACAAAGGGGACCTCTGGACTGGACTAAGTGAATAATGCTTTCAGAATTAACCAGAACAAGGTTCTAGGACAATGTTGCCCAACCTGGTCCGCGGGGAGCCACAGTTGGTCTGCATTTTTGGTCCCTCCCAGCTCGCAGACTGAGCAAAAACATGGATCATCTGTGGGCTGGGAAACAATGTTCTAGATTTCCTAGATTTCCTAATCAGTGATGTGAGGAGTCCCACATTTCCGAAGTTACATACAGTTATGAACGTTTGCTAAGCCCAGGAAATACGGCGTCTCCCTGTCCGTCATTGACATGAACCACTCCTGATCCATCTTTAATACTTGCAGGCTTAGTACTTAACCGAGCAAAGGTACTTCCCTAACATGGAAATCACATTTTTATACCTTTGTGTACAAATTGCTGTCCAGATTTTCGTAATCGATACAGGGCTAGAGGCCTCGTTTGGTGTCTCTATAAAGAAAAATCTACAAGCCATGGGCAAGGTTGATAGATATAGTTTTGAGGGCTTCATTAATATGTTGTAAATGAGCCTTAGAGGTTAGAGAAAAGGCGATGGATAAATTCGGCTTTGAGGAAATGATATACTGGGGAGCAATTGGCAGGAGGAGTCCCGGGGTCGATGTGGAAGAAGCCAAGGCAGCTTGGTTTAATGCAAGCATCTGGAACTCTCCATATTACCCACTGCTGCTGTGTCAGGGTGTTTCATTGCGGTATCACGGCATGGCAGAACTCAACACAGGGACAAACAGAGGAGGCCCCAAGCTCAGAGTTTATGCTTTTTTTGCAGGATATAGACAAGCAATGCTAACATCACCATATATGTTCAAGCGTTTGTGGTGTCAGAGGTGTTTGAGATCACGAGCACCTGGGGGGGGTCTCTTGGTGAATCTCACCAACTCAGAGTTTTAGAGAAGCGGTTTGACGGATAATTTCCCCAAGGGCTGGTCATCCAGGAAGGTGACCTCCAAACGGAGATTGATGGGTCACAAGGGAAGACCTAAGTGCCCCCCAGCCCCTGGGTCGATTGACACAACTACAGGCCGAGAGGAGGTCCCATTGGTGATGTTGGCTACAAATTGTTTCTGTGTCACGTTGAAAAAAAAACAGAAACTTTGACCAGGGTCTATTGAGATGGTTTGTCACCCCAAGGTCAGACAATCGGTACACATGTCCTGATCCAGCATAGCACGCATTGAGCTGTTGTTGTAGATGTTTCAGCTATTCTTTACAGCATTATTCATTTTAGTGACTAATTTATAGTCAATGTTAAGAAGTGAGATTGGCCTGTCAGAGACATGCTGTAAGGGGTCTTTCCTATTCTTGTGTATAAAACACCATTACAGAAAGTACCTTGGAAACATTTGTGCTCCCTGGCTTATTCAAGTATATCAATTTAAAATGGAACAACGAGAGCTGTAAATTCTTTATACATCCCTGAGGGAACCCTTTGTTACGTCGGGATTGACCGAATGACTTCCTTGGTAAGCTTTTCAATGCAATGCCAAATGTTTGTGTGTTTCCTTTGCATTAACATTGTGCTCATCTAATAATCAATTGTTTTGCAATTGTTTTGGCGTGTCATATTTCAGTATCACATTGACAAAAACCCGTGCGGACCTTTACTTGGAGTTCTTTGTTTTTTCGAGGTCCAAAATTTCAGATTCACAAGTATTTTAACTCATCAATTCCTCTAGGCGAACATTTAGCCCCACTGGTACAATGTCAATGCTTCGCGAAAAGTAGGGACGGTTAATAAGAGCAAAAATATTATTTTGATGTTTGACACATGTGTCATACCATGCACGAGCATCAGGTGGCAGTAGCGAGACAGGGGCTCCGGGGAATCTTGCGGGAATCCTTAGAATGTGATGTCATTCTGACTGCATTAAGGAAATCACCTGTGCCTCATGGAGATGACTAGACCAACCGGTATCCTCTGTTCAGTCTTGAAACCCTTGTTGTGGGCGTGGAGGCCCCTGACTTTTTCTGTTTCTTTTCTTCTCGCCAATTGTGACCACCTAAGCTCCCATTTTATCTCCCCTCACGGAGTTAAATTTTTTTTGTGTTTGTGTATCTGAAGATATCCGCGCCTGCTCACGGCCCCTGCCGCCGCTGTCTGCGTTTGTACTCGGCCATATTTCAGATGGCTGACAAGGACGCACGCGATCCAGGTCCCTTAAGGAGTGCAGGATTGAGTCTCCAACTGTAGGCCTCACCTGTTTTGTCTGTGATTAATAATGAGAGCACCGGGGCGGAATGAGCACTAGGCAATCTGGGGAGATATTCAACGTATAATTCTCTATGAAGGAGCCGAGCCAACAGCAAAAATCAATCAATGCAGCTATGTGTGCTGTGTGGGCAAGAGCAGAAGGAGTAATATCTATCATGCAGATGTTTCTGCCTCAAGACATCAGTTAAATAAAAGTCTTCAGACTGCATAAATAAACGATTATCAAAGTTTGGTTCATGAATGCTCGCTAGGGTCCATTGTTCGGAGTATTTTCGTCCTTGTATTAAGACAAATTTGCCTGTGGGGGTCAAGCCATTTTCCAGCTACTTAGCGGGATGTCCTTGTTAATCAGAGTGCTGGCTGCCCTTGCTTTCTGGCTAAATTAGAATGCATCAACTAGACCTAGCAACTGTTCAACCGTTTTGAGTTTGTTGAATGTTCTGTGTTCATTAAATCATTAGATGTGCTTCTTGTGAACAAATTCAATATAGAATTTTTTTTAAGGTACAAAACCATCCATCACGCATTTCTTTTGAATGTTACGAACTTGAAAGGTTTTTTTTCATAGGTCAATGTATGGATCGCCTAAAGTAATGGTCAACTCCTCCACACAAATGGCCCTGAGTAGATCTCACCCGAGGAACTGCTTTGTTCCGAGTAACTCTCGAAACACAAAAGTCCAGATTTAAGGAAAAACATACATAATAAAACATAAACCCTAGAATCCTGTCCTTGATTGACAGTTTGGCACACTCCCAACAAATAAACAAGTAAACATAGGTGCGAAAAATAGTAGGTCACATTCATCTTACTAACTGCTTATGACACTTTACAAATTCCGGACTTGGGTGTCAGGGAAAGTAACATCTTCTTTTTTTCTTTTCTCAAAATGCTTTACATAATCCACACCCTAAGCCCCCGGTGAGCAAGCCAGAGGCGACAGTGACAAGGAAAAACTCCCTAGAGAGAAGAAACCATGGGAGAAGCCGGACTGAAAGGGGGAGCCCATCCTCCAGGGGCTGGTAGAGGAACTCAAATGAGCAAGATGGCAAAGTCCCAATTCACACTGTCCAAATTTTAAGATCAACGGTGTTTGACTGACGTCAACTTTGACTTCAGCGCAGAGTGGCTGACATTTGACGTTACACAGTTCAGGGGAAAACTTGACAGGATCTCTGCCCAAAACGTTAATTCATTCAGTTCTTTAGTTCTGGTCAACTTTGTCAGAGACAGTTGTTGTCCTGTTGCAGCTAATGAGGTGGTCAGGCCACTTCATCGCATCGCCCCGCATCGCTGATGCGCTGATCGGTTAAACGAGATCACCGTAAACCAAGCCAGCTGGCCACTCGGATCGTGGCACAGAGCATCAGTGGAAGCTTGGGTCTCATGGAATACATTTTTACAGGAAGATTTTTATAATCTTCTTGCTTAGAAGAACTGCAAGCTTGTCAGTGGAGCTCTGAGTCACCTACATTTTGCGAGGTGTCTTAAGCTGCCACACTGTCAAAGCATCAACTGTCTTCCTGAATGTGTTTCCTAATTTGTTTTTTATCGATGATCCATAACTCAGCGGGGAGCTCAACCCTTGAGCACTGGTAGGCCAGATGTAAGCAGGTGTTTCAGCTTTGCTTGAAGGTAAACAGACGGACAAATCAAAGGACCCGGTGCTTACATCTGCTCATCTATATGGCATCATGTGACTCAAGAACTGTGGCTTTTTCTTCACGTGCAAAAATGCAGATATGTGAAAATAAGATGCCTTCCTGGTCAGTTCCAGGCCTATAATTAAAATGGGACTTCTGTGCTAGTTTCTGATCTGGGATAGATCTATTAAGTTGATCCATCCTCGGCATAACCCTGGGATAGCCTGTTGGCTCTCTGAGTAATGCTTGTAATGAATTAAGTAGGCTGAACAGGCCCCCTGGGGACAATGAAGACCACTCTGCATGAAAAGAGGAGAGCAAATGAGCAGCAGCTTTAGTAGTGAAATTACTGGCCGGCGTTCAGACTTTGTTGCATCTCCAGTGCTATCGTGACAGTAAATACCCCCAGTCCAGGTGAAATGAATGATCCTGACGCCAAGACCAGGAGGCTCCAGTGCACGTGTCCTGCTATTAAAAGGATAAGAGCAGGTCTGAATAGTTTCCTGCAGAAAGATCATCCGGAGCAGGTCCAAAGGGTGAGATATCAGCAAAGGCGGACATTTCAAGTACAGAAAATTAACATCCAGATGCTGTTCCAACCAACCACTGGAGTCCTCTGTCACCGTGACTCTTCATACTCGACTGGTTGGCAGAAACAAAGCCTTGGTCTGGATTTTTACTTTCTGGACCTTACTTACTGAAGGTGCACAGGTGTCCAGACCTTCGGCACAGCATGGGAACCCATAAGGAGAGAACTCGCCCCGCCACAAAGACACAAACGCAAAGGGCATTACTGAGCCAGAAAGCAGGATGGATCTTGACACCATATTCCCCCATGGAGACACATTTTATCAGCCTCAGAGCTCAAGTAACTGTGACACTTATTTCCATCACATTTCTGGGTTACTAGGAGCCTTACGGCACTCGGGTACATAACTGATCAAAGAAGGTGTGTTGTGATAGCGCTTAAGCAATATTTCACGTTAGTCATTGTGAGTATAGTTAGAAAACGAATGTTCACTGAATTTTTATTTCGAGATTCGAGAGGGATGCCCTGAAGACAGCTCAGGGGACAGCGGGGAGTGACAGAAATGTGATGCTTTAATCTTTGGAACTGACACTATGTGGTGAAATTGCATTTTTTCCTGTTGATTGATAATGTAGATCAAAAGGCAAGCAGCAGCGCATGAGCCATGATAAGACCAGTAACACTTTACCGAAGGTGATCATTTGTCATGCATTATAGATGCCTTTATAAATGTATTACAATGGTCAGCATAAAAATCAATAAAGCATTACAGCATCTTCTATTGTCATAAGGCATCATAGATCATTGATTATAACACTTTATAAGCTTCAACGAAGCTCTCATCTATAATGCACTATAGATACCTTCATATTATACGTTGTACTGCATTATGAAGGAATCTGTAGTGCATTATAGATCAGAGCTTCATAATGTATTCACAATGCATAATAAACATGGCCATAACGTGTTACGTCTTTTTATAAATACTTAGAGCCATGTTTATAATGCTTCATGATAGTGTGTTAATAATCTGCTCATAGATCGCTATAGGCGTGTCATTCATAGGAAGTGTTACCATAACATCTACACAGTAAGCCAGGTAGTGAGGGAGCTCGTCACAGGAGATGATCCCAAGAGCTGTGAAGATGGTGCTGGTGGATGAGGAGGTGGATGAGGAGGTGGATGAGGAGATGGATGAGGAGATGGATGAGAAGCTGCAGTTTGGCTTCCCATGGTGTCACAGATACGGGTCGCCGCCGATACCGCAGACCTCGCAATCACACACGTTCCCCATAACTCCCACCCCCGTCAGTCAAATCGGGCAGGCCGACTGATTGCTAAGGAGTGCCAGCAAATTGTCTCGATTCATTACGTTGGGAGGTACGCAGGGGGGCGAGGAAAGAGATGGAAAAAGAGGATGAGCCTTCTCGCCCATATGACACAGCATAAGGAGACCATAGCAATCCAGGAAGCCAGCATGAAAACATAGGTTCTGCCGAGGTAGAACACATGCTAGCAGTGCAGCCACTGCAAAAATCAGCACCACGAGGGCAGCGAGCAATGCAGAGCCCTGCTGCTTCAGCGATGTGCCACCTGGCTAACTGGCTCAGCACGAGATTCTGGGGCTGCTGAGACACCAAAACAGACGTAGTCATGTGACTGAGCTGCGGCCATCAAACCACAAGTGATGCCATTGTACCCCGAGGCAGCAGTCAGATAAACACAAACAATGAACAATCGATCTGTTACTGGAAAAAAAAGGATCAATATAAAGGATTGCTTTATTCATTTGGATAAGCAATGCTATTATACATCTGGGCTGCATCTGCTGCTAGAATTCCTCAAAAATTTAGGGGTAACAATTTCTGTTACATAACCATGTTATATCTAATAAATAGTCGACATAGCAGCCTCCTGATTCTAGTTGATATATGATAATTAATCTGATTTTGCGGCAAGGTTCAAAAATCTGGATATTATTCCCCGGCCTGTTTTTTTCATCTTTATTATAAAAGCTACAATATTTAGAGCCTTTGCAATTTAAACAAATGGATTGTGTAAAGCTGTGGGCCATGTTCGCCAGTTAAGAGCTAACCCATGACAATGAGCTTCCTCCGGCCCCCTCCCACTGTATACAGCAGCAGGCCCATCAACCCTGCTATCGATTTCTCCTTCAGGGGGGGAGATGACGATGTCTGCCAGCTTTAGGGTGCCAAGTGTATTTATTCTAGAGTTGGGGTATTTGGAGTTCAGAGTAGCAAAAGAGCAGGAACTGAAGCCATGGAACGCCCCAGAACAGCAGGGTAAAAGGGTTCAGGGAGCAGTTCTTGCATCTGCTGTTTTCTGATATGCTGATAAGTTTGTTCTGGGTGAGGGGGGATGGGCGGTGGCAATAGGGGGGATGGGTTTGCTTTTTTCATTTGCTTGTTTCATTCCTGTGATTTTTCTTAAAAAAATAAAGCAGAATCTTTTAGTGCATTTTTGCTGTTTTCACAGTCATCTATTGATGATCCTTTGCGTCAACGTGCTTTAAAAGACTTATTTACTCTACAAGATACATATCAGTCTTTAAGGGGCTCTGCTGATTTAGCCTTGCAGTTCACCAAAGACTAACATGCTAGCTCAACAACACAGCACAGTGGAAACCCCTTATAGTGATCACAGTTACAGTGATCACACTTATAATGATCACCCACTTATATGGATCAAAAAGCTTTGGACAGAATCATTCCTGTACAAATACTGTTTAAATAATTTGCTAATAATAATCAAGTAGTCCACTTACAGTATTGATTTCAGGTCTTTTTCTACATGACAACATATGGAAAAAAATTCAATTGCAGTAATTTGTTTTTGCCTACTTTGCCTTGTAGTAACCTGTCTTGTTCTGGCTAGTGACCTGAAGTTAATGCTGTGTGCACAGAGATCAGGACGGGAAAAGAAGTATCTTTCCCCCAATGATAAATATAGATTCATCAAAGCTTATGATAAACCATTCAAAACCCAGCCAATGAGATGCCGCAGCAAAACTACAATAAGCTATATATTATGTACAGTACTGTATTATAGTGTATTTGAATTATACACGGTTCAGTAATTTAATATGTACACTACTGTAATTTGAAAATCATTTGAAAAAGCTGTAATGTATTTTTAAATAATCGATAAAATTCAGTAAATAGCATTGTACCTGAAACATAAAGAAAAAAATTGGGGATAATGATCCTCCGCTTATAGTGATCAATTTCGCCCAGACAGACGTGATCGCTATAAGCGGATTCCACTGTAATAATGGAGATATAAAGACTATAGATGCCCCAACCTTTCACTGAAAATTTAATGGATGGGAAAAGAATATAAACTATATTGAGAGGTTATCAGTGATACAAGACAGAATTGCCTGCATTCATAATTAAATCGACTTCCCAGTGTTTAAATGTATTGAAAAATCAGGCATTCAAACATCCTTTTAATGATGCCTCAACGGATTGACCGCGGACCCACAGCGACGCAGCAGCACAGAGGTCTATGCTATGGCCGCTGACGGAAACCGCGGACAGGCATACAGTAGAATGCTGCCCACTGCTGCCATTTTAATCCTTGTGGCTCTCGGTTAAGCTTATCAGGCTGACAGGTAAGATATTAGGATGAGCATGGCTGCAGTTACAGTGCGGGGAGCATTGTGCAAGATGGCAGCCTGCAGTACTGTGTGTCCTGCGTCACGAGGCATTGCTACGTGTTAGTAGGAACCGTACAGGGGGGGTTTTAAGCGGCTGTCCTTCAAAATCCCACTTATTTCTTCTTTTTTTAACATTGACTGTTTTTTAGCTCAAGCAACAAGTGTGACCTTGTTTAAAAAAAATCCAGAAATCAATCCCTCCATCAACCCATTCATCAATCCAACATCCACAACTGGTCTTGCAGTACAGTGCCATGGTGATCCTGTAGTATATCCCTGGAGGCTCAGGTCATAAGATACACCGTCAGAGAAAGGGTACAGCCCTAGTACTGATTTGTTTCCCATGGTACAAATAACATCGATACCTCAATGATGCAGAAACGTTCCTCAGAGTCCACTTCTGTTCCTTAAATTAGACTGAAAGGTACATTTACCTACAGATAAAGTATAATTGGCAGACGCATGAGGGTACACCCTCAGTGACAAGTACTTGTACCCCAAAAGTATCAGTTGGAGCTTCTGGCAGTGTTGGAGAGACTCTAACAGGGCTGGACTGTGATTAGAAATCAAACCTGGACATTGGGAGTCCCCCACTTCCCACAATGCATTTTGCTGAGTTGGGGAGGGTCCCATTTAACTGTTGCCGAGTGATAAATTTTGCCTACTCGAACACTGATTGAACATTAACTGTTATGGCAGATGGCCAGTCCTGGACCCAGGATTTGGTACAAGTCCCTCACGAGGCTCACAAACTCCCACAATGTGGGGAACTTAAAGAAGCTAGCTCACCTCTCTGCATGTCTTGGGGAGAACATGCAGATTCAAGAATTGCAGAGACAGGAATGGAAATCAGAGTCCCAGCTTTGGTGATGTCGAGGTTACAACAGTACCTACTGAGCCACCATCCAACACACACACACACACACACACACACACACACACACACCCCATGAAAATCTATCTTTAAGACCAAAAACGGAATGGAAAGCTTAAAGAATAGAAATCAGTAAATGAAAACATTTTGGTGGAGCTGGTGCCAGGAAATCAGAATTCACTCCTTATCACCTCCATTAAAGCCAAAGTAGACCATGGCTTGGCCGTCCTCCAGACTCGAATAAGCCACTTCGGGACAAATGAATGAACAATGAAAATAATTCATCATTATAACTGGTGATGTAAGTAACGGTGGTGTGTGCACAGCAAAATAAAGTTCAGCAAATGCTGGAGCAAAATTAATTGTTTTCCTACAAGATTCCTACTGCAAATTGCAGTTTGATTTAGGCCACAAAGTGACTTCTAGAAGTCGGCGATCGATAGAAATTTCATTTATAAAGAAACTGTCAACTTAGCAATCTCAATCAGGCTAACCACATACAAACAAATGAACAGGAACGTGATATTTCATAGCTAAGTGTTCCTTTATCAGCTTATACTGCTCCATTTTTTTTTTTTTGGATTAACCCCTCCATCCTTTGCTCCTACCCTCTAGGAGAAGACTTTGGGTGGCTTGTGACAAACTGAGAATCAGGCCGAGAGTAACATACCCCGGGACAATCCTGAGGACCTGTCAAGAAAACTTTCCCGTATGGAGATTTTTTTTCCTTTTTGACAGCGACAGGAGCGATTTCCACTGGATTTTTCGACAGCTCTAATTAGTTCTCATCTAGAGTGTGATGCTCCTTCTCGGTGGTTTCCAATTACCGAGCAGCGATGAGCCGGCAGACAAAGGCTGTAATTAATACCCAGTGCACCAGGAGACGCATAGCAAGATGTGAAACCCTCACAACACAGACAGGGCCTCTGCCATGAGGAGACCAGTGGGGTGTAGCTATACTCAAGCCTGGGCTCCTTAAAGCAGGGAATGCCATTTCTGTAATGCTACTGGCAAACTGAAATTCCTTTATGTTGCATTTTTGAATAATGTGCGGAGTAGAATAACCCCACCCCCTTGCACATTTATGACGTTGTGACACAGAGTGAGCAGCCATCTTGAATATTCAAGGGTCCCCAGAGGACTGCGTGTCCCTGAGCCATCCTCGTGCAGGCAGGGGCTTCCCTCGGTGCGGGTCACGGGGTCCGTCTCCCTTGCGTAGTGCCAGTGAGCCTTTGCTTTTCAGCGTTATAAGGAGGTGGTGGAAAATAGAATCCGTCGATCTCTTAAACAGTAGCACGCAAGCTTATGTGATGTAAGCTACTTTACTTGAAACCGCTACTCTTTGCAAAAACGTAAAGGGTTTTCCGAAACCGCAAAAGCACCAAGCTGTCAGTGCAGAAGAATATGCATGCCTACTATTGTTTGCAAACAGGCTGAGCAAATTGCAGAAGTCCGTGGACATCATCCATCTCTCATTTATAGTTATTGTCGGTTTAATAAATCCATACATACACTGTTCACGAACTGATGTTAGTGTTTAAGAACCAGCAGCACTTTGGGGAAATGAACTTTAATCCCGGCGATAATTGTTATTCCTGTGGCTGTTGTCTTTTTAATATTACACAGGAAGAAACTCGATGCCTTTTATTTAGCAATTATGTTTATTTAGAAAAGAATTAGACTGAATGGAAAGACAGGGAGAAGTCACCGATCGTTTTTCCACACTTGTGGCTTGAGAAAATGAAAGCGACGTTAGTTACAGACTGGGTGCGTTTGTGTGTCACGCGCCATAAGAGCTGTTGGGGCTTTTGCAGACTTGTAGCAAAGGGTGAAACATTTCAGTACTAAATATTCTACATATGTCTCGCCTGGCTCATTATCTAAAGTCACTGAACTGTACAATGCGGAATACACTAATCGATAAAAGGTAAAGGTCTTCATCATTTATCCTTTCACAAACATACCATCGACTCGGTAATAAAGAAATCAATACAATTATAATTATCATTTTTATTATAAGCACTTATTTCAGTTGTACCAGCTGTGGCAGTACCAGTACGCTATAGAACCAACAGCGAGCGATAGATAGCCTAATTATAATATTTTCTACTGACTCCAACTTAGATAAATGGCGTGACTAAAACTGCTATACAGATAAAAACCAACACTGGCATTTTCTCCATATATCTCCCCCCTCTGTAGTAAGCTTCCTTAATAACGGATGAATTTACATTTAAAAAAAATGAACAGTGACCTGGCAAGTGTTACAGTGCCCCCTAGGGGCTGAGAAACTCATCCGACTGACCAGACGACAGAAAACGTTTCAGTATGTTAGTGGAATACCGTGCGAACGGTCTACTGTATATTACAATTACCGATGATGTTTACATGAGTGATATATCTTAGAAACGTACTTCGGTACGGCCTTTAAATTTCTGTTTAAAAAATAAGATAACTAAGGCAGTGGTAGCCTAGCTCTGCATTCTAATGTCCAAATCGCACCTTGCCAGAGAACAGCTCCGCCTCGGTCAACGTTAACCCTTTCTTCTTATACCCCCAAATGTAGTAAACGATAAAAAATAAACAACTTAATAAAATGTCAACTTTGCGCCAAAATAATGTGTTTCCCCCATCAGCTTTATAATAACCATTATAATTTCATTAGTAGATCTTACCAAACATTAATCAATAGAGTATAGATGAGATATTCCTACGTGACGGCTTTCTTTTCAGTCCCGTCTTGTTGCGTTTTAACTAATTCTTTCACTTACCTTATTAGCTAGACCGCTAGAGTTGAGACGTGGTAAGATGAATAACTTATTTTAATGCATTTTTAAGGGGACATTACAAGGGGACATATTCATTTCCCTGTAATTGTGATAAGAAGCAGGATGTACAAGTTGGTCAGTTAAGATAAGATGAACCTGAATAAAATTACAAGTTTTAAGTTAAATTAAATATTTTAAATGAACTAAATCGTAGGCTTATACATAGTTTTCTATGTTCCGAGGTACATCACATTATTGTCTATATGTAAAGTTACGTTTCTGCCGAAAGGTTACAGTAAAGTTACAAAAAGGTTACAGAAAGTACAAACTGCATCCATCAGATGCGTGCCTTTCCGTTTGAGGGCAGCTCAGTGCCTTTCGCAGAAATTAACAATCCCTGAAGCTTCTCTGGTAGTGGAAAGGTAATCGAACGTTGCATGCTTGGTACTTTCTGTAACTTTTCTTGAAGATGAAGTAAGTTAGCAATACAAATTAATCTGAAGAGTGTGATCAAAAACCTATTTTTTGTTGGATACCAGTATTGTAGCCTATATATCGCATGGTTAAATAGTAGGCCTTTGAAATTTGCAGTTATGAGCTTATGAAGCTTACAAACGCATCAAAATAGCTCATCGTTACAAGTTACAGAGACTTGTGAAAAAACGGAGAGATTAACTGGTATAATGTGGACCGGACACTGCAGCCTATTTTAGGGTTGTATATGACCGTTTTGCGACAAATTTGCATGACCATTGTGCGATGTGTTTTTCGTGCAGGTTCGCATTGCTTGAACTTTATATCCACGCAGTCAGTCATAGCAGGACGATTTCGAACCTTTACCCACTTATTCTGTACTGTGAGGAAAAAAGGCTACAAACCTGGCACAGTTTTGTTCCCCAAGGTATTTAAACAACAGGAATACCCCAAAGGTACAAAAATGTTCTTCAGAGTCCATTTCTGTACCTTATATTAGACTAAAAGGTACATTTACTACGTCTAGGGTACAATTGGCAGATCTTTGAGGGTACAGCCCCAGTGATAAGTAACTGTATCCCAAAAGGTACTTTTTTTATGTAATGAAATTTTCCGAGGTGAAGTCTAATATCGAAATTAACGATTTTATGCAATATACTAACGAAATATATACGTCTACGTATTAATGAATCTTAATGCCAATTAGAGAAAAAAAACACAGAACATTAATGCGTCTTTCAAGTAATCACATATGACTGAGCCCAAGTCCTTCCAACAGCTTGTCTCGGACGGGCGTGGGGTGTATTTTTCTCGTTTTACGATAAAGTGGCATTTTCGCAATCATGCTTTTACACATTTTAGCCAGTAGACGGTGCCATATGAAAACCATTCACTTCTTATGTTCATGTAACACGTAATACACAACACGCTTTGTTTCGATGATTTTTAGATATGTAAGGCTTGAGGCGCTAAAACTGGTCAGAGAAGTATATAATTGAACATGAGTACAACTACTAAAATTAAGGGAGTAAATTGAGGTTTCTTATCGGGTTAAGCTACTGCCATACAGATTGTGGGTTTTTCACGTTTTCATCATGTGGTCATTAGCCTACTGTTGGTGTGATGCAGGGCAGCAGTCCCTTCCATGTGATTCACACGATTGACTCCTGATCTCTGTGACCCAGAGCCTGTAATTAGTCATTAAAAACTGATCTATGGAAAGGTATCTTAAGAATTTAAATTTTTTTATTATTATTAAATTCAAAATTAAAAACAAATTATGGAGCACGGGTTTGAGAGTTGTTCTAGTCTGAGATCGACGATGAAGTAGAATTTAGACAAACGCGATTTTTTTAAATGAACCGAGGTAGCAGTCGGGAATCAGCAACAGGAACCTTGGAAGCAAACTTCAAAAAAATGATGAAAAGAAACTGGAAGACAACCAGACAGGAATCCAGATACGATATGCAAAGCAGGGGTAGTGCAGCTGTTTGCTAAAATCCCAGATCTCCATTTTGTACCAATAAGGAATATCAGTAATTAAGAAAATGTAATTATACAAATTCAGATTTTACATATGTAATAGTGTCTTAAACATCAGGCAATCTATTTTTGTAATGAACAGGTAGCCAGTTAGGGTAACACATAGCGCTTGTTCTATTTACGCATGTCTGGGGAATTCCAAGCCATATAAAGTGGAAGTGGAAGGTTTCCCTTATAATTTCAGCGAAAACTGTAAATGGTGGAATAAGGCATCTCTGGAATTTGAAGATACACTTTAACAGACAATTTCAAAACCTTTTATTCCCTTGTAACAAAAGCAAGTAATGTTTGGTTTACACAGTTGGTCTCTACACAGCTGATCTTTGGTGAAACTTCCATCATTGTGCTGAACTTCAGTCAACCCTGAACTCAACTGTTTATCAAGAGCTTACCGAAGCAGAAAAGGCGAGGTTTTAATTACAAGACATTGATTTTAGTTCAATTTTAGCAGAATATATCTTATCATTGGGTCTTTTTAATCACTCTGGTCATGGTTATTCCAGTGTTTCCTAATTTGTGTAATGGAGTCAGTTCCCTTGTTATGGTAACCCATCCTGCATAACTATCTGTGCTAGTTACATAGCGCTTGTCGTCTTTGAGAAAACAGATACTGTGTAGACCAGTGCGTCGTGAGCCAGACCCTTGCAGCTTTGTTGTAAGCTGTGGTAAACTGAGTATTTATAGCCTCAACTTTCAGAACAATGTCGACCACCTCTAGGGCTAAGAAAATTGTTTAATTATTACTGTATTTTATCTTACAAAATATTCCTGACATTGGAATGTATTGTTTGGTGCATAAGCACTGTCATACCAGGAAAGACTACTTTACTGGAAACAGCTGGCCTTCATCCAAGATCAGATGAGTACACAGGCAGTCAAATACAAGGCGCCACCTACAAGCATTTCAGCTCTGGTTCCTCACCCGACTTTTCTTAAGCTCCGCTTCAACCATACTCTCAAACACTGCGAGTTCAAAGTATTGTCAACTGTTATGACATTACCTTTAGCCCAAAAATACAAGTACATCACATGAGCCGGAGGCAGTTATTTTTAAAGAGCATTCACCACCAATTTTAGGAGAGGCTATAGGTGTCTTTTTTGTGTTTACTTTCTTATCTATTTTTAAACTCTCTCAAACTAAAATAACAGACTTTACTAACGATACACCGGGCAGACCTATAACACACATGACTAATTACTGAGAGAACGAAACTGATGAAGTTATGAGGAAGTATGACTAAAATTAAAACCCAAATGGTAAGTTGTCAATCTATAGACAGAATGTAAAGGATCATTTGTATTACAAAATAGTGTTTTGAAATAGGTTTTAGGGTTTTAAATATTCTAAATTTTTAACTTGTTCATTTGGCATTAACCTGAATGGCTGGGAAAATCTCTGACGTATCTCTGCACGACGTAAAAATATGACCATATGACTCAGTTTGCCTACCAAAAGATACTCATCTTAATTGTGGTTGCAGAATAGCTCCGCTTCTTTTATCACGTAGGTATACCAGCTTGCAAAGCTAAAGCAAATGTCATTTCATCATTTTCATTGTCGTTTTCACTTTTGAGAGTTCAATTTTTTTCTTTTTTTTACAGAAAAGCCACGGCATATAGTAGGTTTCAAAGATACATCATTCATGTAATAATAATTTGTAATTGTGAAATAATAGTCGTTCATACAAGGGTAACTTTTTCAACCGCAGCCGAAGATACGCATTTAAAGCGGCCTAAGGTAAACTCTGAAGAATCTATTGAATGACGTTTTAATCTTGATATTGAATCTTAACATTGGTTAGCCGTTCTAGCTATTACGTCAAACCGCTATAGAACTTAGTACAGCCTCTTAACATTATTATTAGCACTTCAATTAAAAAAATAAAAAACGGATACGGTGAACTTACTTTCCTTTCTATTATTCTGTGATTTATAGAGCCATTTCCTTAATACTATTTTTGCTGCAGTCCAGCCTAAGGGTACAATGCCCTCTTTGGAACTTGGTTCCATGGTCGCCAGCTCCATGTTGTAGCAAGTTTTTGTACTCACAATGCCTACACATCATTTCAACTGAATGAAAACAAAAATATATACTACAAATAAATAAAATGACTAGTTTTAGTAGTAGTTTTACTAGCAGGCTTCTTTGGATGACAGTATGGACAGATCTGTCACTGTCAACCAAAAACCTTAATTTAGGCAGTACATCTTCCCATCAACTTAGTCCACCGTAGGAGGCCATAACAATGGAGTTAACATTGTGGGGGGGGGGGGGGGCATGGCATAATTATAAAATATATTGGGGGAACACTGTGAGCACATTTGAATAATGGGGGGGGTGTCTCCCCAGTGTACCTTATAATTGTGTAGACCCCTCGCAGTATCCGTGAGCCCTCGCACGGCCATGGTGGCCCCGCAGGTGCCCGACCCCCCTCTGGCGGCCATGGTGATGTAGGACACGCGCGACCCCCTTCCGCCCTTCCCGGCCGAAGGCCAGAGCGCCGGCGGAAGTGTCGCCTCACTCATTCAAGATGGCGGCGCTTATCCGGAAGTAAGAAAACGGCTCAGGGCGAGAATTCCTGGTAAAACCGCCACTTTCCGTCGAATAATAAGAAGGAGTAGTGGCGGAACCCGTCCTTCGAAGGCAGCCGAGTCGGATAACCTGTGCGCCTGTCGAGGTGGGTACTTTGCGAGCCTTTCCTCTTAGCCCGACGCGGCTCGTCAGGTTGCTAGCAAACAGCTAGCCCGCTAGCTGCCCGTGGTGGACAGCCGAGTTCGGCGAGTTACCTCGCGCGGTACCGCTGTTTTTCTGTAAATATGGCCATTTGTACAAGCTTTTCAGTTTTATTCTAATTTCTTTGTGGTTGTGTGAACTATCGCGGTCGCCGCTGCTCAGGTAGTTCGGGGTCTAACTTTTTCTTTGACGTGGTCGCCTCTCACCTGCGAGGCGGCGGCGTTGTCGGCGGTAACGTGGCGCTCACGGAATCATGCCACATTTATCCTGTAGTTGTGGGTAAAAGTTACCCCCGCGCTTATGCCGAGACGCCGGTGGTGTTAAGTAACAGGGAGCCGTGTGACAGTCCGGCGCATATCGACCTCCCTGGCTGGCAGTCTACGCTGGGATAAGCGCGGAGGGTGAAGGATTTTAATGACATTTTATCGGTGAGGGGAATCACTTTATTTCCTTGTCTACTGTAAACGTGTTTCTTAAGTACCAGATTATTATTATTATTATTATTATTATTGAGTTGCTATTATTATTCGTGGTGGTGGTGGTGTTGCTGCTGAACCATACTTATGTTTTTGTCCAGTCAGTAAAAGGCATAATCGACAAATCCATCATTCTTGCCGGTGTTTTCCGCTTGATTTCCTAGTAAATACCCATTCATACACAATTGATAAATGTCGCTTTGCATTTCCTAAAATCCAGACAAATCGTGGTGATGGCCGTGATCTGTGCAAAATTAGTGTTGTTTTGAGAGATGTCATTATAACTGATAAAGCCCGTTGGGTATTTTTCTGATTCACTTTGCATGTCATACATAACTAATATATTTTGTGTTTTATTATTGTGTGTTTGCTTCTAGGTTTCCACCGCATGCTAAGTATATGATGCATTAATGTGATTTGATACGTAAAGGGTTTTACACACGAAAAGGTCAATAATTTTTTATGCGGGAGGAGACAGTAAGCTGTTTTAGTTAATATCATCTGCAGAATATTTTAATGGATGAAAACCGTAAAGTAGCCCAAACTGGGAAGGATTCATTACGAAACTGCAGTTTACTTGGTATGTGCTCAGTGTCAATGTATTTAAATACATTTGATCAAAAGTACAGTCATCTTTACAGTTCTGCTAGATGAAAGTCAATATTATGATGGGAAAAACCTTCTAAACAAAAAGCTGGAACAATTATCAGAAGTAATTTTCAGCTTGAATGTCAAGGTTTTGGTTATCTTCTACAAGCAAACTATAACCGACTGAGAAGGTGCAAATGTTTGATAGACTGTAGCAAAGGCTTCTGGCTTCTTTCTCATGAAGTTGAAGACTTTCTAGCTAAAGAACAAATGTGAATATCCTCCGTATGCTGTCCTTTTTTTTTTCTCCTAAAATGTAAGTGACCTTGGCGTATGCCTTTGTCTTGCTGTGTTTCGCTTTTCTTGTTTTCCTCCCCCTTTTGTCGGAAAGGCGGATCCCCACACGGTCATTCTCCTGACATTGAACTTCCATTCAATTTATGTTTCCGGTTGTAAGCATACAAGACGGACTGGGATGTGCCTCTGGTCACACCTGCGTGAGAGACCCAGATCGACTGTCAGTGAAAAGCTCTGTGGAGCCCGGCGACTCAGCTGGGTGTCACGCAGTGCTGGGCTTGCCTGTACTTGCGGGTGTGGGTGTAGCGTAGAAGCTGTGTGTGCTTTCCCCCCCCCCTCCGCTTGCTTTCTTTGGTCACAGCTTACTTTGTGCTGCTGTCTTGGGCTTCAGCTCCGCTGCTATGATCCAAGTTTCAGACTTGCTGGGGTTCGTGATGATTGGGGGGGGGCTTGTTTTGCTTATGACTTGTGCTTGCGTGATGTTTTATTTTCACCTCAGCCCAAGCCACTGCTTTCTGTTGGGGGAGGGGGGTGGTTCTGTTTTGAATTACATTAAATTAAGTGTCATTTCATAAAAAAAATAATAAATTCCCAACTGCTTATTTAAACATCCCCCTCCACACCCCCCGAAGCGGGCAAGCAGGAGAGGAGGGTAGGAAAGAAGCTCAGAACAAGTTGTTATGACCTGTTTTCTCAGTTCAGTCATTTCCTCCACCATTGGATTCCATTTGTTATTTGTGCAGCGAACGAGCCCAGTATGTCAGGTCCTGTGCACTGTAAGGCAGCATCAGCCTTGTTCTGGGGGGGGGTTTGCTGTTCAAACCGGAAATTGTTCAGCTACGGTTTAAACTGATAGGCTTGCCAGTTAAGGTGACCTCGCCATGTAAATTGACAGGATAATAATAATAACCTTGCTGGCCTCAGGGGAGGCTGCCTGAGCATTTCTGTGAAAGATGTCTTGCGCACGACGTCATCACAGGGGTTGAAGCGAACCGAAAGAGAAGCTCTGTCCACGGCCGCGCTCACTTAGTTTGTTGAGAGACGCATTACAGTCTTGAAAGTCAGTCAGTGGCATGACGGATGGGCAGAAAGGGGTCTTCGTTTCACTGGAATCATGCTTCGCCTGTCTTTCTCTCTCTCTCTTTTGCTCTTTTTTTCTGTCTCCTCACATGGGCAGCTTCTCAGCGGCCAGACCGGGCCGGCGCGTAAATGAGCACGCAGCCGGCATTGCCTGAGGCTGCTGACAAGCCCTTCTGCCTTTTGATTTCGCCGTCCCATCTGTGCCGCGTCCTTTTGTGTTGATACTCTCCCCACCTCCAGCGGCCTGGTGATAAATTTCATTTATGGCTTCTAGGCTGATTGGACTAAGAGAAAAATTCCTAAAATGGAGCATGGGGGGTTGTGGGGGGTGGGGGTCAGGATTGGGTTATGGTCTCAACTACATTTCTGCCTTCCTGGAATCCCTGTGTTCATTAGGTAATGGTTCATGTATTAAACATAAACTGACCTTCCCCCCCCCCTCCAAAAAAAAGAAGAAAGATGGCTCTGCAGAAAAACAGGTTACTGTTACTATTTTTAATAAGACAGTGGGTTCAGTGCCTGAAATTTATTTTTTCTTTGTTCTGAGAAAATGAATGTTAACAAAAGGTCTGTGTACAATAATTTAAAAAAATCCGAAAGTCTGTAGTAAACCTTTGGATCAGATTCCAGGTTTACATTCCCATACCTTTTACAGACATTAGTTTTGGTTTATGCTGAGAGCGTTATGTAAATAATTCAGATTAGATGTGGGGTGCAAATGCACACACGATGGTCGCATGCTAATTACTTTCAAATGAGGCTTTTGACGCCTGGATTTGTGGTTTCGGGTGTAATACCAGATGTGCTGCATAGTAGAGGACCGGTGTGTATCTGTGTGTAAGGAGGGCAGGAAGAGAAGTGGTTGCTGGGAAGTCAGCTTTGGTTCTTAAAAATGGCCCTTGTCAGTTTCCCCCCGGTTTGGAAGGACACCCAGCTGAGATGACACATTAGCCTGACTTGGAACATCATGTCCTGAACTGCGTTTGTACTGATACCAGGACTTTGTTTTTCCTCCATCTGAACTCCTGCGCTGATTATTCTGCATTTATTCATTTTAAAACCTTGTTGCAGATTTACATATCGATGCCAGTAGTGTCTATTGTAGTTTTTTTTTTTTTTTTTTAACATTGTCACCTGTTTTTTGAACGTCTCAAGACCGACTTGAAATACATTTTCTCTCAGTTAGGGAATACTCTCAGTGTTGAGAGGTGTTCACGTCACTGTCATGTCATTCTCTCATTTCATCCACTGCCAGACCTGTAGATGCACCAATGGTGAATAAGTGTGCTAAATTTGACTAGCCTGATTGATACTTCCGAACATGGGCTCTCATGTCCTGCCTCGGAATCCTAATTCTATTTGTTTCTGTCTCATTGTGTTTACATTTGACTTTGGGACTCTGTCCCTTTTTTCCCCTTTCGGTTTTAAAATTTTTGTTTAATGTAGGACAGTGCTTTTTTTTTGTGTTTGATGTTGCAGTTTTTTCTTGAGTGAGGCAGCAAGACCTCCGGAAACCTCAGCATTTATGCACTGCTCCTGTTTATGATACTTGGCTATAAGCAATGTGCACAAGGGTTCCAGCACGACTTTCTTTCCAAGATTTTATGGGTGCTTCCTTTTACCTTCTGATTTTCAGTGGTATCTTGCTGCACGGCTTTCAGTGTTTGATCAAAGATGTTCTGGAAGTTTTCACACAGGGGCGGAGATGTTTGCAAAAAAATTCGGTGTTCAGTTTGCACCTCGGTTTTGGGTTCCCAGTGCAATTTCAGCACAGCGGTGAAGCAGAATTTTATTTCAAAGTCGTCATTAAAAGGTAAACGCAATTAGAAACCGTTATAAACCAGGCAAGACAATATGTCTGTTGACATGTCTAAATAACAAAACCTGAGAAAAGCTTATTTGTAAACTGTAAAATAAAAAATCAAAAGTCTGCATCATAACAACCATAACGAACTAAATGCTTTCTCTTGTGTATCTGTAACAATAAACACTCTATAGCCTTAGTATTTTTTTTTTTTAAGCCGGTCTGAATTTCCTGGCAAAAGCAAAGCAGCTACAATGCTATAGGGAGAGTAACTTGCAGAGGTGGTTTCCTATTACAGCTTTGGTCTTATCAACTCAACTGCTCTCTCCCTGGTGTCGGTGCAATCTATCAGGAAACCAAAATGTTCTTTAACTACTGATTTACTTGGCATGGGAGGGTCTTTGAGCACTCCGACACTAATCGTAACCAACCCGCAGCCACAAACACAAGTAGATCTACTCGTGAATTTGAGTTTCGTCAATGCCAAGAAGGGTATTCGTTAGTTTCATAATGCGTTCTGAACCGAAAATGATGTAATGGCACATGAGGAATGCTGTTACTGCCCTATTTCAACGTGTCAAATGTTTAAAATTTGATTTCTTAATGGAGCCTGCGGCAGATGGGTTTTGGTCCTCCTGGTTGTGCAGAGAGAGAGAGAGAGAGAGAGAATGTGTGCCTGTCGTATGTATAAACAGACATACTGAAACAGGTCTCTTATTGGTGGTCTACGGGAAACTCTTAGTGCTCTTTGAAGCTCTCATCAGTCAAAACCAGTTTAATGTCAGGGGTCAGATGCGGATGACTGAGGAGCTGGGAAACCAGATGACCCTAAGGCACACCTGTCTCCGCTGGCCTCGGGCTCTTAGCGTCCGCCTGCGTGAGAGTTGTCCCCATTGCTTAGTGGTTAGTCTGCCCCACTCCCCATCAGCCGGCATGGCAGCTCCTCTGACCAGCTCGAAATGTCACGGGCAGAACGGGTCATCGTGAAAGTGAAGCAGCGCCACGCCAGTCTCCTTAATCCGCCTGGTGGCTGGCGTCTGGCCGGCAATCCGCTCTGACGCAACTTTAATCTTAATGCTTCCTTCCATTTGCAGCATTCAGCTGTTCTCAGGTGTTGCACAACGCTGAAGTCGCGTCCGAATCCTGAAAAGCTTTGTGGATGTTCTCCATCGATGAAGTATCCCTTCCTCACATGTGGCTTTACGTCCAGCAGCCAATCCTACCAGTGTTCCCAGTCCGTACGTGTGACCCTCCAGTAAGATGTAGGCAGGAAGAAAAAAAAGACAAATCATTCTTTGTTATACATGCAGGTTCCCCCCCCCCCTGTTAAAATGTATTCCTGTAGAAAATATTCCTTTTTTATATATATATATAACAAAAAAGCATGCCAGATGAATCGTTTATGTAAAAACATTAAAATGTGAGTTTTGCATGCCATGTGTCCGCAGCCGTCTCTAGGACTTCGGCCGTTTCAGGTGCCCGGGGTATGTTACCTTGAGACGTGACAAAAGAGTTTTGTGGAATCGCTTTTCCCCAGCGCCTCCATGCCGGAACAGTGTCATAAGTCAGCGCGATTAGTCCATCCGTGTCCAGATTCTGAAATTTCCCTGGGATTTCAGACATTGTTTATCCTTCTGCCCTTAGTCAGCAGGAACGGCGTCAGTGCTGAGCGTTGGCAGTTAATGCCTTCGGAGTAAATGCTGTCTTCACCTGCTTCTGGCACGCTGTTTCCAGCATGCAGAGTCCTTTTTGAGGCTGGCAGGATGCTGATGTATAATTTACATGGTGGGGGAAAGGGCTCCCAATTGAGAATATAGTGAGGCTGCTTCCTGTATCTTGCCTCTCAGTGGCCTGTCAGTTTGGAGCCGTCTTCAGTGCAGATCCGGTAAGATAAAGGCCAGTAACTGCTCTAAGGGAAAGTGCAATCTGGCAGCTTTTTACCTGCTAGCTGGGAGTCCCTCTTTACTCCTGTGTCAAATATGGCACTGTAATGTGCTGGATGGAATGGAAATCATTGAGAGAGCAGCTTGGTAAAAGTCTGGGGCTGTGGCTCAATTCTTTTCCCCCTTTGTTTAAATGCCCCTTATGATGGTATTGTACCCTTGCGAGTTGGTGCTTTAATTCAGCTCCATACTCCTGCTTATGTACGTTAATCTTTTTTGAGTGTTTGCTGCCTCCGGTTCCTGGTTCCCTCCTCAATGGATTCTGTTTGCAGAACCGCTGGCTGTTCCTCCATTAAAACACCCCGAAGATTAATGTGATACATCTGTGTTTTGCCAGCGAGCTAGCTTTATTCTTTAATTTATCTGTGATGGGTCATCGTAATAATCAGGCCTGAGAGCATTAAGTGTTATTAAAGGTGCTGCCTTGATCTTGACAATCTGTTGTGCGTGTGTTTGACTGGTTCGTAAGTGGCAGAGCATTTACAGTGCCAGGTTCGGCCCTCTGGAACTGTTGTCTTCATGTACAGGCCTTTTTCACTACCCGTCATTTTGTTATCTAGGCTGCCATTGGGTAAGTCACCATTAGAAACGGTATTGCTTGGGTTGGTTTTAATCCTCACCAGCCAAAGTCCTGCATGTCCAAGGGAAAGAAATCCTTCCAGTGAACGTGTGAGAGAATTAGTCTTGTTTTCTGAAATATCATCCTTCAATGTCTCTGGGAGACATTAACGTTCTGACTTGTGATGAAAGCTAGGACTAGAATTGAATTCCGCCTCTGCCCTCTGTGTAAACACTCGTCTTCATTTACCGCGGTGTTTACTTTAAGCCCATTCTGCCTTTTTCTTATGATTAATTCTTGGCCTGCCTGGTTGTTGGTGTCTCATAGCTTGGGAAACGCACGACAGTTTTCAGCCCGTGTTTCACTGCGTGGACAGGAAAAGGAAATAATTTCTGTCTGACCAGGCATGTGGAATAATATGAAGCAAAAACCTTCTAGTTTGCTCTAAAAGGAGCCCTCCCCCCCCAAATCTGGCCTCTTCCTTATGGCCCCGTGTCTTAATGTTGCACATTAGAGCCACCCCAGCCCCGGAGGTGACTCCCGTCTGTGTTGCTTGGCAGCCATGACCTGACCTCTAAATCAGGGTGCACTTTCAGTTTTTTGTTTATTTTTTTTTGGCAAAAGCACACGCCCTGTAGCATCCGAGTGGCAGCAGCTCATTGGAAATTTTACATTACACAAGTGAAACTAGTATAAAAATCTAGTCAGTGCTATCTTACTGGGTAATCAGAGCACAGCAGTGTGTCGTGCGTCTTTCGAGTGCCGCCTTTTGTACCGCGCGTTGCAGTGGACGGCTCAATGCGTGGTGGGGATGGGCGGGAGTGTGACTGATCATACAGATATTCGAACACGGCGAGCTGATCTGATGCTCACCCGCAATCAGGAATGAGGCGCAACGACGCTTAAAGTCTCAGCAAACCGTCTGTCGGTGGGGAGGCCATATTTGCACATCCCCAACACAGGAGCCTAATCAGAGTGACTGGCAGAGTCTAACCATGGAAACAGTGAAAGTACTAAAATCAAACCAAACGTTTGCATTCTTGAACGTATGGATGAACTGCTTTTAATGTAAAGGATGGTTATAGCTTGACATTACAGGCACCAAGGACATAAAGGCAGACGGCTTCAGTTTTATATATATTTTTTTTAAACATTCGGAGCGATATTCCCTTGGAAATACTCTATTGGATGTTGTTTTCAACATTTTTTTTTTTTTTACCCCACTGTTTACCAGCATTGGTAATACAGCTTTACAGGAAGAAGACATTCCAGAGCCCAATAATGTCCATTATTGATCGTCTGCCTGCAGAAGGACACTCTGTTGTTCTGTTGCACACCCGACCGGCTGGGGTGCCGTCGAACGCGCAGCGGCAGGCGCGGGGGCTGGGCGGAAGATGGGCGGGGGCAGCAGGCTGCTGTTGGAGCCGGGGGTCACTCCTTGTCTGGGTCATGCCGTTGCTGCTGCTGTCAAGGCGATCTGATCTCCAGCCACGCTTTTGCTCCCCTCAAGCTCCCGGCGGACTGTCAGGGGGGGGTCCTGGAGGACTGGGTCGGGAAACACTGGTGTAGATTTACGCCCCAGGGCGCGTAATGCTCAGAGGTTCATTACAGGGCGGCTTCCACTCTTGCTGTTAAATGTGGCAACGGGGAGAGTGTGCAAGGAATGTGGGAGCCCCAAGGAGCCCCAAGGAGCCCCGAGGAGCCCGTGCGCAGCCCTCGTAGCATGGGTGCCGTCATCCCCAGGTTAAACGCAGCGGCGGTGTCTCCGGCGCGATCCAGCTGGCGCGGTCGCTCACGGTGGTTTTTTTTTTCCCAGCCGCTCCATTTCCCAGAGTCCCCCGCTCCCCCCCCCCCCTCCCCGCAAATCCGTCAGGAATAGCCGTGCCGTACGCAGGGGCTGCCAGCCCGGCATTAACAGGGCCATCTGTGTTGACACAGACGGCTGTTATTGTCAGGTATCTTCTAAATGGCCCACTAATGTATACCTCAATGTTGTGAGCTTTTATTTTCGTTTTACGCCGTATGACTCTAACCAGGAATGGAGACCCATGATGTTTTAAGGTGTTAAAAAATAGTTTTCTCTGTAATACAGAGGAATTCACACGTTGCCGTTTTCTGTTAGTTATAAGAAAGACGAAGGTACGTCTCTGTGCTGATGTGAATGAAACCTTTCTCACTTTGATGTCATCTTGTGGTATTTGCTAATTTCCTCTCTCCCTCCTCAAATCGCACAGTGCTTATTTGGCCTGATATACAAATCTCATACGGTGTCCAGTTTCACTATGAGAATTTGTTTACTATTGATGCCGTCCTGATTCCTGAGAAATTGTTCTGCGTGGGCGGGACGTCGCTCGCCACGTCTTTACGATCGATTAAGAAAGATAAAGAGAGTTTGTGGAGTGCAGTAGCAGATCTTTTCTTTTGTGCATCTTATATTAACTGGAATGTGACAAGCTCTGTGTTCTAAAAAACCACAGCGCTGTGTGTGACGACTCTTGGATTCCTATGAAGTCATCTGATGCGAAATGCTTTTGTGTTTGTGTGGAAATTTTAAGGCCCGTGCTGCTGCTCTCATTGGGCTGCACTGTTGCATAACACCAGCTGTGCTGGAATCCTACCCCCTCTCCGTGTGTGTTGCATGGGGGTCCTCTCTCTCCCTCTCTGTTTCCTCACGCAGTCCAAAAACAGGGAAATGTTAGGGAAACGGCATCCCTAAAACGCCCAGAATGTGTGTGCGTGCCCTGCGTCAGACTGGCATCTTATCTTTTTGCCTGTGCTTCTTGGGATCAGTTTGAGGCTTTTTGTGACGGCGTACTAGATAACCAAGTGGAGGAGAGATGAATAGTGGAATTTCTTATCTTTTTTTCAGCTTTTTTTTTGAGTTATAATGCTTGAATGCACACACAGATCTGGGGGGTGGCAAGGAGTGGCCATGACCACCCTAGACTAAAACCTGGTCCCACATTGGCCACCCCCCCCCATCTTATTTGCATTTCAGTTAAATCAGACTTCGATTATAAATAAGCTCCTTTTATTACATAACTGTTACTCTCTGTCCCTGATCATATACTGATAAAGAATGAGCTCATAGTGTTACTGAGTGAAACATGTTCCTCTCAGAACAGGAGTAATGGAGAAGTTCGTGCGAGTCTGTTACCTTCACCGCAAGAAATGTATCAATTAAATGTGTATTTGATAATTCTACCACTGCCTGAATTATCAACAATGTTGAGTTTATAGCGTTTAGGAACCTTAAATATCCCCTTGTGTTCCAGGTGCCTTTTTTTATATATATATTTATATATGAATATGTGCTACCCCAAAATGACCACCGACTGAAATTTTTCTGGCTGCACCACTGCTTTAATGCTCCTCTGAAGCCGGTGTCCCATGTCTCCTGTTCCACTTGCTGCAGGCCATGGATGGTGTTCCGCCACAGTAAGGGCATGGTCTGAGAAGCTCCGACAGCCAGCCATGCGTCGAGTCGGAGCCTGATGCACGTCCAGCCCGCGCCTCCTGTCATGGACGGGGACGACTTCCTGCACCCGGAGGGCCCTCAGCTGGAGGGGAGCCTGTTTGGCCTGGCCAGCCCGTCGCTGCTCCACGTGCCCATGCAGGTACACCCGGAGTTCAGCCGTGGCCTTGGCCATGTTAGTAATTAGAAACTGCAATTGGAAGCTCTTAATTACCGGTGCCTACTGAAGTATAATTTCATATGCCACGTGGACTGATTCTGGGTCAGAACTCAAGTCTCCCCTGAATGCCAGGGGTTCATTTAATGGGAACTTGAACACACAATAATGTTGTTTTAAATAATCAACTTGGAGGGGTTGTATTGGCAAACACTGGTTCCAGCCCAGCCAGTAGAATTAGGCACTGGAAGCAGAGTTATTCTGGAACCTGAAGTATTTGCCAGCCAAAAGGCCTACTGGCCAGACTTTTAGAAGTAGAGGTCGTGCTGCCATATTGGTTGTGGGCGCTACGAGCCTCTTGGTTATGATGGTGGTTCTGAGAGAGATTCTGTGATTTTTGTGGGACTGATTTGCTGTGGCTTGTTACTTTCCCCCTACCGTCTCGGAGGTAGATTAATGCTTCTTCAGACATCCGCATCTGGTACTTACAGTGCTTTCCCTTATTTTTTTTTTACTTCCAGTCGAGTACCAGTACCAAAATTTACAGTACCTGAAGTGCCAAACCAACTGCAGTACTACTTTGGTAATTCGGTACTTTATAGTGGGACATAAAACGCTTTCTTCTTTTTTAAACATAGTCGAACAAATCGTGAAAAGCAAAAATCATTAAAATTGCAAGACTGGATTTTTTTTTTCTGTGACAGGGTAAGAATGTTTTAGCAAACCTTACTGTGCTGTAATGTCCACACATTGAATAGAAGGTAATCTTAATCTAGCTCAGGGGTTCCCAAACTTTTCAGTTATTCAAATGTTGCGCGCAACGGTGCACACTTCACTACTATTAACTACTAATTTTTATCTTTTGTTAGGTATGGATAAAATGTTAATATAAAATGTTAAAATGTTGATAAAATGTTATTTTTAATAGTTTTTTAAAAATATTTGATTTCTTGGAAATCATCTCGCGACCCCCCAGAGGGTCGCGACTCCTGCTTTGGGAACCCCTGATCTAGCTGACTAGCAATGCATGAATTGCATGTGCATAACATGCAATGTTCGTATTAATATCGCATATCTTCCATATACTGCCCATTTTTTTCAAATTCAGTACAAAATACCACATCTTGCGTTGTGATGTCATTCAGGACCGGTACCAGTTCTTACGCCAGTGGAAAATCCGCCCCTTAAAGTATTGTACTATTGGGTTTTTTTTTTCTTCACGTACCTGGTGCAGTGGAAAAGCTCCCTTAATCTGCCTCCATGTCGTCATGCGGGATTAAATGTCAGGGCTCGTCTTGGGGCTCATAGTAGGTCAGAGGGTCCATAGCCACCGTTCATCTGCCGAAGCTGGGTTCCTGGAACCCCCACCCCGAGGTTATGGCCTGTTTCACTCGGACCCTCCCACATGCCCTGGGTGTCCCTTTGTACCCTCTGTGTTCAGCCTCTCTTCCCATATTAGGATGTTTTACTGCGCGCTTTCTCTTCCCTTATTTCCCCCTGGCGTGTCCGCAGTCCCAGTCATTTTGCGCTCTCTCCGGTCCTTGCCATGTCGTGTTTTAACCAGCTTTTTCCCCCCCTTTCCAGAGTCAGATGTACCCCACTAATCCCTGGAGATTCACGCCACAATCTGCATACAACTTGACCAGTTCTATGCAATCTGGAAACCAGTAAGTATAGAGATCGTTCTGAAACTTGCTACCTCCATCGCCTTTGGTCTGTTTAGGGTATCTGCTTTCCCCTGCCTTAGTCTGGAAAATGGTGGCAGTGTGAAGATATCGAGCTCTCGTCTTTTTCTCGATGGCTCTCGAAAGCTTGTTTTACTGCCTGCGAACCTTTGGCTTTTGTAGGCGGTGTGAGTTTCAGTCCGGTAAGCGACTGCTTTTTTTTTTTTTGTTTTGCGGCACCCGTATGGATGTCAGCGTATTGTCTCGCGCACCATGCTGTCTCAAAAGTCTTTTTATGAAGAAAGAATGGGAATCGCTGGGAGTTTTTTCTCTGCGTCAGCTGGCCTTCAAGACACAAAGATTGTCCTGATGAGTGAACTTTCATGGCTGAGTGACGCGTCGGGTCCTTCACTCTGAATACTCTGCAGTGGCATGTGACTGCCCTCATGCCTGCCGCTCTTATGTCTTCAGTAGGCCGTTTTATCATGGCACCCTGTCCTGGGTGTGATTCCCCCCCCCCCGCCCGCTTTTTACTTGGGAATACATGCAATGTTTTTGATCATCTAGGTATGTGGAGAACAAAAGCCCCCTGGTTTTGGGAATTCGTTCGTGGATTCAAGAGGTGGGCATTTGTCCCAGATAGAATAAGCCAAACCAATTGAGGTGCCTGTGCTTTTGTTCTTTGAAAATCTCCTGAGCTCTCTTTCCATTTTTTTCTATCACAATAGTGATGGTTCAGAATTCTGTTCAGCACTGTGGCTTTTTTGGCCCTTTCCTGCTTTTTCACTCTCTCTCTGTTTTCTCTCTGCCCTGCAACCCACCGTCATCGAAACCCCTTTCGGCAGTCGGCTATACCAACTCCCGGGACTTCATCTTGGTACTGCAAAGGAAAGAGTTTTGGTGAAGCGGCATAGACCTCAAACCAGACCGTCATGTTTTGGCCACTGGTGTGACCTCGGGCTTTATAACGGGGCCCTCGGGTACACCAGGAGGGGACATGGGTGAAAAATCCGTAAATTTTACTCTCCCCCCCCTTAAAGTGGTGTTCCAAATGCCTGGAGTGGCTGGCAGTCTTAGACATTGCCCGGTGGATGGTGCCGTCTGAATGTTTTGACATGTGCCCCCCCCCGCACGCCCCCCCCCCCCCCCCCCCCCCCCCCCGCCCCCGCCGACCCGCGCCCTGCCCCG
>JAABNY020000147.1:160111-186580 GCA_015164015.2 Brevimyrus niger
GTCCGACGCCGCGCCCCCCGCCCCACTATGAGGTTTACACCCCTGGACTTCTCAGCTTAACACTAAAATCATGCATGATTTTATGCAGTGTGAGCATAAGAATCTCTGGGTGTAAAAGCATGAGTGCCATAATTATACTTTTTGAAAATGAAATCTGTAGTTGCATGAAATGTGTTATCAGATTACATAGTGGCATTGCATTAGCAGGCACTTTGTTTGAAGTGTAACCCAAGCCAGAGTGAGCTTGTGCCGGTCCGGTCCGGTTCGGTCCGGTCCAGTCCAGCACATCACCACCGGCACCACCGCTCAATCTCACCTCTCCCCCAGATGACACGGAGTCCGACAGCAGCTCCAGCCCCCCCCGCAGGCAGGGCACCCCCCCCAGCCCGGACCCCAGGAACCGATACAGGTACAGATGAGGGTCCACAGCCACACCCGAAACTGCTGTCCGGGGGCGGAGCCTTGGCGAGAGCCCCGGCACCGGAAAAGCCACATTTGCCAAACTTCTGCTGGATTCACTCTGACGTGTTTTTCTGTTATTTTCTCATCACATTTATTTTATCCTTTGTGGATCTAAAACCCAGTTTTTTGTATTACATTATTGTGGATTTTCTGTTTTTTTTTTTTTTTTTATAGATACTTTTGTCTTTTTGTATTGTCTTTTTAACTGATAATAGCCTGTTCTGTTTTTCTGTTTTTTCGTTTTGTATTCTAATAAAACCTGACTAAACACACCAAACATGTTCCTCCGTATTTGGGTCGGTCTGGTGCCTCGATCTCAATGTGCCATAGAGATGAGAAGGGGTGGAGGGCATATTTATGCCCTTTTACCCTCACTGTGCCAGGCTCTCTTAAACACCAACAGCTCCATTGTCATTTATTTTTTTTTAATGAGATTCTCAAACCACCCCCCTGCCTGAATCAGATTAGACACAGCAGATTGAGCATTTTAGCCGCAGATTTATATTTAATTCAAAGTCTATAATATCCGCCTGGAAAAATGGTGAATCATTTAGCTAATTTACCTGCGTTGATTAGGTTGACCTTAATGATAATGCTATTTGCTCCTCCCCACTGGGGCGGCGCTGTTTAGCAGACTAGCCTCTCTCCCCACCGCTGTGCGTGATGATGGGGTTTAGCTCCACAGGTGCCACAACAAGGGGATGGTTCGATCTCCTTTAGATTGTGGGCATGGCCTGGGGCCGGACGTCCCCCCGTAGCCCCGGCCTGTCCCTGACGCTGCCTCACTCTTTTGCAGGGGGACTCCAGAGGGCTCTCCGCTGACCCCCCCTGCAGACCAGCCGCGGTGGAACGCTCCACCAGTGAAGGAGTCACCGGTGCCCAAGAGTGAGTCTGCGGGACGTGCGCAAATCGTCAAATTGAGGGGGGTTGGGGGCTGAATACTGCTAACTACGTTTTCAGTTTAGATCATTTGCATATGGCACCTCTCACAAAACAGATGCCCCAGGGTTTTGTATCCACGCTGTACACTGGACTGAACGTTATGTTTGTGCATGTCGATCAGGATCAGATTCGGATGCCAGCTACACGTCTGTTCCAGAACAAAACGCCCCCCAAACGAGAAACGCCTGGCAGGGCAAGGACGGATACAGGTAAAGCCCGGCGGGGTAATCACTGGACAGTAAGTAGGATGTATTTATAAGCCCTGAGATGAGCCTGACAGGCCAGGTACACATTGTCACAACTGGCTCCGCCTACTAGATAACGGTGTAAGATGTACAAGGCTGTTCAGGTCCAGAGTGTAAAGATCCAGACCAAGATTTTGTTTCAACCCAACAGAGTATAAAGAGTCACAGTCACAGAGCACTCAGCGGGTGGGTTGAAACGAAATCTTGGTCTGGATTTTTACTCTCCAGATCTGAATTACCCATCTATGGTTAGTTTAGTTGTTCTTTAATACTATATTGATTTATGTTATGTTATATGTTATGTTATCTCTGCTACTATAAGTCGTTGCGCTAATCCGCTCGCACAACAACAAATAAAATCCTTGATCTTCATAAGTAAAACCTTCTGCGTCGATCCCGGTCTTTAAATTAGACTGTGTGAGTTTGCTTCTTGTGATGTGACCAATTACAACTTGCTGGTGTATGAATACCAGTCCTCTGTCCCAAAGGGTATTCCCCGAGACACAGTCACCCGCCATGCCCCTCCAACAAGAACCCCTGCGAAGAAGCCCGTCACCCGACAGACCCCCCCAGGAAGGTCAGCCTGCGCCGTGCTGCCCACTGCCGCCCAGTCGTGTTGCGGGCGGAATTGACCTGCCGGTCCCCACTAGGGGGCGTCTTTACTCTGGTGTTTGAAGATGCAGGTGCTCATCCTCGCTCTGCTATTTTGACTCCACCCCAGATTCCTCGGGGTCAGACCGTGTCCCCTCCCCCCCTCAGAGGTACGAGAGCACAGAGTACGACATCAACCCCAGGTACTTGACGTCACGTCCTGTGCGCATTATCCCCGTGGGGGTCCTCCGTGACACCCCCGTGGTCTGATGTCACATGGCCTGGGTGCCAGTGTTCAGGAATACAGAGAGGACAGGTTTGACTGAAAGCTTACAGATCGATGCTGATGTCTTTGCAGTTTTCCGGTCAATGGTTCCCTCCGCAACAGTGTGTCCGAGCCACACAGTCCCTCAGGCTACTGTAAGTTCATATTTCATTCAGATTATGTGTAGCTCAGCAGTTTACTGATCTCGGCCTGTGTCCAGAAGGTCATGGGTTCAAAGCCCATAGCTGGTAATAATATCACTGTTGGGTGCTTAACCCCACCTGCTACAGGGACATTAGCTGACCCTGGAGAAATTGCTAAATAAATGAAAGATATTACATGAGTGTTTGTTAGCTCTGGTGACAAGGGCGATACAATGAGTGTCACATTTGTGTGTAGGAAGTTCTCCCTACATTTCTGTGTGTGTGTGAGAGAGTGAGTTAGAAAGAGAGAGAGAGAGAGAGAAAGAGAGAACATCCAAAGAGTACATTGCCCTTGCATCCTATGCATCTACATATTCCCGTATCTCTAAATGGATGAGTGAATAATAGAATCTCTAGTGCCCCCTTTGTTAGAGCAAAGAAACTGCTTCCTTTCATATTGCCTTTTATCTTTTCAGCCAAAAGTGAAGAAGAGCCACTTTATTCCTTACCGCCGGATTCGCCAGATATTCCATCCTTTCCAGCAGCTGGGTGAGTTTTTCATCCTAAACCATCACACACTGTCGAAAGTGTACAATGGCCGTTCTGTGACACACTACATGCCGTTATATGGATGGGAATAGTGTAGATTTGTTATACATCGTGGATTTGTTATACATAGGATAACAGCTGGACTATTAGTGCACCATCCATGACTTGCTGCGGGTTACAGCCCAGTCGGTTAATTTTCCATCGTAAATGCTGGCGGGATGGTTGTGAGGTGGCACCAAACCGGCTTATTCTCCACAGGTACAGCTCTGACCTGAGGAAGGTGGAGTTCGTGAAGGAGAACAGCGTGGGTCTGCGGCTCGTGGGCGGAAATGATGTGGGCATCTTTGTGGCGGGAGTGCAGCCCCACAGCCCCGCCCACCAGCAGGGCATGAAAGAAGGCGACCAGATGCTGCAGGTCAGAGCTCAGTGAGCCAGTGTTCAGGGAGAAGGAAAACGGCTCAACTTCTTGCAGTTTCTGCTTTTTTAGATTAAAACCTTTAAGTTATTTTTTTTTTATTATTAATGCATTTCATGACAGGTTGGGTATGTCCAGACTAACAGAGCTGGCTGCATTTGTTATACAGTTTTTCCACCCAACAAAAACTAGTTGACAAGACATTGAAAAGACACTTTGCCTGATGTCTCACAATGTTCAGATTTGGTTGCAAAGTAAAAGGTGAAAAATCATAATTTTTCCGTTTGATGAAAAGTCATCTATGAAACTGCTATATGTATGGGCTATGGGCCTGTGTGTATGTACGGGCTATGGGCCTGTGTGTATGTACGGGCTATGGGCCTGTGTGTATGTACGGGCTATGGGCCTGTGTGTATGCAGATGCCCATCTTGGGGTAAATTTGTACCAAATCAGACAGACATAGCAGCCTAGTTTTTGACAACTATTTTTGGTCTAGATCAAGGGCATGATGGGCCGGCCAGATTTAGCCCAAAAAAATGTCCCCTGGACATCGGGTGCTGGGTGGGTCGTGACGGCTTATCCTGACAATCAGAGAAGCATGAAGGATTTGCGTAACATCATTAAGCACACATTAGCAGGCAGTGTTAACGGGGCTGTTAGGCTAACTAGCAGCCTGCTGTAAACATATGGTTTAATTATTTACTGTCATGTATTAACAGAGTTGCAAGTACAAATAATTTGCTGCTGAACTTTGCACTTGTATTTTAACTTGTTGCAACTTTCACTTTCACTTCACAGCATTTCTAGGCCAAACGTTTCACTCTGATACATTCTTCACAACAACTTCATCACTCCAGTTAAAATAAAATACTCTTACATGCAGAGCACTTGAGAGAGGCGGCACAATTTTTTTTCCACTCAGAACTGAGATCATGATTTTTCTCTCATGATTCTTGAGCAAAATAATAATAATAATAAGCATTACATCTTGTGTTTATGAAGATGGAGCAAACGTTAGAGATGCACAATATACCGGTTAACATACCAAAATTACCGTCTAATACTTAAACTCTATCAATATTCTGAGTTTTCCGTTTTTCGTAGTGAAGGACGAGGGGTTTAGAGGCCTAAACGTATCTGCCTGCAAAATCTTTATAATGCAATATTAAACCTGGCTGGCAGGACAATCTTTTGTTTTCGACAGTATAGAAGCAAAATCCATTCTGTATGTGAGAGTGAGACGTTTTTTGTTTTTTGCGCATAAATAATGGATGTAGGGAGGTGACCCGTTTCCCCGCCTGTGTTTACCGTGCCCTACCGTGACTTCTGCAGGTGAACGGCATGGACTTCAGCCGCATGACACGCGAGGAGGCGGCCATGTTCCTGCTGAATCTCCGCAAAGGGGAGCGGGTGGAGATCTTCAGTCAGAACAAGATGGACAGTGAGTACGTGGGGCCGGAGGTGAGGGTGGGGTGAGAAAGGACCCCGTGACTTTTGCGCCCCGCGTGGTGACGTCCGGCTCCCTCCCCCGGCAGTTTACAAGAAGATCCTGAAGTCCAGCCTGGGAGACTCCTTCTACATTCGCACGCACTTCGACCACGAACCAGAGGGCCCTGCCGGCCTGGGCTTCACCCGCGGGGAGGTGTTCCGCGTCGTGGATACCATGCACCGCGGCAAGCTGGGAAACTGGCTGGCCATACGCATGGGCAACGATCTGCACGAGCTTGACAAGGGAACCATCCCAAACCAGGCGAGGTGCGTCGCTGGGAAACGCGCTTCCCCCCCGGCGCACAGTGGTTACCATGGTGACAGTGGAACACTTCTGGAAAGGTACTGACCCACCCGGCATTCTCCCTCCTGCATCAGGGCGGAGACCATAGCGAACCTGGAGCGCACCCAGAGGGCCGGCAGCAGTGAGCGGCAGGG
This sequence comes from Brevimyrus niger, assembly GCA_015164015.2. Taxonomy (NCBI): domain Eukaryota; kingdom Metazoa; phylum Chordata; class Actinopteri; order Osteoglossiformes; family Mormyridae; genus Brevimyrus; species Brevimyrus niger. The sequence continues at coordinate 165,651 of JAABNY020000147.1, forward strand.
CTCGGGCCCCAGGGCGGAATTCTGGAAGCTGCGGGGCCTGCGGGGAGCGAAGAAGAACATCCGCAAGAGCCGGGAAGATCTCCTTCAGCTCACCATCCAGGGCAAATACCCTGCGTATGAGAAGGTCCTGCTGAGAGAAGGTAAAGGCGGAGCTGACGGGGGGGCCAACAATCGGCATCGCTGTCACAGAAAGGGCTTTTCAGCCGTGGTATCCTGCCTTCATCGCTGTTCGATGAAAAATATCTCCAAAAATTATTTCAAGAGTGTGGAAAAAAATGCACTTACTCAAACTGCATTGCAAATAAAACAATGTATTGAGACATCCTTAGCACCGCAAAGACAAAGCTATCTTTACACAGCCGTCAGTGTGTTAATGTTTTAAATGGAAATTATTGTTGTCAGCAGGACATGTCATTGGAGCAAGATAGAAACTCATCTCTCTTTATATTCACAATTAGCAATGATGTTAGTTAGCTAGTTAGCCAGTAATCTAGCTATCAGCATTATTAAAATTAGCAATATAAGGTAATCCATACAAATGACTGTTATGAATGCAAATGTTAATAAGTAGTTAAGATTAATTACTAGTTAAGACTTCACAAAACTTTTTTATGGGCCAATTAGATATCAAGCACTATCAGTAGACAGAGGAGAATGGGCGTATTCCATCTATAGTAAATGGTCACAATTGTCACAAAGCGGTTCTCATCAGACTGTGACGATATTCTGAAACATGAGTGAGGGACAAACCTATAATTAAGTGAAATTATACTGTTATGCGTGAGAATGATGAAAGAAGTGTATACGACGTTATTAAACGTCCATGATTTCTGCAGGGAAAAATGTTATTTGATTTGGTCTGATTATGTTTCTCGCAGCTGGCTTTAAGCGCCCCATTGTCATTATGGGTCCTTTGAATGACGTTGCCATGGAGAAGCTGGCCAGCGAGATGCCTGAGGAATTTCAGCTGGCAGGTATGCAGGCCTGTAATTGAGGGTCCAAGTATAAATTTCAAATCAACAAAGAGAGGCTTGTATTTCACATGGGATTAAAGCCTTAACCTTGTTCCACTTTCTTGCTCTTGGACAGACATGGTTCCTCGCAGTGGAGGAGAAGGTTCCTCCTCGGTCATTAAGCTGGAGACAGTGAGGCAGATAGCTGAGCAGGTGAGCGGAATCAAAAGGGGCATCCTGCCGTTTCCCAAATTAGCTGATGTGGGGGCGGTTTTATGGGGGCAGCCAGTTTGACAGCAAGTGATTATCTATCAGTCTGTGTGGCTCCCTGTCTGTCCGTTTCACTCTTAGAGAGAGACTAACGTCTTTTCGGATGCTTTTCTCAGAACAAGCACCCCCTGGTGGACATAACGCCCACAGCCGTGGAAAGGCTCAGCTACATCCAGTACCACCCCCTGGTTCTGTTCCTAGACCCGCACAGCCGCAAGGACGTGAAGGTCATGAGGCAGAGGCTCTGTCCGAACTCCAACAAGAGTTCCCGCCGTCTCTTTGCTCAGGCACGCAAGACGCGCAAGTACTACAGCCACCTGTTTGCAGGTGAGCCCCCGCGCTCGGGTGTGTGGGGGGAGGGGGTGGGCATCCCTCCTGTCTTCTCTCTACCTTTTTTTGGTCACTTAAATACATCGATAATGCCTAGATGTTTTGTGCTGCTTAGTCGTAAGGCATTGGGTGTTGAGGTCATTGATTTAAACGCTAATTTTCCTTCTGATTTTGCTCCACGCCGCCTGCCCCAGAGCGTATCGAGCTTCAGCCCAACTCCGACGTGTGGTACGAAGTCCTCAAGGACAAGATCCATCAGCAACAGGCCAAACCAGTCTGGGTGTCCGAGGTCATGGTGCGTAGGGGCGGAGTCCCTTTCGCAGGGAGTTGCCGTGCGGAGCGTCTCGCGGGTTTTGCCCTGTTTTGAACTGTTGGCTTGTCTGACTCTGCGTGCAGCTGGACGGCGGGGAGCAGGAAGAGCTGGACACCCTGACACGCACCAACTCCTCCGACTACCTGAGCTGTGACAGCCGGGCCACCAGCGACTACGAGGACACGGACGGGGACGGCTACACGGACGGGGACGGCTATACAGACGGCGAGGCCTTCACTGACAACGAAGACCTGGCTGACCACTATCCCAGACACGAGAGCCGCAGGAACATGGGCGTGGCCCGTTCCTCGGAGCCCACTGGGGTGCAGGACAGTCCGACTCAGGACTTCGAACCCATTTTGGAGGCTCCTTCCCGGGAGCTGCCGCCCATCTTGCACGTGCCCAAGCCGAAGCCTCTCGCCCACGCCCCCAGCAGCCCTGTCCCGGCCTCGGACTCCAGCCCCCAGTCTGACGTTCCGCCGGACTTCCGAGCGCCGAACCCCCCCTCCCAGGAATCGATCCCTGAGCCCCCCACTTCAGAGGACCCCCCAGAGACCCATGAGCCAGCCTCGCTCTCGGCAATAGAGGAGAAACTCCAGCAGGTGGGTTCTCAGCCTCTGTGGTCCTGGGCCAGTCGGGAAGCACTTACAGAATCGGACGGAGAATGAAAGGCACTTTGTCTGAGCTACTTAGCGTCTATTAAATCCTGCGGTATTTGATCAGAATGTATCTTTCCCCTTGGCGCTTGCCGTAGGACAGTGTCTTCCTCCGGGTTTGCGGGCTTTCCCTGTTCAATTGGCGAATCGCATTAGTAAAATGTACATGTTTCTCTTCAACACTCTTTTCGTCTTCGACTTTTTCAGAACTATTATAAGGTTAATGCGATATATAAAGTGTGTATCTGTAGTAGGAAGGCGGTTGGTTTTTAGCAGTTAGGGTCTCTGAACCAAGTGTAAAATATCTGCCTGTGAGGCATGAACTCTGTCTGTGGGTCAAACCTTTAACTCCGTGTCGTTGCACCCCCTCCCCCCCAGACCCGAATGGCAGAACCGCAGGAAAAGAAACCCTCTCCACCGTTCGTCGTGTAAGTACTTCTTTCAAGAATGTTCGAAAACTGTGTTTTTCTTTTATTTGGGTATTTTAAGCATGTCACATTCGAACGAGCAGTTAGACGCTTTTACGGAGACCCGTCTCCCTCCCCGTCTCAGGCTGGCCCACCGAGAAGCCGTACAGTGGAGACGCACCCAGATCCAAGGGAGTGACACTTCGGACGATAACGATGAAATCGACGACATCGAATGGGGCCCCGCCACTGAGTTATAGACTGTGTGCACTTCAAACATCGGCACGGCCTCCTTTTGAGAGAACAGAATGGATGTACATAGTTATACTGACCCCCTCCCCGTGTGATTTTTGATACTGCAGCCATTTGAAGTACAGAATGTTGAATTCAGGTGTGGAACATTTGAGGGGATGGTCCAACAACCCATTGGTATTAGCTAAACAGTAGGACATTGCTACACCTAAAACATGCAATGGGGATATCTAAACCTGTTTTATTTTTAATGTACATTTTTTTTTTAAATAAAAAGACTTTTATAAATTAAGATGATCCTAGTTGTTATGGTTTGAAGAATTGTTTTTGAACTGATACAGTCATGGCTTTAAACGTCAATCCTTCAGAATAATGGACTTGTAAATAAAAATGAGTTGTCCCACATTTTCAGAATGTGGGTTCGCAGAGATTAAATGTATTTTTACTAAAGCACAGTTGGTATTTCTGTTTTAGTTGCATAAAAAGTGTATACTTCTGAACGGCTCTGCGTTGATCCGCTCACACCTAACAAAACGATCGCTCAAATTTTATTGAATCGCCAATAAATCGCGTCCGATTGCACTTCGGTACTGTACCACTAATTTGTTTCCTGCCACCTCTTCGAATGCCTGCTTGTAATATCTTACAAACTAAAGAAATGTCGATTCCATGAAAACATCTAGTCTGTTAGATAAGGAAGAAGGTTTTTCGCTGCAGGTGAATGTCAAACGTGTATCGGGGCGAACAAATCTACAGCTTTGGGTCTTTTGGGGGGTGCATGCTAAATGATTATTAACGAAAATGGCATTAAAAGTCCGGTTGGGGCCGATCGAGGCCACATGCTTGCCCGTGTTGTTCAAGAGCGGGGCAGGAAACCCGCAACCCGTCATTTAAGTACTGCTCATCTCTCCCTCCTTCCTTCCCCCTTATGAGCAACTTTTGGTGTGAGACGCTTTATTTCCGAGTCTCTTCGTTGGTTTCTAGGTCGCATGGCGTTATATTGCAAATGAGTATTTTTTGAGTGTAGTAAGGTTATTCTCAGTAATGGGTTCTATTTACACAGCAGCGATGCCCATTCGGTAGTTGCTGTTGGCTGGCGCTGACACGGACCGGTCGCGGTACCTTAATTCCGAGCTCCGAGCCCGGCTGCTATGCCTCACCGCTTCACCTCGTCCTGATTCACTTATTACAGTGTGAATTAAGGGTCATGATGAAACGTGGGGTCGGAGGCAAATCGAGCTATAGTCCGTACTCGGTTACAGACTACAAGAGCAAGAAGGGCGAACCGAAGGGGAAAAGCAAGCTGGACATCCTGCCGAATAAACCCAACGTGTGGCTCAAGCAGGTAGGCGCCCGTAACACTTTAAAGCACTTTATTTTATTAGCTTGATCTTGTGCATTTCCGTTTTAACTGCCAGTGATTTCTTAGCAGACGTGCACCATTTAATAAAACAGATGGTTTGTGTTCATTCATCAGGGATGTTTGGGTGTGGCATGAAAACAATTTTACATGCGCGGATAAACTTTTTCTTTTCCCTTTTTTACGATATAGAGTATAAGGATATGTGTGCAGGTCTACAGCTATAGGGTCAAGGTGAGGCTAGCCCGGGCAGGTGGCCGCCTGCTCTCCCGGAGCCGCATCCCCCCGCCACTTCCCGCACACTGACGCGGGGACGTTGGCCGTTTTGCGGAAGCTTGTCGCCCCAGCCGAGGCAGCAACGTCTTCCTGTGACATTGCACAAGGGGCGACGCGCCTCCACCCTTAACATCATTTATTAATAATTCGGTAGATACTTGTACATATATATTCTATTAACTTTATCCCCTTAGTACCGAGTTTTAGTTATGTCTATTTTTCCTGACTTATTATTTTGTATTTTTCCTTTTTTATATATATAAAAAAATCTTGTTCAAGCGATCATTTATAATATAGCAGCGTATAGTATAGCATTTAAAAAGAAGCTCCTAGGGGGCCATGCATCATCCGCAAAGTGGCTGTGGTCTTAAAAACTGGTGCTTGTTTTAGGTAATGGGCCGTATTAAGCAGCAACGTATTAAGTAACACCTGTTTACTAACATGAAACTGATTACATCCGCGTCCTCTTTTTCTCTGCGCTATTGATGTTTTCGGATTATTCTGTAATTTTTTAATGGGTCTAAAAGAGATCGCCAGTTCCCAGTGTCTGGCTTTAATACTACTCTCTAAAATCCTTTGTTAGTCTTGCATAACATTTCGTTCTTCGGCAGACGAATCTTATCCAAATCCCCACTCCGTTATTCTGCTGGATGTTGGCGTAGCGCTTTTTCAGGTTAAGTGCTTTGCTCATGCGCACAACACTTGGGATCGGAAACAACCACTTTCAGGTTCTAAGTACGCGGCCTTAAGCGCCCTCTTCCGTGCTTCAGTTTCTCAGCCACAGGTAGTGCTGTATTTTGCGTCCTTTCTGGTGGGCTGATTTTTAACATACATCCATCTTATCCGTAGCTTTGCCACCTAGGGTAGGATACAAGGCAGGGGCCTCCACTCTGGATGGCGTGTCACACCATCATCCTGCATGTGTAGATCATTCTCACAAACTTTACAGTGAAATATAAGTGTTACGGCAAAAGACAGTGTGTAATTTGTTTGTGTAGAGCAATTGACATTACCTTAAGTTTTAGGTGTATTAAAATTGTCCGGTTTAACGATTATTCTCCAAATAAATAGCCAAAAATCTTATTGCTGTAAGACATAGCACAAAACTATAGTTTCAACTACATTGCATGTACCCCCTTATACGCAGTCAATCAATCATAAATGACCTATGTTATTTGAGGATGATTCCTACAGTAACAGTAATGAACACTGCACATGGTATTTCGTGTTGCTAGGTCACCTGGATATGGTGGGTAAGGCTGAAGAATGCTTGCTGGGTTTTCTTCTGTTCAAACATTTTCCTGTATTTTCTCTCCACCTTTTTCATTTTATATTGTTTAGTCGGCAGGAGACCTTTTACTTTTCACTATGCATATCTATATATTATTTTAAGAAATAGACATACAATTTATTGGAACTACCGCTATTGCATAGACCAGAACTATTCAAATCACGGTCCTCAGGGCTGATTTCCCAGCCTTCCTGTACCTGTGAGCCAGGCGTGAAGCCCCTGTGGCCAATCAGAATCAGTCATTATTAAGCTAACTTCCTGGGAGAACTGAAAACACGGTCTGGATTTGGAATGAGGAGCCAGATTTGATGAGCCCCGCTATAAAGAGAAAATGGGCGTGTGGTGACGACCCAAACTCGCACTAACACTCGCACACCATGCGACAGCTTCACCAGTTCGCCCAGCGGTATTTTGATGGGACTGTGTGACTCATCCCCCCTCCCTCTCCACTGTGTCTCCCAGCTGTCAGTTCTCCAGGAGCAGCCTCCCCAGGACGTGCTGGATCCCTCCCACGCTTCCCCCACCAGCCACCCGAACCCGTCCCCCTCCTGCCCGGGGACCCCCCTGGCCCAGCACGCCCGGCTGGCCGGCAGCGCTTCCCCCCTGGCCACTCTCCGACGGTCCTCCACCTGCCACCAGCCCAGCACCGCCGGCTTCCATGTGCAGTCCTGGGTTTTCAGCAAGGGCCTCAAAAGAGGCGCGGCCGCTCAGGACGCCCCCGCCGAGTGTGGCGAGGGGCCGGCGATCGAGGTGGAGGACATCCCCGCCCTGCTCCAGGAGGTGGCGTGCTTCGCCGAGGCCGTGGAGAAGCTGAAGGACGTGGTGCTGGCAGAAGGTGAGATGCTCACGCCGGCCCGTCTCCTCCACCCTGTTAGCGCGGCGGCTAACTGCGGTCCGGGGACCAGGCTGCAGCTCCAACGTCACACTCTACATTTACCTTTAGTCGACGGATGATTTCGTCCACAGTGCCATACAAGTGAGGCAAATGGCACATTACAGACATGTATGTTGTCATATATGAGTCAACTAAGCAGGAGTTGGGTTAGGCTGAACTCCAATGAAAGCCCAGGTATGCGTGTTAGCAGCAGTGGAACAGGAGGTAAACGAGACTTATAACAAAGCAGGAACCTAATAGGACCATTCAAGGGGCACGACTGCAACATGAAAACATTCAGGGCAGCAACTTCATACACAAGCGCTGCCACTTATTTAGGGTGAGTCCGGTCGCAAAGAGAGGTGTCAGAATGAAGCGAAGACGCACACAGGAAGTATTCGAACTGCAGAAAACAATTGTCATCATGAAAAGAAAAGTGAAATCTCAGATATTTCTGGCTTTTCATGGTTCCCAAATAGAGGTCGCATGGTCACCGTAACTTAACACGGCGTGGTGTGAGACCTTTTTACATAAACGCGGAGGATGTGCGATTTCGTCCGAACCGCCGAGTCCGACAGAGGGCAGCGCGATGTTCCGCTCGAGGGAGAGCGACCTTCCCCCTCACACCAAAGTGTTTCTGCAGCAAAACCACACTCCTGCAGGAAGCCCTGGCAGCTTTTAGAAAACGCCGTGCGCTTCTACGAAATCCGCCAGCAGCCCTGGTGTTCTGTTTGCCGCGTGCTGCGCGTTAAAGGCGCCCAGGGGCAGAGCCGGCATCGTCAATGCCACTTTCGCGTTTCATTTGTGTTAGTGCATATGTAGTAGAATCGGTATCACGTGTGTATGCGTTTGTTCGGGGGGATTCTAGGATCTGACCCATAAGGGACTCTGCCGCCAGTGACATGTACAAAGTCATAGTAATCCCCTGGGTCCTAGTGTCCGAGGCAGCTGTATATGCCATGTCACATGTTGATGGATGTTTTTGAAAATGAATGAGCTGTTTTATTTAATTAGTGTAGATTTATTTGGGGGGTCTGTATAAAACCTAACATTATATATCATACTAGCTACTTTTAGATAAGAAGTCTTTCTGTCTTCCTGTCTTTTTTAGGGTTATCTTTAAGAACAGGGTGTAATAGAACAGGAAGGGCTGCTGAAGTAGCATGAATGTTGAATGTGAAATATGCCTTTCTATGTGTGCTTAAGTTCAAGTTAAATCAGCTCTGAGCTGTGTTTTAGTGTTAGGCCCGTAACATCGTGTCGTGCAATGACAAATCATGGTACAACTTCACTACGATTTGAATCGTGGCAATAAAGAATGAACTGTGAAACAGCTCAACTACTAATAATTTAGTAATCTCCTACTTTTTCTCTCTGTAATTGCATTGTTTATATAGCAGAAGGTGCAATAACTTATAGGTGCAATAACTAGCATGTCCCCCTAGCAGCCGGCAAGTAATGGGACTTTATGGCGAAAAGGTTTTTAAGAAAAGTCCTGTTTGCATCCCCGTTTCCAAAAAGTCGGGACGCTGTGTGAAATGCAAATAAATAAATGCAAAGATTTGCAAACCATATAAACCCATATTTAATTGAAAATAGAACAAAGACAATGTATCAGGATGTTTTAAAAAAGTTGTGACAGGGGCAGCGAATGACTGGAAAACTGTGTAATGCTAAAACAAAACACCTGGTTGAATATCTTGAATATGAAATATATTTTTTTAAAAAGCGGGTGGGGGGGGCCCTGATTTTTCCCACGATATAGCCTCGGATACTTTTTGCATTAAGCTGCCTCCTGAGAGGGATGGGGGGGGTTGGGGTTGGGGGCTGGCTGAGAGTCACAGCGTAGCCCTTTTTCAGTTAGACACTGGCGGACATGACCTACGTAAGGCTGCCCCATCATCTGAACACCAGACAGAAGCAGGAAATGCACAGCTGTTGGCTGCGTGCAGGTTCCCGGCTCTGTGTCTAAGGCTGCAGTCGCTGCTTCGCAGTGCAAGCGGATGCCGCCAGAGACCCACAAGCCTTGCTGCCTGAGCCGGCTTAGCCCCACGACTCATAGCTGCCGTCTCGCGACTCCCGGCTTCCTCTGTGCCCTGATTTCCTTACAGACGAGCGGGAGAACCGACAGGCCCTGGCCCACGAGTGTCTGGGAGAGGTGCTGCGGATCCTGAGGCAGGTTTTTGGCGCATACCCCCTCCTCAACACGGTGGAGACCCTCACCGCGGCCGGCAGGCTCATCTCCAAGGTCAAAGGTAGGCTGAGTGCAGCCAGAGCCCCTCAGTCCTGAGGTTCATCGGCGGTGAGAGGAATGTCGGGTGAAAGGGAACGTGATGCTCAGCGCCGGCCTGCATCTGTCTGCTCTCAGGGTTCCACTATGAAGGCTGCGGCGACGTGGAGAAGAAGGACTTTGAGAAGGCTGTGGAGATGATCGCCGTGGCTTTCAGCAGCAGGTGGTTGTCTCCGGGGGTCCCAAAAAGCATTATGGGGTGTATTGGAAGTTCTGATTGGATGGATAGATGGATGAATGGATGGGAAGAAAGCTACCAAAATATTATTTCTATGGGTATTTTATGCAAGTTGAATATTGTTTATGAGTATAAGTTCCTGGGCCTATTTGCGCTTTTTCCATTGCCACCAAGAACTGAGTTGCATGAATTAGCTAATTCCTCTAGCATTTGATGCTAGCATAACACAGTGATTCTCACAGATGTGCTAGAAAACTGGAACTTAGCACATGATGCACAAAGTACATAATCGCCTGTCTTCGGTTTTGTGTCACTGTCGCTCTCCAAACCGGGCGACGCCTTTCGGGAGCCGGCCCTCCTGCAGTGGAAAACCAAACTGACCTGACACCGCCTTGTAACTAATACCTCTGCTCAGCCGGTCACCCAGCGGGCGGCACGGGGGCCCCCTACACCCCCCCCCCCCCACATCCCCTAGATGGCAGAGAAAGCCGGCGAGCAGTCACACGCCGTCGAAGGAGAGGTTCCCACTCTGCCTCCAGCAGAGAGTAAACAGGAAGTGGGCCGCGCAGCGAAGTAACCAGAAACAGGAAGCCTCACAGTCATTTAGAACACCTTATTAGAAATCACCTGACCCTGTCTACTGATGCGTATCGGTCCTTTCTCAGATTTCTTGGCTTATGTCTGTAAACATGAACGACGTTTTAGGGGAAATGGACTTCACAAATCTCTTTCTAAAGAGAAAATGAGTTGTGGTGAGCGTCACCATAATAATAGGTGAGCGCGAGAGGGATTTATGTGCTGCAGTGTGTGTGTGATCCCTTACAGGCAACGTCACATCTCATTCATGGCATCAGTGACTCCTGTAACGCGTACGTACTCGGCTGTGACTCACAGCTGCTCTCTGCTTATGTTTCAGTGTATGTAACTCTCTCTTTTTTTTATCTGTTCCTAAATAATTTAGTCATTATTATTTAGCTGTTGTTCCTGATTATGTTGTTTCGTTGCTAGGGTAAAGGGCCATTGAGAGCAGGATTGTTTAGGATTTCCCCCGTGCTCAAGATTAAATGTGCTCAATTACTACTTGCGTGTGTCAATAGCGCATGCCAGAGTTTTACCATAATTACTGTAGTATTTGGACACATAATAATGAGGCGGCTGTAGGATGTGCCAACGGCAGAAGCTCAACGGAGAGTAGGAGGGGGTTGCACTGGATCTGCATGCGAGAAATAAGATGTGTGGCGGGGGGGGGGGGGTTGGCAGTCAGCTGAGCACTGGGGTCAGAGGTCAGATTGGCCAGAGGGGTCTGTCAACGTGGCACTCTCACTCAGAGAATCATCATAAGACTGAATGATTGTGCTTCTTTGATCTCATGTCAGCCAGGATTTTTCAAAGCCGGTCTGATCCGGTTGAGTATAAGGTATTCTGTACATTTCCTGCAAAACACTGGTGTGTTCTCTGCAGTGTGATGCCCAGCTCAGCCTTAATGATCTCTCATATTCTCATCTCCCTCTCTTCCCCCGCAAAATTCTCCACTTCCTGTCTGCTTTCCCCTTGCCCTTAATTCCATCTCTCTCTCTCTCGCTCTCTCTCTCTCTCTCTCTCTCTCTCTCTCTCCTTGCCCCCTCACCCGCCCCCTGCAGTGTGTCAGAGTTGCTGATGGGTGAGGTGGACAGCAGCACCCTCCTCTCCCTCCTGCCTACCGAGAGGAGCAGGGTGAGTCTGTGTTTTTGCCGTCGGCATGGCGACGTGCCGCACGCGGCTGGTGGTTTTGCACGCACGCGGTTTCCTGGCAGCGTGAAGATAAGAGGCTTCAGTGCCCAATCCTGGTGACTGCTGGGAATGGGGGGGGGGGTGCTCTGCATGGGAAATTCTGTTACCCGACCCCATATAAATATGACAAAAAATCATTAGAAATTTGAAGTATTACCATTCTGCATATGACAATATATTTTCACATGTATGGTGTGACTGTATATTCAGACGTTTACTGTGTGACTCTATATTCTATTAAAACATCCTGATGTCCTGAATATTGGGGTTGAGGATGATGTATTAATGATGCCGACATTATGTTCAGCTCTGTACCTCCTGAGATGCTGACCTGCTTCCTCTGTCCTGAAGTCACTGTCTGTCACCCCCGCAGTCTTTGGAGAACCTGTACGGATCCGTGTCGGGAAAGGGGACAAACTCATCGCTAAGTCCCAACGACCCTCCACATACCAGTAGGAATCTTTTCCTTACACTTTCTCTCTTTCGGTGTGGGAGCATTCAGTTCCTTCTCTTATTCTCTCTCTATCCTTCCTTCTATATGCTTCTTTCCTCCTCTGAATCGCTGAGAAAGGGCTGGAGGGGTTTTGGGCTGTAATATATCCAAACTGCAAACCTGATTGGCCGGTTTGAGATTGCAGCGAGGCAGTGTCAGGAAGTTGGGAGGCTGTTGCCGTGGGGACCTGCGCCAGGGTGCACTGCAGGTCACTGCAGCCCGTGTGTGTTTCCCGCAGCCCTGAGCGCCGAGGAGGTGGACATCGTCCTGCAGCGCAGCGAGGGGGGGGTGGAATCCGCTCTGAGCTACGCCAAGGGACTCTCCAAGTGTATGAAGGACGTGATTGGCTACGTGGAGAAAAGATCAGCTCTGGGTGGGTAGTTTGAAATCTGTCATGGTGGAAACTCCCCACTGAGGCAAAACCTACCCAGAATGCCAGGCAGTGTGCATGATGGGGCAACTGGGCGCAGTTAGTCCGCAGTTTAACTCACTGTTTGCACAGTTATCCTTCCACGGTCCAGGCACATGCAGTCAGTTAAAATGTCTGTAGATTTCCTGGAGTGTGCGTGGTGTGTCTGAGAATGCGTGCTGTGCGCTCACTGCTGCGGACTCACTGCTGCGGACTCACTGCTGCGGACTCACTGCTGCGGACTCACTGCTGCGGACTCACTGGGACCCTGTACTGCAGTGCGGTCATGCACTGAAAACCGCCGGCTCTGGATTTTGCGGACAGCCGTTTGTAAATGTTGAAATGTGTAAGCTTCCATATTTCGCGTTACATCTTTATCAGCTGGTAAGTAAATGCGCGTTTCGTCATACCAGGTCAGGGTTTAGCATCGGCTAAAGTCAAAACGCAAGCAGGCTGTGCAGGTTACAGCACCTCGATACCCAACGTGGGACAGTCAGCCGCTGCCGACATTGGGATGTGTCTCTCACTGTCTTTCCGGTCGCTTCTCTTTTGTTACACAGAGATGGAATTAGCCAGGGGCCTGCAGAAGATCTACCAAGCCTGTAAACCGAGCTTTGAGCAGGTAATTCCCCTTTACTAACCGGCGAGTAGAGCTGCTTCGGGCTAAGATGCCCACTGTGGTGTAGAATCGGCATGTCGTGTGACTGTCGAAACACGGAAACGGTTTCGCCGAGGTGACGGGGCCGTCCTGTGGTGACGTGTTGCCGGCCCTCTGTCCCCCACAGCCACACATGCCGTTCATGTCTGTCTACAACCTGGCTTTGGAGCAGGACCAGGAGCAGAGCTTGGGGGTTCTGCAGGCCTTGGGAGCCCTGCATGTCCAAAACTTCATCCAGGTGAGGTGGGCGTGGCCTATGTGTGTGTGTGTGGGAGGGGGTGTGGCCTATGTGTGTGGGGGATGTGGCCAGTGTGGGACCGGTGCTGATTGGGGGACGTGTCTCTGCCCATAGCCGCTGGTGCAGCGCAAGCTCGATCACGAGAAGAAGTGCAAGGAGCTGAAGGATCTGTGGCAGCGTGCCCGCAGGAAGCTGGTGAGGACACGCCCACCTGGCCACCCCACCCCCATCCCTGCCACCCCTGCGTCACAGCTATGCGTGTGCGCCCCCTTCAGGCGGAGGCCGAAAGCAACCTGCGCAAAGCCAAGCAGGTGTACCAGGCGCGGTGCGAGGAGTACGACAAGGCCAGGGCGGCGGCCAGCCGGGCCGAGGAGGAAGGTGGCGGCTCGACAGCCAAGACGCTGGACAGGAAGCGGAGGCATGAGGAGGAAGCGCGTGGCAAGGTCACACACACACACACACACACACACACACTGCCTACTGAGAAGCCTGTCTGTCTGTCTGTCTGTCTGTCTAGTGTCCTCAAATCAAAGGATGAAATATTACAAAAAAACAGACAATGCAAACCCCACTTTACTGGTTCAACTTTAATACAAACTGGCCATTAGAACATGGCTGACAAGTCAGGAATGACACACAGCACCATCTTTCCAAAATTGACCAGATGCTTGTTTATCTAATAATGCCCCCCCTCGTTGGCCGTATGCGTACAGCTACGTGTTCGGGGTACAACATCAGAGATTTGAAAGTCCTCCTCACCCGGCTGAGGTCATACCTGTGTGTTCCTCATCCATCTGCGGCGCAGAGCAGAAGCCGGTCCGGGTCGCCGTCTGGGGATCCGTACCTTAACGGCCGCCTGTCCCCCGCAGGCGGAGGAGTCGGAGGCCACTTACCGCACCTGCGTCGCCGACGCCAAAACCCAGCACCAGGAGCTGGAGGACACCAAGGTCACCGTGCTGCGGCTGATCCAGGACGTCGTCCGGCAGAGCGACCGGGCCCTGAAATCCGTGAGTCCGGGGGCCCGGGGGGTGGGTGGGGCCAAGGCCTCCCCTGACTGACCTCTGACCTCTGACCACCGATCCCCGGGCTCGCCCTTCCCCAGGCCACCGTGTCCTACTGCCGGCTGATGCACCTGCAGACGGTGGCCCTGCCCGTACACTTCCAGGCCCTCTGCGAGAGCAGCAAGCTGTACGAGCCGGGCCTGCGGTACGCCGCCTACGTGGAAGGGCTCTCGGCTGCCGAGGAGCCAGAGGCGCAGTACGACTTCGAGCCCTACGTCTCCCCCACGCAGTGAGTGCTGCGCTCTCACATAATGGGCCTTTTGTTGTCAACTGTCGCTGAATCGCGCTCACTGCGGCTCGGTGGACACCTGTCACTGGCACTGGTGTCGCAGTGCGTATTGTTCCCGTGTCTTTTCCCCTGTGCCCTGTACCGTTTAGTATACGAGAACCACTAATGTACTGGCAAACTGTCTTGTCGGACGCCTTGCGGCACCTGTCTCGTGAAAGGCGCCATACGTACATGTAAATTGAATTGAAATGGAAATTTAATGCTTTCTCCGAAGGTACGAAACATTCTGATTTGAACTGGCTTCCAGGTCTGCCAAGCCCTGCGCGGACGGCACGAACGCAGAGGGCCACGACGGCGCCGAGCCCTCGAACCCGGCGGGCCGCGGCGAAGCTGTTTCCGCCGCCGGCAGTAAGCAGAAACACGGTGAGGGCCGGGAGACGGGGAGTGTGTCCGAGGTCACCTCCAGTGAGGAGGCGTCTCCGTGATCGTCACCATCTCCCTCCCCCCTTCGCGCCGTAGGGCGGGGCCACCAGCCCAACAAATCGTGGCCTCCGGTGCTGAACGACACAGACAGCATGGGGGAGCGCAGCAGTCTGGGGTCTCCGACCAGCAGCACAGGTACTGGGGCAAACTTCCTGGCGCCTTGTACGCGGCCGTCTTGTATTCCCCGGGATTTCGTTTGACTCTGTGGAAGCCGGCCGGCACGGGCAGATATACCATGGTGCCGTCGTTTTCAGGGGATGTCAGGACGGTTCCCAGGACCCTCTCCAGCGGGACCATGTCTTCCACGGAGGAGCTGGACGACAAGGAGAACAGCATCGTGTCTTTTGAACACAGTGAGTCCGCCGTCGCGCTGTCAGCATAACCCTCTCACAGACCCTCAGCTGGTGAGCCCGGAAAATGGGCTGGACCCCCCCGGTTTGAACCGCTTCTGTCTGGCAGGCATGAACGGCATCGAGGCCGAGACTGCGACGCCAACGGGGCCGTTCCGCAACGTGGGCCTGTCCAAGGCTGCGCAGACGCACCGGCTGCGCAAGCTGCGCGCGCCGGCCAAGTGCAGGGAGTGTGAGAGCTACGTGTATTTCCAGGGGGCGGAGTGTGAGGAGGTGAGCCCCCCCCCCCCCTCGTGCTGGTGTCCATGGAGACGCAGATCGCCATTGGTCCATCATGCCCGCCTGTCACCTGTGACGCTCACCCAGAAGCTCCTCCCCCCCCCACACAGTGTTTGCTGGCCTGTCATAAGAAGTGCCTGGAGAGCCTGGCCATCCAGTGTGGGCACAGGAAGCTGCAGGGGCGCCTTCACCTCTTCGGACGGGACTTCACCCAGAATGCCCACTGCAGCGCCGAGGGCGTCCCCTTCATCGTCAAGAAGTGCATCCTGGAGATCGAGAGCAGGGCGCTGAAGGTGAAGGTGAGGAACGGTGGTGGAGGTGTCGAGGGGCGCGGCCCGGCCCGGCACGACCCGACCCGCGCGCCGCCTTCACGCCTTCTGCCCCTCTAGGGTATCTACAGGGTGAACGGGGTGAAGACGCGCGTGGAGAAGCTCTGCCAGGCCTTCGAGAACGGAATGGAGCTGGTGGAGCTTTCTCACGCCTTCCTGCACGACATCAGCAACGTGCTGAAGCTGTACCTGCGGCAGGTGTGTGTGGGACGCTCCTTCTGTTCGTACCTCCCGCTGAAGTTTGAGGAGCGCCGTCTTAACACCCCCCATGCCGCCCCCCCTCCCCAATTACCTTTACAGCTACCGGAACCCATCATGCCGTTTCAACTCTACAGCCGCCTGATGGGTTTGGCCAAGGAGAGCCTGCAGGCGGAGCCTCCTGACAGAGAGGAACCGGGGAAGAGCCTGGTGGACCTGGGCTCGGAGACGAACCCCGACCTCCTGCTGCTCGTGGACAAGCTGCGGGATTTGGTGAAGGAGCTGCCGCGGGCAAACCTGGCCATCCTGCGCCACATCGTCTGCCACCTGCGGAGGTGGGCGTCTCCGCGGCCGCCGACCGGAAACGTCGCTCCGTCCAGCCACTGTGGCTCATGGGGAATCCCAGGAGGCCGGCTGTTCCTGAGACGCTAGTCCTTCCCAGTCATCACATCCATAATCAGTCAAACCTTAGTCTGATGCGCAGCCCAAGAGTAATTGACCTTCTCGACTTCTGTCGGCTTCATATTTTGAGTTGCAGTCACATGATTCGCTGGTTGGCGTCGGGGGGGCGGGCCATTTGCCTTGACGAGCAGGTGTGCCGTATTATGTGGCCGATCGGCGTACACGGCCATGGTTTTCCGCGAAACACGTCAGCCATTTATTCTGCCGTGTCATCACGGAAGAGTCTACCCTCCCGGCTCCTGGTCCGAATGTCACGCAGTTCCTCCGTCTCCCTCAGGGTGGCGGCGTTTGAGGAGCACAACAAAATGAGCCCGAGAAACCTAGGGGTCGTGTTCGGGCCCACGCTGATGAGGCCGCGGCCCACTGGGACCACCGTCACGCTGTCCTCGCTGGTCGACTACCCGCAGCAGGCCCGCATCGTGGAGATGCTCGTGGTCTTCTACGGCTTCATCTTTCCAGCCGGGTCTGGGGACTCGAGTCAGCCCACCTCCCCGACCCACAGCCACGTCACACATCCATGCGGTGAGATTCATTAAAGGGCGAAAGCCCCGCTTGCATCCTGCCGCGCGACCTGCCATTTTTCGGTGGCTATCAAGTGTCGCATTTCGGTGACACTAACAATGCACGTCGGTCATGCTGTTTGATTGATGATGGGAAATGGGATCCGGG
The DNA here is from genome assembly GCA_015164015.2 of Brevimyrus niger. Classification (NCBI taxonomy): domain Eukaryota; kingdom Metazoa; phylum Chordata; class Actinopteri; order Osteoglossiformes; family Mormyridae; genus Brevimyrus; species Brevimyrus niger. Next base: position 182,729 of record JAABNY020000147.1, read on the forward strand.
GGGGTCGGCGGCAGATGCTGAAGGGGCGCTGGCGTGACTCATCGAGCCCTGCGCATTGTACCGGCGCAGCCATCTGCTAACCCCGAGCAGTGTTATTTACCAAAGAAACCCTAGAACCATATTGGGAGTTTGTTGCGATGTGACGCAGCGCCCTCTGTTGGCCGTGCTGGTAATGCAGTCGGGTTAACCTTCAGAATCATGCTCTTTTAAGGCAAGCTTCTGGGCCGCTCTGACTCCTGTGAGCGGTTCCTGGATTCGGACGGCGACCCCAAACCAGCAAGAGGAGGGAGTCAGGGTGCTCCCCACAGTCCGGATGGACAGGAGAAGGTGACGTACGCTGTGGGTGACCCGTCAAGTCCCACGGGAAGCAGGGACTCCCCTGGCCAGCCCCCAGCCTCAGGCAGCGACCCCCATTGACGATGGACTCTGGGGAAGCTGAAGAACTTGCCTCCTCCTCGGAATAGTGTGAAGTCACACTGCCTGTGACCTGTACTACGCAGCGGGGTTACTGGCTTATCGGGGTAACTTATCGGGGTCTGATTTAAGGTACCACAGTTTAAATGGACTCCATATTCATTCACTTACATTTTGCCCAGACCACCTTAAATCCGAGAAGTTACCCCGATAAGCCAGTAACCCCGCTTCGTAGTACAGGCCTCTGGCCCCATGCCTCTGTGATGTAATGCGTGTGAGGTGACTGTGGCACAGGATTAGGGGGTCCGTGCTCATTTTAGAGCTACCTGACAGTTACCAGTGACTTACGCATTCATAGCTCTTCTGTCTGCTTATCTTCCTCACCAAGCAATTTTTTTTCCACAAGCCCATATCCATCCGTCTTCCAAAACCATTTGTTCGGGACGGGGGAAAATGTCTGGATCTCAGGCAGCACGGAGGACACCCCCGTCTTTCTCAGGACCCACGCCGTTCATGCCACAAGGACAGTTTGGAGACACCGATTTGATCATGCCTGTGATTTTTGGACAGTGAGAAGTCATACTGGGGGAAAATGCCAAGACTGAACATACGGCAGCGGGCAGCCGGGGTGCAAACCACAATTCCCAGTCGCGCACCCCAGTGTCGCACATCTCACAACTACATCTTAGAGAACAGAAACATCCTATCATACATCCTCCTAGCAACACTTTACCTGATGGGGCACAAACATCATAGTCCGCATTATGCTACTAATGCATCCATTGACCACAAACTAAATCTTAGTTACATACTGATATCATGATAATTCATTAATGAATCATAAGATGTTTTATCCCGGGCAGTTACTATATTTAACACTGTACTTCTATAAATCCTGTGAACTACTGAACGTACTAAGGAATTGGCAAGGAACGAATAACACGTGAAATGCTGATCTCATGTTTGTTCATTATTAATGAATTGTGACATCTTTTATCTCAAGTAGCAACCATATTTGTTCATGATTTGTACGACAGTAGTAAATGGTTTTATTACGAAGTATCTGTGCCCCCTCAAGTAAAATGTTAGCATCTTCCCAATGTCCTGCCAAGGGGAATCCGGTCTTTTCCCCTAATAATCCTAGAGACGTTGTCAGGTACTCAGTAAGACCAATGTGGTCTTGGCCTTTTCTGCAGTTCGTGTGGTTATAAGGAGCACAGGAGGCAGAGCAACAATGTTTATTATACAACTGCAAAAAGACGGTACTTTAAGTGGGAAAAGCCACGCCGCGCTTACTGACTGATTCAAATGCTGCTCAGATGTTTCTCTACCAGTGATATTGACTTTGTCACTAGTGTGTAACCATTCACCAGTATGAACTTTGATAAGGTGTTTTCATTGGTTCCAGTGATGATTCACAAGTATTGGAAGCTGTAATGTCACTGACCTGTAATATATATATATATTTTTTTAAATGTGGTTCATCATAAAATTGCCTGAAAAGCCCTTAATTTAAAAAAAAGAAAAAAGTGGAAAAAAAATGTAATGTGAAAAATATTTTTTGGAGTCTGCAGTGGGGTGAATAGCTGGAGGGGAAACGAGGCCAGGACACTGCATTTGGAGTATAAAAATCTATATAAAATCTATGAATAAAATGGCCAGGAATACTTTCTTACAATGCATTACAAGATAAAAGGGTGAATTCATGAAAAGCTGCCATTTCAAAATTTGCCCCATAGCTAAGGAGCATCCTAATGTGCATCTGCATCCGTCTGTAGGTAGGGGCAGGTACAGTTTATCTGGCTGTAGGTAGGGGCAGGTACAGTTTATCTGGCTGTAGGTAGGGGCAGGTACAGTTTGCCTGTGTAATAAACCAGCCAGTGTAGGTGGGACAAAAGTCGTCCAGCATGTTCTTCTCATTTCCATCATTTTAAAAAATGGATTAATCATTCCCACCCAAAAAAATTGGTTCCCAGATCAGACCAGTCTGGCGAGCTCATGCTGTACTTCAGGGAAGCAAATAAGGTGAGTAAATATTGACTACATCCTAAAGGCTACACTCCTCTCCCTCTGAGGCCCTTGAGCTAACATTTAACGAAAGCCTGAGCTTAGCCACTGTTCCTATTACCCGAAACCACATTTCAGTATCTGAGTTCCGTCAAAAACAGTTTTAACTTTATTTAATATATAAAAAAAAAATCCAGCACAAAAAAATGAAGCAGTAGGTAATTCAGTGAACCAACACAACAGAAATATTTAAGGGCTCTTCTTCCGGGGGACTGGGAGACCCCATTCTCTCTCTCTGGGTCACAGCCCAGCAGTCACCAGTAGCAGTGGGCGATGGGTCAGCATACGCAGGCTCAGCACTCCTGCGGGGACACGGGAGCTCAACTCGGGGGGTTTCAGCGTCGCATCTTTATATTATCCGAGACTAAATCACTAAGCAAGCGTTTCCTAACCTGGCCGCCAGGGACCCCCAGACGGTCTGTAACTTTCCTCCTTCCCAGCTCCCAAGTTGGGAAAATAGAGAGGTTTCCAAGCCCAGTAGAAACAGAGCAAACAGTTGGGAGCTGGGAGGGAGCCCCAGAGCGTGTGGCGGCCTGGGCGTCCCACAGGACTGGACTGGCAAACACTGCATGAAGCAACAGCGAGACGGGAGAAGTGACCCAGACAGACACTCACAGCAGCCTCTACTGTACCAGCCGATAGGTGATATACCGTCCTGCCGTCTCACTCGGCCTGATGATCTTCACTACCTGGTGGATTAATGGAACAGTTAGCACGTCTGTATCGGTGTTGCCATGACACGATGAGTCTGAGGGGGAACCTGCCTCTCACCTGCCCCCGTTTCAGTCCGAAGTATCGAGCGACTGGGTCACCAGCTTGGATTCTGGGTAGCTGGCTCTCCTTGAGCTTGCTGAGGGTTAGTGGAGGTCAGGAGGTAGCAAACGCCTTTGTGGTAGAGTGGAGCACCGTTTCTAGCTAACCTGGTCCTCGGGGACCCAGAGACGGTCCACGTTCTTGTCCCCTCCCAAGGAAAAACATGCACTGTCTGCAGGTCCCCTAGGGCCAGACTGGGAGTAGAGTAACAAAGTCACATGACCAGGTTTAAAAGAGAAGTGAGGCTGGTCGACTAATTTGGGGGCTTAAGCCCGAGAACTCAGTAAGTCAGTACGTCGGTCACAAACTGTGACCGCAAGCTGCACTATTGATGAATGGTGTCAGTACAGCAGTAATATGCAAACAGTGAGGGGAAAGGGGAGGAGGGTGGGGGGGTTAGGCGGCAGGCAGGGCCCCCCATTCCTGCAGAAGGATACTATCGCGCCAGGAGCTCGGTCAGCTCTTCTTTGGTCATCACGATGTGCTCAGGAACAAGCTGCCAGGGGCCAAAGGCAAGAAGGAGGCGCCCATTAGAAACACTCAACAATCACACCCAAC
>JAABNY020000147.1:186680-198426 GCA_015164015.2 Brevimyrus niger
GTGCTCAGGAACAAGCTGCCAGGGGCCAAAGGCAAGAAGGAGGCGCCCATTAGAAACACTCAACAATCACACCCAACAATCACACCCAACTCTCTACAGGCACTGGTACGGCAAGCAAGGCAACCAATACATCAGGGCCTGGGAAAGTACCGTTACCTCCCAACGGCCGCTAGGGTAGGAAAAACACGAGTCAAGTGGGGGAAAACACGACACTAAAAAGTTCACTTAACTGGAAGAACAGATCAGGATGGGAGGGGGGGAAAAAAAAGAACGATAACCTTTTTAAAGTTTCCACTGAAAAAGACTGGCATCCTCAAAGCAAAACGAATGGTAATTATAAAACTTTCAAGTACAGGAACACTGGTACGCAAGACAACTGCTGTTCTTTTTTTTTTAAACTCATTCAGCCCTCAGTGAATGGACCCAGTTAAGTGTCAGTCGGCACAGGAGTGGACTAATCGGAGACTAGTCTCAAGAGTAAAAACCTGTCCCCATTATCGTCTATTCATGTGCTACCTGATCCACATACCATCGTTCGTTCGAATTCTCGCCACACAAAGACCAATCAGCACAGACGCTAAATCGAAAAGAATGTGTGTATATAAATGACTCTGCCCGGGGCAGTGTGCTTCACCCCCTTACCTCGTGCTCTGTGATGTTGATAAGAAGCTCCTGTTGGAGAAACTGTTCCAGGATGTATTTGGGAGCCATGTCTACTAGAGACTAAGGGCAGAAACATCAAATTAACTCACGATCTGCATCGTCCTTCCTTGTGAAGACTAGACGAGACGCATGTTTCAGGGCAGACTGTGGTACCTGCTTTGCCGAAGGCGTCATTCCCATCTGCACCACGATAATAGCCCGTGTGATATTCTCCTCTTGCATCCGCTGGCAATACATCTTGATGGTCTTAATGCCCACCTTGGGCTCTTCTGCAGGACATATAATGGAACGGTCTTAGGTCTTTGTCTCGTCATTTAATAGTTGTGGGTGTCTGTCGACAGCCCTACACCATAAAAGGAAACCTTACGGCTTGAAAGAAATGCATTCAGGTTTTTGACTAAATGGACTGGGATTCAAAATCCTCAAAATTAAGAAGCGAATATCTAATATAGCTTAAAATATCAATATGTTGCAGGAGATATCTTGGAAAGCTATATAAAAAGCTAGGAAAGTATGAGATATAGAAATAATACCCTGCTGAATAAAAAAAAAATAATTAAATTCCTTTTATGTGTGAAAAAAGGGGCCACGGAATTTCAGTGCAGGAGAAAATTTGCCTGTGAATTTCAGGAAGCCAATATCTGCAGTGACTGCAATAGTGGTTTTAGCTCCATGAACACAATGAATGTTTTGGGCAATCGACAGACAGCCAGCGTCATGGGATGCAATGCAGTGGCTGACATACCGGGGAAGAAAACAAACATCTGGTCTGTGGGGTCGTCGTTGTGGGCGACCAGCACGGTGAGGTCAGTGCGCCGGGGTCGGCCCTCGCTGGGTTTGTCACCAAACTGGCCCTTGAACTCATCTAGGGTCTGGTCCAACTCATCCTGGGTCACTAGGTATCCACGATCATGGCACAGCTAACGCGCAGAGACAAAATCTGTTGTTATGATTGAAAGTCATATTCTACAGCTTCGAACATCATAATCAGCGTATTTCATGAAAGTACTTTTCAAACTAATTTAATAACTAAAATATCCTTTACACGTGTTAATACTTACACGCATATGATTCATATTTGTTACAAAACTCAAAATCGAATTGTACACTGATATACGTTCCGTAATTTACGGCATCGTCTTATTTTTATGTTCACCAAAAACCACGGCAACCTGCTTTCTGTTTTTCTACTATAACAACAGTAAGAAAGCAAAAGAATAATAATAACATGCCCGATGGAGAAGTGACATTTTCCATTGTTGTAGGTAAGAGACGAGCGAGAAATTAGTCAGTAATGCTTTAGGTGTATAAGATAACGTTTTTTTTTTTTATAACACTTTAACTCAATAGTTTTAATACCGTTTCAAACACTGGTTTCTTTATTGTTTAATGAATACAGCAGTTGCTAAGTCGCTTTGGTATGCATCTAAAAGTTTATACATCTAGTTAGAGAAAAGTAGCTATTTGTATTTCCACAGAAAAAGAAAACGATATTCATAATAAATGTAGTATAGATTATTTTCGTATAACTGCTTTTTTCAGTTATGGCCAGAAATCGACCTGCCTATGACAAATTAAACTGTCGCCTTGACCTACCTGCATTATTGTTTTCCTAATTTTCCATAACCTATAAGTCTCCTCTTCGTCATCCATAATAAAGATCTAGGTTTCACGAGCTAAAAACAGAAAAACAAGGGTAATCGTACAATTATTGCTAATTTCCTAAACACATACGCACGCTTCTGGAAGTGTAAACCGGCATCCTCTGCGAGGAGAGATCACGTGATGTCGCGATAAGGACCATGGAAAGGCGTCCACGTTTTCGCCTGTATTTTAAGTGCGTTTTATAACGTAATTATAAAAGATATATCTGCTTATGTGATAGAAAATGAATATTTTACACCATATAAATCGTTCCTGGTTTCGGTAAAATACATGGTTATGTTGTACATTTTTTCTAAACTTGTTTCTTTTTTATATTCATGTTACATGGTTCATGTTTGAAATGCTAGGATGTTATCAGATACCGTATTCTGTCGAGAAAAATTAGATGTGAACTGTAGAAATCAACCTTCTTTTGAAAATATCAATTGATTGAGCCATTCATGCAACTTGTGACAGTTTGGAACAGCAGTTCGCTTTCAGCCTTTCGATCAGACCTACCAAGGGTGGATGACTGGCAAAAGTTTGCTGGAGAACTGGCTTCTTTGGAGGTTGCCATGCTGGAGCTTCTGAAATTTACAAATATTCCCTATTTTAAAAGCTTCTCCTTTTAAGCTGGTTAATTTCAGGCTATTTTTTCAGCCAATTAGATGAAGACAAAAATAAACATAAATGGATTGATTCTTTTAATTACGTTTCAGCAAAGCTGACAGTTGCGTGTATTATTGTATGTTTTGTTATTTGCAAACTTGGATTAAAAGAGTAACTTTAAAGAATTTGATTTTGATGGAACTGTTCAGGCATGATTTGGCCCTTTGAACAAGAAAATAATTAACATTGCACTTCTACAAACACTAAAAAGGAAGCTTATCAATTAATCATCCAAGCATGATCTTATATTCACCAGTAAACAGCCATGACTGAACAGAATGGATTAAGTGGGAGACATGTCGCAAAGCTTAGCTGGTAGATGACCCTACCTGTGTAATGTAGCCGTGATAGAGAAATGCAACAAAATGGCAAAACTATTCTTTTTGGGGTGAAATTTAAACATGGACGTGTGAAAATGAAGGGCTTGCAGGAGGGTGAGAATCATGTGAGACTTGCCAGGTCTGAAATCCCCCCCTCAGATATTTTTTGGGGTGAGGGAGAAAACAGAGTTCAGTCAAATCTGGGGAACCTGTGCAAACACAGAGAGCGAGTACCATCACTACAAACGCACAGCCAGCGTGGCGAGATCCCATCCATCCATTTTGTGTAAAATGGGTTGGGGGGGGGGGGGTCCTAACCCTAGGCCGGAAGGCTATAGGCACAAGGCAGGGAACAATCCAGGATGGGGTAGCAGCCCATTGCAGGGCAGACTCACACGCCATTCACTCACATATCGTTCACATACCGTGGCCAGTTCGGCTCCAATTAGCCTCAGCATGTTTTTGGACGGGGGGGCAGAGTACCCAGAGGAAACCCCATGACGATACAAGGAGAACATGCAAGCTCCACACACATAAAATTCCAACAGAGACTCAAACCCTGGTCTCAGAGGTGTGAGGCAACAGTACTAACCTTTCACTGAACGTGAAATACTCTGGTCATGAAGTCTCCTACACAGCGTATTTCAACATATATAGTAATGATCTGTATCTTTCCTGTACTCTGCCGTACTTTATCTGATTTTGCTATTCAAAAGGCACAGTGATTTGTTTTTGATCTTACAGCTGAGTGTGAGAGTTGAGAGGTATCTTCAAGCACTATAGCACTATGTGTTGTTCCTCATCGTCTCTGTAAACAAATGAATATGGCTGCTTTTGTGATGCTTGTTTGCAACAGAATTCCCCTTAGGGTAATGCTTGTTTTCATTTCTCATTCACAGAGGTGGCAATGTTATGAAGTGTAATTCCTGATAAAGGATCCCAGATCGTCATGCTGATGTGAACTGCTGGGACGATTATAAAGCTGTTCGGTGGGCTACATTGTTTTGTGTTTATAAATGTCTACTTGAAGTTTGCTAGTGTGTTGACGTCAATGGAACTGAGCAAATATAAATATTACAGCGACCCTCATTGGAAGTGAATTTAAGAGAGATGGGTGATGGATGTATGTATTATGTAATGCTTAACAAATAAACACTCAACAGATTTTTTAATGTTATTTTTTTACATAGGTTTACATATCAACACCATGTGGAAAATATAAAGGGTGTGCCTATTCAATATTGAATAATTTTGGGATATTCTGGCTTAAATTTCATTCATTTTCAGATGATTTTACAGGATGAATTTTGCAGGATATTGCAGAGGACGAATAGAGGATAAAGCTCTTTAAGAAAAGAAGGCAGAGAATCTTGTCTAGACAACAAAGATAGGTGATGACTTCCATTGCTCTCCTCAGGACAAACAGAGATTAGTAGACTAGTCTAGTAGCCCACAGCACAGCCATCCGCTCTGGGGTCTGAACCCGCCCACAGCACCCTGGACGCCATGTTTAACCCGTCCACAGCACCCTGGACGCCATGTTTCCACCAAGTCCCCACCGCAATCGCCTGCCCGCGTCCAAACTGCACCCGCTCGTGCCCCAAGACCGGCCCGAAGATACGGTGACCCAAAGCTTGGAGGTCTGCTGCCACTTCCTCGTCGATGCCGGCCTCCACCAGCAGCTGCCATCCCTGGGCTGCGGCACACACAGCCGGGTCACATGGCCGGGTCACATGGCCGCAAAGCACCAACCATAACAAAACTGGGCGTATGTGTCAGTGATGTCAGCATAAAATGCCAAACGGCAATCTGCGTTCACTGTCAGCACACACCTGGTCATCTGGCGGGTTAGGTCTCTGTGCCTGTGATCAGATGGTTGCTGGCTCAAATCCCATGATTCGCAAAGTGATTTCATTGAGTCCTTTAGCAGCAAAGCTCTTAAATCCTAACTGTCTAACTCTACTTTCTCAATTGTACGTCGCTTTCGATAAAAACGCCTGCAGAATAAGACTGAGAAATATGTACTCTCTTATTAATCATTATTTTATAATGTTAAGTGTATATGAGAATATTTAATCATCATTACAGCAGTACAAAAAGAACGGAATAGTTTCTTTGAGGTATAAAAGGGCTTTTCCCAGTAGATGACGGCAGAAATCTCAAAATGGACTCACGTTTCAACACGAAACACTTACCAGACTTGTCAAACTTTACAAATATCCTAGGGGCATCCAGAGCCTCCTGTGGGTTCATTCCGAAGACCAGCATGTTGAGTAGCACCTGCGTAAAGCACATCAGGAAATCTAACGGACTGTTCCTGCTCCATCCGTCTTGGCAAGGACGGGACGTGCCGGGGGCGTGACGTGTGCCCAGCGGGCAGACAGACTCGGGTACCTGCACGTGTCCCTGGGGCTGCATGAAACCGCCCATCACTCCGAAGGAGCAGAGGAGCCTGCCGGACACGGGTTCCGTCAGCAGGGCGGCGATGATGGTGTGATAGGGCCTCTTCCCGGGGCCGACGCAATTCCCGTGACTAGAATCCAGGGAAAAGTTTGCTCCCCTGTTCTACAAAACGTGACATTTAAATGCAGAAAATGTGCAAGGGCATCAAAAAAAAAATACGGTGGAACTTGCAACCTGTTCTATCTATACAAATTGCTTCAGTGAATCTCGTACTTTGAAGCGTAAGTCTGCCCCCCGCCCCCACCCCTTTCTTTCCAGACATATATCAACCCTTTTGGAAATCATACGAAACCAGATAGGGACGCCGCTCACTTGAAGGGAAAATCCACAGCCTTGAGGAACCAGTCCAGTGCCAAAGCCCATGTAGTTGCTGTTGACGAAGGAGCAGGCATTTCCGTGCTGGTCAACCACACTGAAGTACACGGTGTCGCCTCCAGGGGGCGTGCCATGTGTGCTTACACAGCTGGCTCTGGGGAAAAACAATACAGAAATCTGTCAGAAAAACTGTAATCGTTTCACTTCAAGCAGCAAAAAAATCCAGAAAGCATCACCTATTCAGTTACTGTTTACTGAAAAATTGGCTATGAACTCATCTTTATAAAGCAAATATGTACTTGTACCCCAAATCTCTGTGAAACACTGCAAGAGGTTTTTTTTTTAAACCAGGAACAAATTAACAACTAGGAAGATCGCTGCGACTGTAAAACAGAGATTATATAAAAGTAAGTAAACAGTCATCTAAAACAAAGCCCAGCACACATTTTGATAAGGAGAGTGAACATGGCAGGCAGGTCCTAACCCAGGGCTCACCAACATGGTGCCAGCGGGCACCAGGACGCCCCCAAGGACCACGGGTCGCCCGCGGACCTGTTCTAAAAATAACACAGCTCACCAGTGAGCAGCATCTAAAATTAAATTTTATCCTGTTGCTATTCTTCTTTAATCACATTTGCATATATATAGATTTGAAAATGACAATATCTAAAAAAAAAAAAAAGTATTTAAAACATGTTTATTATACTTATAGTTTAGATAAGTTTAGGACCTAAAGTACCCATAAAGTAGCTCTCAATTTCAAAACGGTTGGTGACCCCTGTCTAAACCCAAACAGCCAGTGCAGCAGCCCTCCTGGATCGGAGACGACCTTTACTTTGTCACGTTTATCATCTGGGCGCGCTGTCGAGCGTAGTCCTTCGACAGGAGTCCCTCCACAGGTACGCTGACCTGGTCGGGGTCGGCACAGAACCGGGCCGCGTCGGACTCGCTCAGCTTAGTGGCCTCGGTCAGGACATGCAGGTAGGCCGCTGTGTTGTGACCCATCTCTACACACAGCGACAGCCAACAGTCAAAGAACCGCTGTCACCACCAAGGAGAGAACATCCCGACATTCTCCCTTCACATACAGACCAAAACAGTGTTATTCTCCGGGGTTATTGATACACACATGGTCCCCAACGTACACAAATTGCTAAATGACACTGAGCTTTGAATACTTCATTGAGTTTTTCCCCGATTTAAGGGATAATAAATGACGCTAAATCCACTATTGGAGTTTCCACGTCTTCCATGAAAGAAGACATTTACTATTATGATTAATTACCAAGTAGATTACTGAAGAACGAGAGCTGTACCTCTGATGGAGAAGTTTTGTAATATATTGAGGATAATGAGGGCTGCTATTCCCTGTCCATTGGGAGGAATTTCCCAAAGTCTTACTCCCTGAAAGAAATCACATGCACATCTACAAGTTAATTTACGGCCCTATAGGACAACTTGCAAACACACTTTAGATATACTTTAAATGTTAGGTTTCCACATTCACTCACTATGACAACATATACAGAAAACAGATGAATGGATTTCATAAAACATATCGGAGTAATGAGTACCAAAGAGTACATACAGTCAATTTTCATTACCATTTGTAAAATTTGATATGAAAAACGCAGTTAAGTTCCAAACTTCTTGCAGCATGTCTTCTATAATAATTAATTAATTAAATGAGAAATAGTACATAAAATGTTGAAAAAGACAGAGGTGGGTAGTTCAGGTCCAGACACTAAGAATCCAAACCAAGACACAAATACCAGCCGAGTGTGACTGTCACTCTTTGTACTCAACTGGCTGGTTGAAATAAAATCTTGGTCTGGACTTTTACTCCCTGGACCCGGATTACCCACCTCCGCATATAGATAGTAAAGTAGCTATACGTGTCCTTCAGTTACTGCGATTGCCCAGGTGGTGCCAGCAGCCACATACTTTGTAATCGGTGAAAATGGGCACGACCTCAGTGCCAGCGTGGCTCTTCAGGTCCAGCAAGCTCATCACCCCACCGTTTCCGTCGACTGCTTTCACGATGGCCTCTGCTATCCTGCCTTCATAAAAACCCAATTTGCCACGTAGCGCCAGCTCCTGGAAGAGAGAATCAAGTTGTTTTAGAAGAGGACATCTGAAGTAGCCTACTGAGAACCAACAGGACAGTAAGAGAAGTTAAAGGTGCCATATTATGAATTAGTTTTATTATAGATTTAAATGCTTCAGATGTTCCAAAAGCACAGTTGTCCTCGTACTGTACATCTGTAACAAATGCTCTGTTACAGCTTTAATCCCCACCCCCGATGACCCCAGTGTGCTCTGATCGGTCAGCTTGCCCTATATATTACACATCCATCTGGCAGTCTGCAGACAGCTTCCAGGTAGACGTCCATTAAGGATTGTGTTATTAGGTGACCTGAGGACTTACTGACTACAGTCTTTACCTTGAACGTCTGAGCCAGAGCAGGGTTATGGAAAACCTCCCCATGCCGTGGCGGCCGGCCATCGATCAGGAAGTCTGGACCGAGATCCGTGCCAGAAACCTTTGCCCAGTTGGCCCAGTGGTGCGCTGTGATCTCAGCAACAGGAAAGCCGGATAGGGCTAGCTCAGTGGCAGGCTGAAGGATCTCACCCATGGAGAGCTGCAGGTCCAAAACAAAGTGTCAGACGGACGAAAGAGGCCAAGAGCTACAGAAGTCCCCGGTGGAGCCCAGGCACCAGAACTTCAGTGTGAAAGCGCCGATTATAAACGGTTCCTACTCATCTCACCTAGCACAGGTAATGTTGCAAATTTACACCTAAGCACCCCAACTTGGCTTGCTTCCTATTCAATAAATACAGAAGCTTAGCCAATCACATTCATCGCATTAAAAAAAGACTTCAGAAACATATAGAACATATGACGACCACCTGATCATGCAGGCCAGGAAAACAATGTGTAGTGCAAGACATTAATTATCCGGACTAATATTACAAAATTTTTAGAGAATCCTTAAACACTGCATGTACATCTGCATGTCTGTGCCTGGGGATTTATTATTATTTATATCCTGTTTGTTATTAATGTATATTGCAGCTGTTAAGGGATGTCAGGATGTTAAAGTGTACATACATGTTCATGAATCTTTTATGAATATTTATTGAATACATTATAAAGGTGTACTGAATGTTTTATGAATGCAACATAAAACCATTATGAAGGTGCAGTTAATGTAAAGTGTTACCCTTAATTGTATATATATATATATTGCACCTTTTTGCTTCCAAAGAGTTCAACAGTGTCACACCAACAGGCAGCGGCCCCGGGGACAGTGACGTTCAGGGCGTGGAAGAGTGGGGGGGGGCTGGCCTCGTCAAAGCCCATTCGCTGCAGCATCTCTAAGGTCAGCGCTCTGGGGGATCGCCCACTGCAAGGGGATGGGCGGGGGGGGCGGGCTGTCAGGTGATACGTTTCATATTACAAAGCAGTGGAATGATCAGGCCTCCCATTCCTCAGCCACCCCTCTGACTGTCCACATATTCAAACTAATACTATAAAAACACAAATATAAAACATCAAAATCACAAGCACAGTAACTCTTCACCCGTTCTGTGCTAATTATCTTATACACACACAAATTATTAAATACAGTAACCAATCACTACCACACACCACAAAACACAAGAGCATAACTTTGGGTTGAGCATGGGGGGGGGGGTTGTAGTCTCTAGTGATTTAAGGGGGTCCAGGGGGTTGTACTGACTGGTTTTGATCATCGCGGAAATTACAACCCCCCCCCCATCTACACCCATAATTTACGGCCATGACATAACATCACATCGCGATAAGGAGATGTCTTCCCTGAACCGGAGAGGGATTAGAGAAGTGAGTTATGGGTCTTCCAAACCCAACGTGAATCACTGATCCCCAAGTAAAGTCATTTTTATTGATGATAACAGTGAATGCAGAAGAAGAGTGGAAAGCTCTGTGATGTGTGGATGTGTCCAGGAGATACACAGAACATCCAGTTCCACATCACAAGAAAGATGTGGAGACACGTACCACATATGGGAGGTTAGCAGTGGTTGCCTTAGAAGGGATATCCTCTGCTGTGTGTTCCCTGCCTGCTGAGACGCACTGCGGAGACCCCCCCCCTGTGACGGGGCCCATCGGCCCAGCCGAAGGTCCTACTTGCCTGCCGTTCAGCCCACGCACTTGGCCAGTGCGGGCCTCATAGTAAAGGCAGAAGCAGTCTCCGCCCAGGCCCGTGCTGCACGGCTCCGTCACGCTCAGCGCCGCCGCTACGGCTACCGCTGCGTCGGCCGCATTGCCCCCCCGCTTCAGAGTGTCTGCCAAACACAGGGAACACACGGGATACACAGGGAACGAACTCCGGGCTCATCTGCACTAACTGGACGAAAGCTGGATCTATGACAGGGCTTCAACGCATTAAGGTATCGGAAATGGAATGATTAACCCTAGCGATAGGTACCTCTGGGACTGGGGAGGTGGCATGAGTTGGGGTCCCCTTCACAGATTTAAAACTCAGGTTTTTACATCTCTGGCTATGTGCCTGAGTGGAATTTTTTTTTAAATTATTTTAATATATGGCCAGGTGACTGTGGGCTAGTGAATATGTATCTGGTTCCAGCCCTGATTATCACCCCAAAATGCTGCCTGGGTTTCCAGCTGACTTTGGTGAAATGTTTCTATACATGTCGTTTGTCTTCCAGTATCCTCGTGTGTCCAAATGAGTAACACACGGTTATTCGCTGTTCAACATATTTTACGCATCGATAATCCATAATCTGATAATAGTATTTGCATTAAAGTGATGAGTTCAAAAGATTTGCTCCAGTATTGGCCTTGACAGACGTTAATATTTTGTCTTCTCATCCTGCCACGTCATACCGCCATACTTACCAAGCCCAATTTGTGAGGCGAGCGGCTGGCTGGAGGCGACGCAGCCGTTCAGGCAAACGACGGGAGAGCGGCGAGAAATGAAGGGCAGCATGATCCCCTCCGCAAAAGCCACCATGCAATCTGTAAAGCACGGATTTCAACGCACCATTTAACCACGAGCTTCTTTTTTTGGAATAAAATCATTTGTGAACATTATTTGATGACGAGTCTCAATATCGGCAGCACGTACAGGATTATTATGAACTGTAGAAATAAACGCCCACATATGGTCCGATCTTTACTTCTTTATCTTCTCTTTAACTCCAGTTAGTAAAAGTCGTTTCTCCATCCATCTACTTGACATTTAACCAACTTAGAAAATTAATGAACAAGCATGGGCGGAGATTTGCTATCATCACTGGCGAATACCTCGCCCCCAATGTCCCGACCATCCATCCCCAAATCTACGTCCGGGGGAGCATTAAGGAATATAATAAGTTAAAATTAACATTATAAAAGTTTTCCTTAATGCGCGCATATAATTGTCACGCAATAGTTATTTAGGTCCAAATATGTTGTACTTACATCAGTGGACCAACCTTGCAAAGACCCCGTTACGCAGTGGCTCAAAGTCTATAGTTCAAATTTGCTGTGAACTTTATCCCTATAGGTATATAGCAGCCAATTTAATTGCTTTATATCTAAAGGATGAATATGGAAGTAAATCTGTGTCATCAGAATTTGAATTTTATATGCCACTGAAATTCTAACATTGAATATGTATGCATTG
>JAABNY020000147.1:203720-231764 GCA_015164015.2 Brevimyrus niger
ACCGCACAGCCCTCTGCTGGGCCACAGCGAGACATTAGCTCGCCTCCGGATCTGCCCGCAGGCCCCCAGCCTCACGTCACTATTTCTCCTAAGGCCTTGCTCCCGAGGACGTGGTGGGACCTTTCCCTCGGGCCTCAGAGTGACAGTTCGGAGGGGGAGTGGCTTCGGACTCCTGACCCTAGATGGAAAAAAGACAATCTGCCTGCTTCTCTAAACACCGAGCGGCGGTTCTTCCCTCACCAAAAAAGGCCCTGTTCAGAAGATGTGCTCATTTCAGTAAACACCTGCCTAACGTATGCGGACGCAAATCTGTGTAAATATGGATAAACGCCCACTGGTGTACCCTAAACAGGCTCTCCCTGACGGCTAGAACGGGGGCTGGCTGATCTGATTGGTCAGTTTTTTTGGATCTTGGACCTCCTTGCGTTCCCCTTCGTTCTTTGAGGTATCTGTCCTGCCCCGATGCCTTTTTAGAGTTTAGTATAAACCGGTATATAAAATGTGTGCATGTGGGGTAGGATTGGGGCCAGAAGTAAATGGAAAGTTGAGCGTTCTGTGAGATTTCACTGTGGTGTTGCCCGACTCGCTTTGACGTTTCCAAGTTCTCTCAACGCTTCGAGCTTGTCTAGGGTGGCAGCTGAAAGCAGTCTTAGTCACATAAACCTCAGCATCTGCTCTTCTCGCACTTCTGTTCAGCTGCGTTTCATTGCCATTGTGCTCTGCATGATGACGGAGTCGAATCTGATCTGAACTGCACGCTCAAGCAAATTAGGATTTTGGCTCCCACATCCGGAGTCAAATATCGAAGAGCACATTGTAGCTTTTTTTTTTTTTTTAAATATACATGGTATTCCTGCTAGTGCCCTGTTGATTTCTGAATCTGCCGTAGTACTGGGAATGGCCGAAATGTCCTCCTTCAGATCACGTCTAAATATAACAGTTTCCCCTCAGTATTTCCTGTCTCTGAGCCACTGTGATTCCTTTGCAAACTCGCCCCCCCCCACCCCCCCACCTCCTTTCCGAATAATTTCTTTCCAGTCTACAAAAGAATCGCATTCAGGGACTAAAATCGAATTCCTAATGCAGAGGGAACCCGCAATTATTGCTTCGGCCATATATGGTCACATGTGGTCTTTGGCCCAGTCCCTGAGACGGAGGCGAAACGCATTCATTTATAACTTGCATAAACACCGAAAGACATCAGAGAGCTGCCTCTGCCGGGGAAAGGATCAGGGAAAACATTCTGGAATTTCTAGGGAGTGCAAAGTGAATTCCGGCATATCGGTGCACGCAGCATTTTCCTGTGTTACTCCAGGGCCTCTGGAACTTACACAACAGAGAAAATACTAATGAGATCCACTCACTTCAGAGGGAAATGCCTAAAATACTTCATGCTCACTTCCAGTTCTTCTTTCCCATCATAAATAAAACTCCTTTTTAATAAGGTGGTCACTTCGGCGCGGAGGTTTTCTGCTCTGCCGAGGCTGGAATCGATGCAGCGATTACAGGCATCACCTGAAACTGTCACTGACACATCTGTCCTCTTGCAGGGGATGCCTATGATGTTTGTGCCATTTGTCTAGATGAGTACGAGGAAGGAGACAAGCTACGCATCTTGCCCTGCTCTCACGGTGAGGACAACCTTAGTCGTGTTTCTTACAGAAACATGCACTTCCACTACCAATAAACAGCAATTGATATTTCTTGTTGAGTTAAGGACATTGACACTATGGTCAATGTTGTTTTTTGAGGGGCAGGGATACCCTGGCAGATTTGGGGGGCTGGGGACTCAATGAGGCCCTTGAATATGTCATATTATATATGTTATTGGGGTGGGGGGCCCCAAGCTTACATTTTGTCAGGGAACCCAGAATTTCTGCGTATGCCCTTGACCAGAGGTGGAAATTTCAGGTCCAGATAGTAAAAATCCAGATCAAGATTTAGTTTCAACCAACCAGTTGAATACGCTGTGACTGGTAACTCTTTACAATCAGCTGGTCGGTTGAAACAAAATCTTGGCCTGGATTTGTACGCTCTGCCCTCGACTGTTACTTTTACTGACTGATCTTGTGCCTGCTCTGCGTGAACACTTCAGCTTACCACTGTAAGTGCGTGGACCCTTGGCTGACCAAGACGAAGAAGACGTGCCCAGTATGCAAGCAGAAGGTGGCACCGTCCCGGGGAGACTCGGAGTCCGACTCGGACGAGGGCGACAGCAGCCGCGACGACGACGAGGCCTCGGAGAACACGCCCCTGCTCCGCTCGCTGGCCTCCACCAGCACCCAGTCCTTCGGCACCATGTCGGCCTCGCTCTCCTACCACGAGCGGGACCTGGACTCGTCCGAGTACGACGACGACATGGACAGCAGCGGCAGTGAGGAGGTCACCGTGGAAACCGTGGTGGTTCAGCTGCAGCAGCCTCAGCGCGGGCAGCGGGATCCCGCCGTCTGACCACGAGGAAAATCCGCCATCGACTTTAGTGATGTCAAGTAGGGTTCCGATATCCGTGCTGCAATCAGTATTTCGTTTGCCGGTTTCGTTTGCAAATCACTATTTGTGCACATCGCGGCCTGGTCGCTGGACGCGACAACAAACGGAGGATCCAGTGTAGTAGTAACAATGTCTTTCCCAGGAATTTCTGTAATTTGATATATGGTTACCAAAGATGGTCATTTCTGTAGGAAACCTAAAGAGAGTTGCATTGCACATAACGGAATATACTTCAGCTGTATGTACGAACCGCTTTTTATATGCTGTAAATTTGATGAGCTTTTATCTTCACTGTGAAAGGAAAGTCGCGTAACGCTGTGTGCTTTAAAAGCATAAACCTTTCCTCACACTCGTCATGAATCATGAAGGATCACAATGTGTACATATAATGTATAGAATTATACAAGAGACGGAATTACAAAGCAACTTTTTCAAAGCGATCGATATACTTTGTAGCCTGTAAATGTGAAAGCCTCTGTATCAGAAGATAGGGATGTTTTAGAGAAACGTTAAAAAAAAAAAACCTATTAACTCAACGAATAAAGTCTTAATGTACTATGCAGTGTTATTTTGTAAACTTCAATGTTTCTAATGTAAAGCAGTTTTAAAAGTTGGCATTATGAGGACGCTTATGTAAATTTCTGTGTTGTACGACGTGAGATCAGACGGCCATTAATAGATCAATATTGTATTTTGAAGCTGGCGAATGCCGTGGACCACTCGTGTAAGTCCAGCCAGTTGAGACGCGCTGTGTTTCCATTAGAGCGTACTTCCTTTCTGAAGAGAAACGGAGAGACGTCATGAGGTTTATACCCACCACACTTTTTAAGTTATTTTTATCAATGGGTCACCCTCCCGCCTCAAGATGTCACCGTCGGCGGGACTGCGCACTTGACACATCTCCGCTTTGTATGTTGCCAACTGGAAAATTCTCGTCGACTTTTATATAAAGATTACGCATGTGTAATGTATCGGTACGCTTAAATCCATATGCATTAAAGTCACATTTTCACTTGAAAATCCTGTTGACGTTTTTTTTTATCTTTAGCAAGTAGGCTGACTACTAGTCAGCTACTATGAGACAGATACACCAACACTTTTTTGTGTATGAAATTTTAAATGCCGTGATATGAACATTCCATAAAAGTAATAACTTGAATCAAGATATTATACAACTACAGTGTTGCAATAATATTTTAATTAGCCCTATGATTTTTTCTTTTTTTTTCTTTACAAATGCTCATTATTATTGTAACTTAAAACCCTGTGATAATTACCTATGCCCCATACAGACATTCCTAAGAAAGGGTAACAGTTGTATGACTTTAACAACTAAATAAGCTTTTTCAACTGCCTCCATTTTTTTCATATTGTAGAATTGACTTTATGTCATTTTGCTTTCAGCTTTTCTGATTATTGTGGCAAGAGACTTAACGCAGCTAATGGAAGATTCCACTGCTATTGTCAAAGTCTCGCTTCATTGAAACGATGCTTCCTTTGTTCACGGGACGAATCCAACAACTCCAGCTATTCTACAAAAGAAATTTGCTGCATATGACTCACAGGTGCTTGAAATGTCCGCGTCAAAGTTATGGCACTAGCCGAGCCTATCAAAGCGCTGTACTTTTTACGCGCAACACTCAAGAAATCCCAGTATGAACATTTGTGGTGTCAAACATTAAGACTTTTTATGGTGTATGAGATCTGCCGTGACACCACCCTTGAAGAAACTGCTAAGGCAACATTCAGAGGATCCGGGGGGGGGGGGGGGGGTTGTGTTTTCTGCTTTCATTCAAGAATATGCATGTTTTGGATTTGAAGACCATACCGCGCCACATGCAGGTGTGATTCATGAGTGCTGCACATGCTGGCAAAAAAAATAGTACCCTATATTTTATATTGAAAAAATTACTCCTGGTGAAATGTTGAAACTGGCAAAAGTAATCAGCATCCACCATTTAATCAATATTCCACAGAGGAGACTTTCGACTTATCATTGTAAACAAACACACCGATAGTTTTGCTCGCATCAGTATGTGGTCGTACTTAGCTTGCCTTGCTGACGCTGGGTTGGCGCTTCTTTAAGGTTCCCGTGTTCTACGCTCAGGGTGCTGATACAGGGGGGGTTCTTAAAAGCGCGCTGAATTCTGAACAGGAACCTCCACCGCCGAGTCACTTTACAGCCGGAATTAAATCAACGCATCTTAGTTCCGCAACATTCACAACGTCTCTCCCATTCCCCAGGTACGGTCGTGCAGGGTGCAGTGGACAGTTGCAAGCTGTGCTCGTCTACCCACAGCCTGTACGAAACTGCACCACCCGCAGTTACTCCCTTCACCCATCCCGGATAGTTTCATTTGGCACCCAGACTGGCCCACAAAGTAAATAAGGACTACTGGGAGGTAACTGTATCCACACACCAATCAAATGGGAATACCGTAATGCGCAGTGCATTGCAGTGTATTCAGTCAACTTACTAGTTAAAATGCCAGATTTCCTTCTTGTCTACAACTGCTTTTGGTGACTATAAACATTTTTATGAATATTCGGAAAAAGCTAAATTTGCACGAGTCATTTTATGGAATGCCCCCAAAAGACTGGCATGTACTATGCAGAACAATTTGTGTTACCACTGGCTCATAACACGTCAGAGCACAATGAGCATTTTAGGGAGGAAAAAATGCTTTAAAGCAATTTTACAGTATTAACTTGGGGCTCTCGCTCAAGAAACCTGAACTATTACCTATGCATTTTTTGAATTGGTAAAATTAAACGCAATTTTGTTACACAAGAGAAACCAAAAAGTGAACAAGGCAGACAGAAAGCAATAAACGAGATAAATTTAATGGAATTAAATGCTTAATGAAATACTACATTTGTTCTCTGACAATACTTAACACACAATGCATTTCCCACCGAGAATTAAGATTTCCTCTCTTCAAATACCAAGGTTGATATTTTATGACTTGCAAAGCATCCTTTCAAGATACCTTTGAAAACACTTTACATCTTTGTAGAATTTTGGCTAAAATAAGTTCTAGTATATTTGATGCAGAATAGTTCAAATTTTAATAAACACGAAAGTGCAAGACAAGGAATACCTACTGCTGACTATATAAGGGAGTCATTTTGCTGGTGCAGATGAAAATACATCCTACTGCTGTTCAGTACATTTATATTTTTCTGGGAGGGAAAAATTTAGCATATAATTTTTTCATCTCACACCAATGTATTTATCCATTTTATAGACCCGAGATGAGACTGCACCCATATCGCTGCTCCTTTTAATAGGCTGGCCACTTATGTCAAGATATTCAAATACGTTTAAGGGATTCTCAAATTTATACGGAAACTTGAAAAAATGTTTGGGTGAAATGCAGATGTGAACAGTCTAGAGCTTCACTCAGTGCTGTAGAGCCAAGAACTGTCTGTCTCTTACGCGTAAACATAGCTACATGTTAATGCAGCACGAAATGAAAACTTTATTTGGTGACTACTGTGACTTCACCACTGCCCACAATGAGGGAGTGCCTTCTGTCTTTTGTCATATAATACATGTCAATTATAGTTTGCAGCATGCCTTTTTGAAAATCGCATACAGATTATGCATGATACAGCCAGACTGAATGAGTAATGTAGATGTAGTGCTTCGATCAACACCCAACGATTCCCACAGCTCTGACATCATCGTCTAAGGGGGGTGGAGTCTATCCCAACTTTGGATGAGATGACCCCACCCCACCCAAACATACACACACAATTTTAGAGAGACTGATTAGCTTAACGATGAAAATCCCACAAGACGCGGGAAGAACATGCACACTCCACAGAGCAGAGGCTGGGTTTAGACCCCCAACCCTTTAGGTGTTGGATAAGTACAGCCCATACCCCTCAGCTGCCTTACCTCAAACAACCACCAATTTCGCCATCTAGGAACGATCAGTGTTAGGAAATCAAAACACATCTGCAATTCATCTGGTTGGAATAAATTTATTTGATCTGTGTGTAAACAAGGGTCATATATCCCCCCCCTCAATTTTATGGCATTTCATATGCATATTAAATCTGATGTTCTACCGTATCCCAAATAAGAAAAAAAGTTTAGGGAAAGAACATAAAAATCAGCAAGATTAGATGTAATTGGTACATACTCAACAAGGCCTTAACATTTTGAGCTCACACTCTTAAGTGCCATTTGATCATCTCTTTTTGGGCATAGGTTAAAATGCAATCCAAAACAGCAACAGACCATCTCTCAGTTATGGCACAGGTGCACTGAATTTGTATAAATTTCCACAAAACGGCAAGGCTTTTTTTTTTTCCAACCAACACCATTTCCCTGCAAGTGTAATTGAATTGCTTGTCTTTTTCTTCCTTTCTCTTTTTACACATTGGGCATGTTTAGTACCATGCTTTGACAGACATTTTAGTATCACAGATGAATAGAGCACAGAGCAATTTATTCCACAGTTCTCTCCACAGCAAGGGATTACAATGTCAGATGAAATCGTTAATTTAAAAAAAAAAAAAAAACGAAAACAGTTGACAAAGTGAGGAGACTGCCGCTCCGTCAAACTAACGCCAAGTTCAGCAGCAAACACATTACTGTCATCTCAATATCAGTTATTGTTTTGGAGTTAGACAAACAGCAGTCTTCCTTTCAACGCTTAATGCCTTTGGGCAGTTGTTAACTCCCAAGTTGCAGCTAAAATTGGTCCTATGAAAAAATGTTTAAATGGGATTCACTCCAGACGGTCGTGTTGGGATATCTAGTGTCCAAAATGGCAGCCTTAAAAAAAAATAAAAAAATTAATGTACAGAAGCTTGAGAAAATTACCTGCCTCTGCTAATGTAACAGTGGAATGTCCAGGGAGATCAAATAGTCAGGTATATGGGAAGGAGGTTATTAGGGAAAAGTCTACCTGCAGCGACGATGACGCTGACATACTTTTAGATGCAGAATACCACCAGAACTACACCCAGGTAATAGTCGAGAAGAAGAAAAATTGGTGGAGGATACGGCAAACTCAAATCAAATCAGAGCTTGCAAAACAACAAAAAAAAAATGTCGGACAGCTTACATTAGGGGCAAGCCACAATGAGATGGAGTGCCGTGGATATAGTGTTCAAAATTAAGAAAAACTCTAAGGTAATAATGGAAAGATACTTAAGTTTTGGCAGGAGTTCAAAGGCTGGGGTTCAACAAATGGAAAAACCAATAAAGGTAGGACAGCGTTTCCCAACCTGGCCCTCAGAAACCCCCAGATCAGGGCTGTTCAGTCCTGCTCCTGACGAGCTACCGCCCTGCAGAGCTTAGGCTCAGCCCTACTTTAACACACCCGATATAACTGAAGGCTCTGATATTTGTATCTCAGTATTAGAGTCGGCTATGTTGAAGTTAAGCTGGTTCTCGTACCGAGATATAGCTGAAGTGCCTGCTTATCTGTATCAGGCGTGTTAAATTTGGGCTGTACCCAAGCTCTGCACGGTGGTAGCCCTCAGGGAGGATTTGGCAGGCCTGCCTTAGACAGTTCACCATCTAGCATGGAGCAAAATCGTGAACTGACTGGGGGGGGGGGGTCCACGAGGACTGGCATGGGGAGCGTCGAGCTCGACGATATGCATGCAATTTCCCTCCCAGACGTGCTCTAGAATAGGAAGACGGTATGAGCTTCTAAATCGCTCAAAGTGCTCAAAAAGCCATTGGTCAATCCAAGGCCACTACCAGGCACCTTCATGTAGGCTCGTCAGTTAAAAACTCCTTCACTAGCTATTCACTAAGAGCCCCGTGTTTCGCTAAGCAGCGCCCAGACCGGTATCAGCTTTCGTTTTAAATAAAGTCATTGCATTATGATAATAGTGTGATATACTAAAGTGAAACGATGATGCCAAAGCAGGATTGGGTATACAGTGTAAATGCATACAAATTAAAGCAGTACTTGGGTAGGAGGTTAACAAAGGATGACAAACAAAAAAGGGGGGAGGAAAATAAAATAAGGGGAGAGGGAAGCATCTACCAACTACATCAGGTAGTTCTCTTGACGCAACAGGGTGATTATGAGCTGCTAGATGAATGGGCAGAGGCTGCTTAATATCCAGACTTTCTCAGGTACTCAGCCATGAGAAACGCTTTCTTGTTCAGCTGCCCTCCATGGATACCATCCTTTCCCATGACTAAAACCAACGCTGGAGCACAAGAAAAACAAAGAACAAAAAATGAACAAACTCTGGAAGAGAGACAAAAAAGAACACCATTCCCCACTACCATAGACACATCAATGACTTTCACCCAAGAACCATCTGTTGGCTATTAATGTTAAGACGTTAATGTGACTTTGACAGGGAAATGTAACAGCAGTTTTTTTCCTCCTTAGTTTATTTTATTTTATTTTTTTTTATTTGTTTTTTTTATTTTTTTAAACCAAGCCTGACTAAACTAGAACCCAGAATCCCTTAAGTATTTTGCCATTGAATATGCCTTCTTATTCAATCCGCCTCCGTGGACCCCCTCCTTGCCCATTACAAGAACCAAGACTGAAAGAAAAGAAGGAGAGAGGGAAGTTTAGAGGAAATGCAGCAGGTAGTTAGTGCAAAGGTTAAGACAGCAAGACATAAAAGGTTTAGAATAAGTCAGTCGAGATGTGGTTCAGAACCAGCCGGGCAGAAAACATAAGCGAAGCATTCATTTTCACTCCGTCAGCCCAACCCAAGACACCTGACAGTCTTCAAAAATTCAACTTTTACCTAAACTACAAAAAATCCCATTTAAAAAAAAAACAAAAACACAAAGACTCTGCTCTGACTTTGATTGTTTTAAAGACAGTGGTTGGCTGCTTCTCCCATGTGACTCGCAGACTTGTGCCATTTCCCCAGAGTCACCCACTGGAACTATCCTGCTCATCCAAAACTACAGTGAACAGTGAAATTTAAGTGGCCCTTTCAAATCACTACTTTGCAAGTAATACACCACAAAGAAATCTGCTTGTTGATGGGGTATAAAATGTTCAGTTATAAGAATCTGATATAGAAAAGAATTTACCCAAAACACTCTAGAGTGGTACACTAGGTCTGTAAACTACCCATACAAAAAAAACTTTCAAATGAGTCACTACCAGTTCGCTTTATCAAATGAAGAGCAACTGACCCAATAAGCATAATCAACATAATCGATACATTTTGGTTTTCGCATTTTAAATATTGCCAAGATACGTGCCAATCGCCCTTTGCTATCAAAGAGTATCAAGGAATGAAACCAATTGCGAGTCCACTTTACAAAGGTGTTCCCACCAATTTTCCAGAATCTCTAAATGGTCCCAATTAATATAGAGACGAGGCTCCCGTTTGACATGAAATGGGCTGCAACCAGCTCTGGTTACATTTTGCAGGCATTCAGCATAACTGCATTCTTCGCTTTTCAAGCTATAACTGGGAAAGGCTCATTCCCGGTACAGGTTCAGTAGGGGGGACACATGTGTTAGTTTGTTATTTAGGATTGCAGTTTTAGAAGTGGAGAACACTCAGTTATGTTAACTGAATATTAGAGCAAAAACTTCAATGTTTAAATCAAGCGAATCAATTAGGGCCTGGAAAAAGAAAGTGAATGCTTCCGTCAGACAAACATGTCCCAAATATGCTTTTTTTTTAACAATGCATGTGTAATATCTGGCTAACACTTACCCATTGATGTGAGAAACAGGTAGAAAACTCATGACAATAACCATTGAAAATCATGGAACATTTACATCATTGTTTTTCAGATTTGTTTAAAATTACACAGAGTTCTACGAAAAGTAAACTGGCATCATGAAATTTTAATACTGATCACCCAATACAATAAAAATATGTAACATCATTCAGGTGGAGGATTAAAAATGACAAACCAGTTTAAAAAGGTTTGTGATCAATCTGGCAGCCGATGCACAGAGGAAAAGCAATTTTTAGATGTCTACATCTATCCGTCAAAAATAAGCAAGGAGAAAATTAGGTTACCTTTGCCAGCTCTGCCTACAGAAATATTATACGTAGCCTCCCCGCTGTGACTCTTCGTTCTGATGTCCATTGTCCAGTCCCCATCGACTAGAAGGCTGTCTCTGATCACGGAGCACTTCTTGTGACCTAAAGTCAATCCATTGGTGAAGAAACTCTCTCGGTCCTTCCCTACTATGACGTCAATTTCTTGAACCTTAAAAACGGAGAAACGGGACATTACTCTCCCACAGGAATTATTTAAAAGCACAAATATGGCAGCAAATGAAGCTCCTCAATATCTACATGCCTCTCCAGCAAACAGCTTGATATGAAAGGAAAAAAATGGCAACATGTTGTGATCGACATTCAAGATTCTAGAGCGTTTCCTTGCTTTGCATTCGCCATGTAGCCATGAATGTAAAGTGCAAAGCGATTGCACTAATCTATACAATTTGCTCGCCTTTGTTTTTGGTCTATGAAACACAAAAATGACATTGAGCACTCAAAATTACAAGGCGACAGCAAGCTTTTGAAGAATGACATCTGGCAGTTAGCTAGCCAACTTAAAAAATAATTATTTTCCAAGTGTTGATTTTACACGATTGAGAACTAAACCAGCTAATGTCTTCCAAGGCTCAGAATGCCCATGTCAACAACCTTAATAAATCCTGAAGTTTAAACGACTACGTCTAAAGAAAAACAACAAATCAAATATCACACATTCAATTAATGCCACAAAACAAACATTCACTTGGTGACCTATAATAGAATGTTTGTAGGAATTCTCTCACTGGCACAATCTCACTGGATCGGCTCCTGTCAGTATGATGAAAGCAGAATGTTATATACTTAGACATCATGTCATTAAATTATTTA
Organism: Brevimyrus niger; assembly: GCA_015164015.2. Classification (NCBI taxonomy): domain Eukaryota; kingdom Metazoa; phylum Chordata; class Actinopteri; order Osteoglossiformes; family Mormyridae; genus Brevimyrus; species Brevimyrus niger. The sequence continues at coordinate 215,055 of JAABNY020000147.1, forward strand.
CCTTCATCTCCCCCCGCCCCCAAAGCATAAACCATATCCTGCCTCCTTTCCATCTAATAAATACAGGAAAATACAAAGATCTACTACAAAACTGGGGCTTTGAGTCAGTACAGAATGTATAGCCAAAACATGAACTGGCCACACAAAGTCAAAGTTCAGGAATCTGGTTTATTCCTGGAAAAGGAATGAACTCAAGGAAGTTCTCTCTAAAGAGGGGGAACAGTAAATTTATGCACACTTCAAACAAGTAGCTAAAAGAACATTATCAATTGTAATTTACACACGCACGCACACAACCTGCTGTCTGAAGACAGCTCTTTGGAAAGTTTACCCAAACACACACCTAGCAGATACATGACTGATGCAGCAAACTTGTATTTAAGAAGTTAAACAGCAATGGTTAACAAACACGGTAAATAATGCTGGATGTTGTAGGTCTCCCACTAAACCACAAGTAAATTTCGACTGTGCTATAAAAGCTTATCCTACCCTAGGATCATACACATATTTACCATATTTCTCAACTGTGCCAATGAAGTTACTATCAACGTTTCCTGTTAAAGATCCGAGATGCAGCTGTGGAGAGGAAATGAACCATGCCAAATATTTCGTATTTTCTGCCAAACGAAGCAGAATATGGGCGGCAGAGTCAGGGGGACAAATAAATACCAAACAGTGCCGGCATCCAGAAAATCATAAAATACTAGTTAGCCAAGAACATAAACCTAAAATAGGGTTTTCTCCCATTAATCAGCCAAATAAAGTGGGTGCGTTTAACAATAATACGTCGTTCCTAAGTTCTATGTTAAAACTCAGCCCGGGTAATAAGTGCTGATTTTCTTGAGCAGCGTTGGTAGGTTTCGTAGTGAATCAACATGAACCTATAAGAATCCCTCCAAGCCGTGCACTACAAAACTATGTAGATAAAAACAACGGTACAAGACAATGAAACAGACTACAGGAAACTTTCAAGGCCATGCGTGCATTTTCCCTTCAGCGACTGCTGTTAGGAACGATCCGTATATTTAATTCCCCGTAGAACATTCCAGAATTCTAAAACAAAAACGGGGAACATGAAAGTCATGATTAATAATAATTTAAAAAACTAGAAATATGTAGACCGGCGCGAATTTTCACAGCGAAATAAAATCTCATTCAAATCAGAACTGCTTTAAAAGTTCGCTCGTAGGCAAAACTGCAGACCCCATAAACTCCGCAATCTGCCAACTTCTACTGCATTAGTGCCATCCCGCCCATCAGAAAATAACGGACATAATCTGATCGCGTTCGGACACTTAAGTTTCAGTATTAAGAAGCACTGGCACCGGCAAAAGGAAACGTGCAGCATACAACTAAAAAGGGGAAAAGCTGAAAGGAAGCTGTCTGACGGCACTGCAGAATCCAGGCAGGAAAAGGCACGGAGGGAAAACGCCATCTTGGAAAACTGGAGGGGGGGCATCTGCGAATCCAGCGTTATCCTCTACGGCAGATACCACTATTCAAGGCCGGCAACTATGCTGCTTTTTTAACCGGGGTGGGTACAAACCCGAGAACCAGACACAACCATCCATTTTAAACTCCGAACGGCCAGCTGGGTTTTATCCCGTGTTCAGCCTCCCCTCCGCGCCTCCTCTTCCCGTCGCCAGCACGCGCCGCGGCACCGCAGCCGACAACTTTTTAATATCATGCTACAATCCCGTCACCGCTATCCTCGGTCATTTCAGGCTGGCGAGAAAAACACGGACTTAAAATTAAAAATTTATTTACAATGAGGCGGGCCGTCCATCCCATCGGAATTGGGAGAAGTCAGTGGCGACAAAATGATTTAAGCAGCCGTTGGCTGTAACGGCAGAGGCCTTTTCCACGCCTTGCCAGCTTCATGTTCCCGGGACAGTTATCTACATACAAGAACCGCTTGAAATGAGCCCGCACAAACAGCGCACTTAAAGGCCGTAAGCCGTTGTATCCATTGCCTGGAAAATCATGTGTATCGGTTTGCCGAAAATACTCCTACTTCAGGCAGCCCTCGATCGGCAAGGCCTCCTTTTCAAACATCCCCGATGATGAACGTACTGATATCACCATTACCTTTAGCTTCATTACTGTGTATCATCGTGTCCGCTCTCCTTACCGTTATATTGCTAAAAGTGCCACCGGGATGTGCTGCCCAGACATATTTGGATTCCGTGTACCCAACAATGGCGGAGTCCTGACAGCAGCCATCGGCCATCAGGTTATCCACGTAGCCTTGCCAGGACATAACTGCGTCTTTTACTATAATGTGTTTTTTTTAAAAGACCAACGGGAAACGAGCTTCCGTCGTTAATACTGCGGCGGCGTGGTTGTTTCGCGCTTCCCTGGAGCTGCGGTTTCTCCGGCGATAACCCTGACTCCGAGCTCCGTGGCGTCCCCGCTTTAATGTGCTTTTTTCAGCAGGCAGAGAAAAGCAGCCTATGCGATCGGTCACCGACTGGGTGTAGTCCCCTCCGAATCACTCCGCGCAACCGCTATTCGTCTCTTACTCTTAGGGAAGTGCATTGGGAGGCGGAGGAATAAACGGGATCCATCCAGCAAAAAGTCTGGATAATGTAAACCACAAAAAAGGCTTAACTCGAAAGATTTTTTAAAATGTGCCTCCGTGACTTTCTGTTTTACCATTCTCTAAAAAAATAATGATTTGGCTATAACGTGGGTTATGAAAATTATTCCTCTCTGCGCATTCACATTATTGTTTTAAACTTTCCTGTTTGTTTGTCAATTCCTATATTTTTCTGTTCGAAAGCCAGTATAGTTCTAGTGATTTGTCTCACTAAAAACTCATCTGCGATAACACGACGACTTGCTTTTTCATACTTTTTATGTTTGTCATGCACAACTGGTAGGAATTAATACAGACATTCCATCTTTTCACACTTGATTTTCAGTGAAGACCAATGTTGAGTAGATGCTGACGTTTTCTCAAGTGGGTTTTTGCACTGTATTCCTTATCGCTAAATGTGGTGTTTTATTTATCCTGAAAGACATTTCATGGCAAATTAACCAGCTTGAATGTGTACTAGGTTCAGTAGTGTATCAGTAATCAATTAGAGGGTTGTGATATGTCACTTTAATTGTGATAAATAATTTTGATTATGCACAACATAAGTTTTAAGTAAATATTAGTAAATAAATTAATTTGAAATTTAATGGAAAAACCTGAGTAAATTCATGAAATGGGCACATGAATATGAAAATATTTCATGGGGAGTACAGAATGATCAGAACGAGTCACATGATTAGCTGACATTTCTTTCTGCAGTTCTAGTGCTCTTTCAGAATAGAGTTTCTTGTTCTGAGCATAAGGACATTTGTTTCTCTGAGGTTCATCAGTGAGCTAGTGAATTTCAAGCAAATACTCAATTATAAAGACAAAGGAGCTTTCAAAATAATTCAGAGGAAACAATGAAAAAGCACAGATTATGAGAACGTCCTTCCACCTAGTCATCCGTCCTCCAGTTATCCTAATCAGGGTCATGGGTAGGAATGAAAAACATTGAAGTATGAAAATAACGCACTAGCAGCCAGATGCACAAAACCGGCAGGTAACGTGACTGATGACTGTACACTCAATAATAAAGATCGGAACGCGTATCAGGCTGTTCTAGATCAGGTAATCATTCCAAACTGGGCAGCCAAGGAAAGATGCCAATCTGTCAGGCACTCGTGCTTAAAATATGTTTATATTTGATCTAGTGTTCAGATTCTCTCTCAACCTTCAAACAACACCTCAAGACCCGGTTGTTGTGGGAACACCTTCACTAACCCTACGCCGCTGTCCTCCTCTATGGTCACTAAACTATTCTCCCGTGCACCCTGAATGTACGGAGTTACACTTTTTTTTTGAAAAGATGCATTATGTTCTTACTGTTTGCAAGTACTGTACGATGGATCAAACGACAAACGTTGAATTGTTTCCGATTGCCTTCCCTTTCTTGCACTGTCCTTTGGAGTTCACTCAAGCATACCTTTAATTGGATGTTTGCTCTGGCGCTGCGTAACGACTGTGCAGTTGAGTTGGACTGAATAGCCTCGCTCCAGTGTTGTTCACCCTTGTTTCTGGGCGTCCATTGGAAGCGCAGCCTACCCACACTTTTGCTGGGTTGGCTCTTTGACAGCTGTCTGCTTGTGCTGTACCGCCCGCCTCACTTGAATATCGTTGTAAATTGGGCAAAACCATCTGCTAAATAAATTAATCACCCATAATGAATTCACCCATAGAAACATCAGCCACTGTCAAACCCATAGGATATTTCCATCCATTCTTACATACTTATACCACACAGGGTCATGCTGAGCTTGGGCATGTGTAAATAACAAGGCAAGATATACCCTGGACAGGACATGAGATATTGCCTTTTTCTCAAATGTTTGGAGAGGAGCATATAAAACAACAATAGCTAAAATACAGCTGTTTACCATAGTTGAATTATAGCTCCAGATTACAAGGGTGACATAATCATAACAAAGGCCTCAACAGGATTGTCCAGTTTTCATTATTCAATTGTGTCAGCACATATTAATCCAGCCTGCTCATGTGTTTAATAGAAGCACTGCTGCTACGTATGGGCATGTAATACCAGCAGAAGTAAAGGGACGAGTGCTTTCCCTAAGACTGTACTATGAACATGCAGACTTTTTTTTGACACGTAAGGAAGCACAATGCTGAAGGATGCTCCTTCAAACGCTACTAGCATAGGACCAGAGTGATGGTGCTACTGTTTCTTGCAAAATCATTGTAACATGTACAACCAGTGCAGTGTTCATTGTTTAAGGATATCTTTATACTCCTGAGTTTCATGTTGTACAGTGTATGTTGTATGGACTTTACATACACATTGTGTATTACCTAGTGTGAAACTAGAAAAAATAAATATGAAGGACTGCAATGTTTTCATTTCTGCTTATGTTACAAAAAAAAAAAGAAACCTGCTTTACTCACCAGACTGCATGATTTTATGGCACAGCACCTAATCATTGCTATAAACTAGAACACCTTATGTGAAAAAAAACTACATGAATGATTTTTGGGACTTTGTAATGTCATTCTTGACATCAAATACCATCTGCACTGTAGTTCTCCTTGTAAATTCCCACAAAGAACCAGTGCTTCAAGTAAACCCTGCCTCGCCTTCGACTGGTTTGAATGGAAGTCATGTGACATTCCTGTCCATGCTCAAAACCAAACAGCTCCCTTAAAAGATTGTAATTACATTGCCCCATGTCCAAAGGCAACTTCTAAGTTTAACTTAGCAGCTCCTGCAGGCCACGTCACTGTATTCTATGCACCAACTGTTACCAGGCACCACCTTGTGCATATTTATATAGTAATAAAGCTAAACAGAGGAGACATTTTTTTGTGCCCTTGAGTGATCTCAGTGGGCATAAACAGCACCACCAATGAGGTATATCATGTTATTTGTACACTAAGCAGTCATCTGCTAACCGAAACACACTCATTTAGAAAATATTTCATCAGTGCTGTGACTGTCTGACTACAATATTAGATAAGATTTCAATGGAGAGCCTTCACTATAAACTATTGCAGTAGAAACCACTGTAAGACACTGACATACAGTTATGATTAAATGGCCATTTTTGTACATTGAACCCATTGATGCTTCACAGTCTTCCCTGAATCCCCTAGTTAGCTGTATTTGGGCTCAGAAGATTAATCAATTTAATTAGGGACAATTGACTTTTATCAATCACCATGGCAACTTGTGATTCCCCCAAACATAGCTTTCCCTGTCCACTGGCTTGCATAGACTACTAAATAAGCCCTTCTTTGTTCAACCAATTAAGTTCAATATGAAAAATTAGTATTATGATATTGGTTGTCAAGAAGTTGCTAATTACCCTGACATGCCTAACTATATTTATGAGGTACTAGCATTAATTTTAGAAGCATGATATTCTCTTTAATATTGTCCTTTCATTAAAAATAATTGCCAACTCTTCCAGAAAATGTGTCTGGCATTGACTCGGATCACATGATTCCTGGGGGCACTAGATAAGTCAATTAATTTTCCACCTGGTTAGAAGCAGTAGAGATTCACTATGGTGACAGGAGCCATGTGGCCAAAAAAATGTGAATTGTCTGCAGTTCACTGCAGCACAGAAGGTTAAGTAGGTTAAAATATTTACTTTCTGTGTAACGTGGTCCCTGGTTTGTCAGATTTCAAGGTCAGAGTCACTAACAGATAACCAAATAGAATTTGGTTAAGTCCCACATTTGGTTACCCAGGACTGAAAATGAGTCACTTTCTATCTGCCAACATAACTAAATATATTATATAAATAAAAAACATCCACTTCAATACTGTTGGACTTTTCCCTAGATTCTGTCATTTTTATTATGGTTATATGATTGTAACATAAAACAAACGTAGAAATAATGGAAAACCAATTAATTCGTTCCTTAATTCGTTCCATTGTTAGTTACTGTAATGTTGTACTGCTTTATTTGGGTAATCATCCAGTCTTGTGCATTCAAGTAAACATTGCATTGTAGTATGACTTATTTCCTGGCACATACAATTTATATTAGGTCAGCGTTCACGGTTCGACTTCTGATATTCAGATCAAGTTATAGGTCAAACTGTTTGTTCGACTTTAAAGAAATTCGAGTTCAAGTGAGTTTGAGAACTGAGGAACCACTGTATAGGACTGCCAAAATTAACGGATTAACGCGGATTAGTCCATTATCATGATTCATCTGATTTTAATTTTTAACGCAATTAACCCATCTGCAGCGCAGAATAACTCAAAATCCCTGAAACGCCTCTGTCAACCCATTTCGGGCAGTTTTGATGCATTCCATTGACTCGTATTCAGTCAATTCCAAGTTTCGAAGCGAGAAGTGAGGACATGCATGTTCCTGTTTCTTAGAGATCCGAGAAATATTTTCGAGCAGCACAAAGGATCCCGAGTTCAGAATCCAAGATGGCTGCGGCCCTTATCGACAAAAGGGAAAGTTGTAATTTTATACTGTTTAAGTACTACTTCTCATTTGTGGCTCATTAAATTGGTCGCACACACTATACCATCCAACTTATCTGTGGACGTGCTCCTACAGAGTTATACAGTACATAGTTTTATTTTTAACAAGTCCTACTAGGAGATCAAGCGTGGATGATGTAGCTGTGTGGATCGCTGAAGCACACAAACCTCTTTGCCAGGTTAAGTGGAGGAGATAAGAATCATTGTCTTAAAATCTGTGGTCCACGTTCTGATGGGGTCCTCTCTGACTAGTGCAGATTGCTTTATCTAGGTGAGGGATTTTGACAATCGTCAAGGAGTTGGTCTGCGGCGGTGAGGCGGGAGCGGACAAGGCCTGTGGTTTACCAGTCGATCCGTTACCTGTGGTCAAGAGCTGTATCAAATGACTGAAAGAAGAACTGCGAGTGGTCAGATTGAGGTTTGCTGGGTTTAGTCTTTGTGACAGGATGCAGAGTTTTTGGGCTTGAAAGGGGAATCCTACAACAGATATCCTGTGTATTGAGAGAAATCATCCAAGGTGGTTTGTGCATGTCATACAAATGTCACCAGATTGGCTGCCAGAAGCTGCTCTCGGCATGGTGTGGTAGACCCCCCCGTCTCTGGGTAGACTCAGGACACATTGGTGGGAATATATCTCCTAGTTTCCTGGAGAACATTTGGGGGTCCCTCCAGAATGAGCTGGAGTCTGTGGCTTTGGAGAGGAACACCTGAACTGCTCTGCACGGCGTGCTGCTAAGATGAATCCCAACAGAAGAAGCAAGTATGACGATGATGAAGATGATAATTATGATTCATTGAATGATAATTAGGGGTGGCACAGTTAATAGCTGCGTTACCTCACCCTCCTGGGATCCGGGTTCAAGTCTTCACCCGAATTCCATGTGTGTAGAGTTTACATGTTCTCCTTGTGTGTTGTTGTGAGGTTTCCTCCAGGTACTTCAGTAGGTGCTGCCCCCTGTCCCCTCCCAGCACACACATGCTGAGCTTCACTGGAGTTACCAAATTGCCCACAGCTATGTGTGACTGCGATGGGTTGGCGACCCACCCTGGGTTGTTCCCTGCCTTGCGCCTGTAGCCTAGAGAAGACATATTGGTCATATTCTACTCTGACCGGATAGCAGATAGCAAGTAACAATGGAACGGACTATAGAAAAGCCATAGTATTCTGAATTACGATACATCTTTTATCTGAAGTAGCAACTATATTTGTTTATGATTTATTCATAGTTTGTACTTCAGTAGTAACTGAGATATTACTAAATATTTGTGCCCCATCAGGTATAGTGTTATCCTATATTGTTTTAAAAACTACACTTCCATATACTGTTACTAAATTTGTTTAACTGCTAACGCATTTGGTCCTTATTAATACAAAGACTACACCTCAAATTAAATGTATACTCACTTATTAACTTTAATTTCAGCTCGCTTCAGCATTCCTTTTACCATTTTTATCAGTCATATGAATAATAAATTTGATCTTGGATTTTTCTCTTGCCTGCTACTTCAGGATTTCCTGAATTCTTTTCAGTTTTCACATATCCCACGTTATTCTCCTGTGAGACGGACAGATACAAGTGAGAGCCAAATGTGGGGCAAGAGAAGATGGTCGGCATCCTATCTAGCAACCGACAGAGCACTTCACACCAGCAATCACATGACGACGGGTAAACAGTGCTAATCTGTGCGGCCACACGTTGTGCTTCGACTTGTCATCTGTTGCTAATGACAGACTGACACAGTGACACTAGGAGAAGGTGCAGGGGACAGCTACAGACATCAGAAGGCAGTTTCACTCTCTCCTCTGGTGGTGGCTTCATTAACATGCTGACACAATAGCAGCGGTCGGTGCCGGCTGGATAGGGCAGACATAATCAACCTCCACTCAAAGAAACTATGACTGTTACTCATTAACCAACAGTGCTTTATTTCACAGTGCAGCAGTTCAAAGTCTGCGCAGGGTGGAGGCACCTCTGCTTGGCTACTCAGTGATTACTCACTCGAGGAAACCATGGCCAGAAGTAAACAACACGGCAACAATCAATTCTGGAATGAGCACAAGACCTTTTTTTCATCATCATTTGGTTGTTAGGCAGAGGATTTAATCAAAAGGTACTTTCATAGATTATTATTTTTACGTGGCTGTGTATCCTTTTATTACAACGGCGTGATTTTACATTAGCAATTCAGCATTTTTTTTATAAGGTGCAACAAGTTCTTTTGAGGAGTTATTTTAATTTAGATTAATCTCGAGCAATTTACAGATTACAATACTTATTGAAGGATGATTTGTAAGTAGCATTGTTGCCTCCTATCTCCAAGGCTGGGGATTGAATGCTGCCTCTGCTATGTGCTTAAGAGAAGTATGCCGTTTGTATGTTGCACAAGATTCCCCATGCACTTAGGTATATCTCAAACCATGATGACTTTGTGTACATTACCCCTAAGGGTATTTTCGAGCCTTGGGCCCTAGGCTACCTGGGAGAGGCTCAATCCCCACCCCCACGAACCTATCTAATGCCTTGTCTACACGTACACAAGTCTTTTTTCAAACGGCGTTTTTCCTCCTCCGTTAAAAAAAAACCCGTCCACACGAACACTGTCTTCTAAAATATTTCCGTCCGCATGAAACCACTAAAACGCTCTGTAAAGAGCATGCCAAACCAACAGGCAGCATTATAACTCTAACCGTAATGCCATGTTAGCCAATCAGAAGCGTAATTGCCAGTGCCGTTAAGTTGAAAACCATGGCGCACATTCCGACGCCCGTCTTGATCAATATAATGCAAGAATGACTCAACATGTATCTGTACACATGTAAGAAGTCCTGTCAGCAAGGTTAGAAAAAGACGTATAGAACAAAGGTACACTAAAAAATACCCCTGTACGTGTAGACAAGGGATAAGATAAGCAGGTGGAAGATGGATGGAAAATACATATGGCTAGTTTAGAGGTTTTGATAGTTTGCTGTAATTTAGTTTTGCTTTTATTAGCGGTACTGAAAAGCTCTCCTTGTGATTTGTCACTTAAGTGCAAAGTCCAGTACTTACTCACTGCCCTGTCTGCTGTCGAGTTAGTTATCATGTAGAAGATAAAAAAGAAATATGCGCGTCAATAGTGCTAATTGGTCAAAATGCCATCTAATGTTGCCATTAGTCAGGCAAATGTGGGGCAAGGACACTTTGAGCCTCTGGGAATTTATTATCGCTAATGCATTTTAATGTTGTTGTTATTGTACTATAAAATCAGTGAGGATCACAACAAAGTGTAGTTTTGTTTGTAAGAACCAGCTTTCTATTTCCAGCTTTCTGGGGCTACTTACTTGCACATTTTCTTCATCAGGAAAGTTGCTGCTCTGCAAATCTGAATGAAGCTTCCTCCGGAGGCTTCCTCTGAAGGCATTCCTCTTCAAGAAATCACGGTTGATTTTACAACTTTGCACATTTTGGGCGCATAAAAAAGTGAGATTCTGCTGTTGCACAGGGTGCCATATTCATATCTTACATGGCAGTGTTAATATTTCCTGCACATTGAGAACCCTGTGAAGGCCAAGTGGTTAAGGCGATGGGCTTTATACCCAATGGCGCTATGCAATGAATAAATGAGCATCAAGTTTGGTATGTATTTTTCCAAAAGTCCAGAGTGCTAGAAGGTTCAGTCCCATTAGTTATCAATATGGAAAAACACTAATATATATAACTTAAAAATTTTAAATGTGGTAGCCTGAAACTCAGATGGCAAATAAGTGTCATACAACTGAAAGCACAGCGGTGCCTGCGGTTCACGAACGCTGTGGCTTGCGAACAATTTAGTTCACGACCACAAAATTCGTGAAAAAATGCATTGGTTCACGTACAATATTTGGTTGACGAACAAATTACTCGAAAAGATTCATTTTTTATACTGGTGCAGCACCGGCATGCACCACGTGCAATTCTTGATTTTTTTTTTTACTATAGAAACCAGAAAATTAATAAACAAAAACATAATTTGGTCATTTTGAACGAATTAATCCAATTTCAATGCTTCCTTATGAGGAAAATTGCCTTGGTTCGCGACTGCAACGGATTGTGTGCGCGAACCCAGGCACCACTGTACATATAAGAGGTATTTATGCTGTAAATGTTTAAAACGTAATTTCTTCTTGAAGTTCCGATTTTTCTCTCAACACGCTAATATGATTCTGTTTAAAATTCATATATCCATATTAAGCAACTGTTGCTATACGACAACTTTTCCCAGTAGTGCTATAACTCTATGATTAAATGTTTGGCATATGGAGCATTAAAAAAAATCAAAGCTACTGTTGCTGTGTGTCCCATATAGCTGAAAAATAAATTACGAACCAAGGGAGACCAGCGAGGCTCTCCTTCCTAGACTTAAAAAAAGAACTAACTTCACTACAGGGTGTATTTGTACCACCTGCTGGACACATACTGCAACTGCAGAGGAATTTATACTGTAGTAGATCTTTCCGCTTTACATAGATATTTCATTAACCCCAAAATAAATTCCGCATGTTCCTATGCTATTTAGTAGACACTAATTTCCCAACTCAGTCTACAAATGAGGATCATAGGTAAGGTACAACCAGTTTTCCTGGAACAGCTGAAGGTAAGGGTCTTGCCCAAGATCCCAAGTGATATGACTACCCTGCTTTGCACAAGATTTGAACCTATGACCTACTTCAAGCATGTCTTGTGAGGAGAGGTTAGCTGAGCTGAATCTGTTCAGCCTTGCGCAAAGGAGACTAAGGGGGAACATGATCCAGGTAAGATTCTAACAGGACTGGATGTTGTTTATTGAATATACCTCAGTATTAGTTGAAATACAAGAACCCATGGAAATTAGCAGGAGAACATTTTAAGCTGCATTTCAGAACGCACTTTTTTGAGTATGGAATAGTCTCCCTGTTAGTGTAGTGCAAACTAAAACCTTGGGTTAAAGACGATTTTAACGATTAACGATTTTAATAACTTTAAGCTATTAATTGAATTCTTCCCAGATGAGCTTGATGGGCCGAATGGCCTCCTCTCGTTTGTAAATTTCTTATGTTCTGAATATGAGCATAGATCACTAACCTGCGAAGATACACACCATTCCAGCAAGTAAACACCATGTAAACAGTGAAGGCGGGGTTCAAAGAAGTCTTATGGTTATGTTCTTTCGCATAACACCTAGCAAGAACTGCTTTATTACATTTCCACTTACATAATAAAGTAAAAATGTAAATATGAAAGTTGCAAAACCCTAGACTGGTGTGTCCACTAAGCAAATGAATGACGAATGTTCTTTATGAGTCATTGCAATGTCATTTGTCTAAAACATTTTGTTAACGAAAACAAATATTGCTGTGATTATTTTTTTTTTATAATATTCAGCCATCAATGAATAACTTATAACGTAAATAGCAATATTTATTCTGAGAGGCATTGTATTACACAAATGAACAAAAGGAAAAATGATCACAAACGTAAAGCTACAATGTGATATGATCCAGATTCATTAGTCATTTTATCTTTTAATGTATGATATATGATGCATGGAATGATATACTGAGCTGAAATGTCATTCATATTATATTATTATAAAATCTGGAGATAGTGAAGGTCTATTATCACTATCTGAATAGTCATCAGCTTCAGTCATCAGTCTCAGGTATATACAATGACTATGGAAATGACTATGGATACATCTATCTATCTTTCTTATCTGATTATCCATTTCAGGGATGCATTGAAAATGGATCATATGGCGGGAAAGTACCATCAATGTAGCAGGGGGGAACCTGGGAGAGATACAAGAACTATAGAACTAGAACTATAACATTTTACAACCAAGTACGGTCACCAAATCCCCACAAATTCCACACAAACAGAGCCAAATGCATATGCAAACTATAATGTATTATGTAGTCCTGGTCAAATCTGGACACACCTGCTTTTAATGCATTTGCCTCTATTTTAGCTGTTATTCACCTTATAGGAAAAGGCCTCAAGGCAATGAAGTAATACATATCATTGTAACCAAGAGATGTGCTCAACATCTTGAATTTTTGTCACATTTTAGACTCTACAAAATAGCCCCCTTTTGCGTCAATGCCTGCATTACAGACTCTTTGGCATTCTTTCAACCAGATACCTAAAGGAGTTTCAACGAATTGGCTACCTTGCTGTAGGTAATCCCAAAACAGCTCTAATGCATCTAGGTTGGGGGATTGTGGGGGCCAAGTCTTCTATCACAGCACTCCATCCTTTTCATTGTTCGCAAGATAATATTTACTATATAACCATGAAGTGTGCTTATGGTCTTTATCTTGTTGAGAAAAAAAATATTTTATGCAGGTATGTCCAGACCAGATTATTGACTGGCACTGTTTTGGAATAGGAACCAGGGTAGAAGTAATTGTAGGAAAAATGTAATGAAAGGGTTTTTAAAAATCAATATATTGTTCAAAGTAAGAAATATTTCTGGAAAGAGAAACTAATGACTACATAATTACTGTAATTGTGTCTATGGCCAAAGACCATTCATTGAATAAAATCAAAAAGGGTTTTAATACTAGAAAAGGATAAAACTGGATATTTATATGTCGAACATGTATTGTACCCCGAAGATCTTCATCAAATATACTTATGTACTATAGATCTGTATTCTGTTAAAGTCAAACCTAACTTGTTGTGACTTGACAGATCAGGCTTCAGGCACCTGCTGAATCATTAGGCTCAAAGGCCCATATGGTAAAACAAACACATTTTCTTTAATCAAAAACACTTCTCAGACTTTCATAAACAACCTAAACCAACAATGAAACACCCTTTCCGCCCAAACTAGACGAGCATTGCCACAACCTGTTGTGCAAATGGTAAGACATAAATAATAAAAAAAAGTTTCCTGATGTTTCATGCTGAATGAGGTGTGATCAGATCAGACATACTGTTCTCACCAGTGTTCTTTAGTGACTGCAGTCATTGCATATTTCACAAGAACTATTCTATTATTTATTTCAAATAAAATAAAATTTGCATTCCAAGAAAAATACGCATGCAGTTATTATGTATAATTATTTACCAGAAATATTTTTAATGTGGTGAATATTTTTTAATGTGGTGCAATTTAAGTTCTTGAATGAAAATCATAACCAACTTTCGTAAGGATGATATGGTACTGTCATGCCCGGCTCGTCTGATCCTCGTGTGTGCCACGCCCACCTCGTTACCTCGTGTGATTCCCCTTTTTTTGACCGCTACATCGGCTCCACTCGCTTGCTTCTCTGCTCGCCTGCCGGCGCTCACCCTGACGTGTCCTGACAGATACTTACTGTAATTTTAATATGATATGTTAATATGATGATATACGTTTAACCTGCATGTAAACTTCGGGGTTTCACAGACAACTTGCTATTCAAATTCGTTGGACATGGCGACTGTATGCAGTTTGGTTATGTCCAGCAGCTTACAAACCTTTAACTGGTAGCTGTTTCCTATAAATGGTTAGACATTAATCTTGAGTATTTCACATGCAATGTTGCATAATTAACATAAATGAGTGCTGCATGAGCAATATTGCCAAGGTGAGGTGCATTCTGGTAAACAGTCAGTCATCCAGTGGTTTGCAGGCGCTCATTCCACGAGTGCTGCACCTGTCATGCCTAAGGCTGGTCTTGCAGCTCAGCCACAGATAAATGGTTCAGCAAGTGTTGACATGCTTGAGGTGGTGGGAAGACAAGCAGAGAGTAATATGAAATAGTGTAAATAGTAGAACAGACAGTCACACCAGCAGGTCCAACTGGAAAGATAAAATGTCTTCAAATCAGATATTATCATGAGTCAGAAATACCACCCTAGCTGAAAGTGAACAGTATATATCGCTCCCTTAGTATACCTCTGAGTAATCGGCTTTTGCTTTAATGGAATACTGAAACATTATTTTCACTCAATTGATTTGATATACTGCATTAAAAATATATTGCTAGTCATGCTATAGATTAAGTCAAATAAATTGAGTATAGATTGACTGTAACAATAAACATTTAACATTTCTTTGCTTGCAGTTTTCGTTAACGTAAAATTTTTAAATTGTCGGGGTTGTGTATGATGTGTCATAATGACATCATGCCCAGACAGAACAATGTCAAGGCTAAACACAGTAGGATTTAATATTAACAAGTGACAAAAAAACAATAAGTACAGTTATCAGATTTTAGATCATACTGAGAACTATGTGACGAATCATAGACAAACTATGCAAGGGCAAGTCGGGGTGTGCCAATATGTCTGTATAGCAAAAATGTGTAATCAATGACATGAAATAATTTGTACTGCAATGTTTTAAGCAGTTCGGAAGGGGTAGGCTAGGCTTTGTTTTTAAAAACTGACATAGTAGCTCCCTGGCAGTTAAAACGTGATGCTTTCTTTCGAGCCAGCGTGGAGACTCTTCCCGACAGCCACGCAGTTCCCACAGTATATTATAACTGCGGGCAAAGGCCACGTCTTTAGAGACACACCAAATCTATATGACGGAATGCAGCCAAAAAGAAGTCCAATGGCAAGGGGCTGTGACGGTTAGACATTCTAGTTCAGCGTTTTAATGTTATACATACTGTGTTGTGAATCGTACGTTTTAATAGAATTAAAATAAAGGTTACATATGATGTTAAATCATCTTTAAGAAACTTCAGCTTTCGAACAGACAACATGCAGACAATGTGCCAGTTTCTCCAAATGTAGGCTATCTCTACTGTTATAGTAAGCACCCAATTTACTTTCATTTAACGAAGCCAGCCAAAAAAAAAAAGCAGAAATTCACTGGAAGTAATATCCAGTTTTGTCAACTTTGGGCAGCTGGCTGGCGCTGAGATTTTCAATTCAATACAAGTCTGCACTCTTGTATGCACGCATGTAACAATTTTATTACTCCGTAAATAGTCTGTGGGGTTTGAAAACCACCCCAACGCTTTAGATGTGTGTTAATTCTAGGTTTATAATGTAATATTAGATTTGCCGTAATATTTTTTGTGTGAGCAGGAGTCAGAAAGCGAGTTTCACACCAGATGCGTAAGAGATGACCATCCTGAATAACACAATATGGAAAGCTAGCGATTCATTTTATTGGAACCATCCTGAGACCCCACCCATTCATTTATGTCCGTTGTAGTGGACATTATATTTTTCCATCTATCTTTTTACTGTTTTAGGAAACGTATTTATTCGTGTTGTACACTAAAGAGTACACGCTGTGAAATTAATACAAAAATTGTAATATGTCTTATTTCCTCCAATGACAAATAACCTACAATTGAAGGACACTTTCTTCCTTGGGTCGCTGGAGGATTTATAGCGCTTAACGTTTAATTTTCTATAAAGCATAAAGTAAATAAAAGCAACGTAAATAAAATATAATTATGAATGGCTAATGGCGTAGACCGACGGAATATTAAGTCGATCAAGCGAACTAAGGTTAATAAAATAAAATCGAACCCCTAAGTAAGTTGGCATGAGAGGTACTAGTTCGATTTATCACACTGGAAACACTCTTATGTTTAACTTATTAGCCTGCTAAATAATTTTGTCGGATAGGTAAGAATTTGTATATATTTATCCATCCAATATCTGTAACAAACCAGTTTCATCAATTTGCTACAACGCAGGCCACAAATTCGAAGTCCATCTT